>JBBIGC010000001.1:7825231-7848948 GCA_037576955.1 Lepidarchus adonis
TTTCAATACACTGTGTACTGTGTATATGGCTGTATTGACAATAAAAACCTCTTGAATCTTGAATCTTGAATCTTAAAGGGGACAGAGGCAAGGAAAAAATCTACTGCTCAGAAGGGGAACTCATCCTCCTCTGGGTGATAGTGTAGTAATAACAGTAGTTTCAGTGTTTGTGTACAGATGAGCCTCTTTGAGTTATGATCAGGTAAGTGGTGCAAGGTTCTGTCCGTATGGACTCTCCTCAGTAGGAGTGAGTGGGTTCCAGCGTATGAGGATTGGTCTGTATCAGCACTGATAGCACTGTACCTGCAATGGCACTTTTTTGGCAATATTAATGTTGTGTAGCAAGACTGAAGTAAAGCCTTACTGTAAAGGTTTATATGAGTTGAATGTTTTTCCAAGTTCCATGCAATTTTGTGATGTATATTAATGTTTGTCACTTGCTTCTTTCCACTGTAGCATCTCCTGCATGTACGATTTGAAATGCTAAATAATGAGATTGTTCTATGGTGTTCTAACTCTTTAAGTAAGCATAAAATATGCAACTAAAACACACACTGGCTTTTTCTTATGAAACACAACAAATATTGTCATTCTATGCATGCCATGCATTAAAGCAATACAGAGAAACAAGCTAGTGTTTCTGAACCACATATTTACTAATGCATGATTATTTATATTATCACACATGTTCTAATAGCATATTAGTATTTTATTTTTTAATATCCTGGTTCTCTGCAATTTTGACAGATGACAGATCCGTGATCCATGATTTTCTCCCTCCAAACTATTGTTAAAAGCACCCACAAAGGGGGTTTATATAGCTAAATTGATTGAGTTCTGCTAAGTGCTACAGACAAATAGCCAAATGTGCCATGCTCATTTATTTAAAAACAAAAACAAAAAAAGTTCACCGTATTGTCATTATGTGAATACTGCCACCACAATCTCTTTTAAACTGTGGACTGCTAGGCCCAGACTTGCTGATATTAGTCTCTGTAGGTTTTGATAGGGATGTGCGCTATCAGGAGACTGGATAGTACAATGTGAGTGTTAAATTACCGGGTGTAAATTTAGACCAAGGGTGCGTATGGGTCACAGGAGAAAGACAGTCGATAATTATCAAGAATGAGAAAGGTGATGACAACTCTATGATGTGTTGCATTGTTCTTTTTCCTAATCTTTCCTTTATGTGCTATACAGCACTGTCAATCTAGCAGCTTTAATTTTATCCCCTCAAAAGACATGGAATTATTTCCAAATTGAATTCCCTGTGTTTTGTTACTGTTACTTTAAAACTGATGTATGTAAATTATCTCTGAGAATTCACTGCAGTGACACGTTACTCATGCCATGTCTGTCTGATTGGTCTGTTTTTTAACATGTCTGGTCTGGTTGTGCCTGATGTTTAATTCCTTATGCCTTGAGTTTATGCCTTAGTCCCACCTGCATATGTCCCGCGGTTACTATGTCCCGCCCTCTTGTTAATCTGTTCACCTTTCCCTCATTCCTTGTCTCCGCCTACACTCAGGTGTTCTGTGTCATGTCTTGTGTATTGAAACCCTTGTGTCCTGGTCAGATCTCTGTTTTTCTTCTCTGTTGTACTGATATTTCTGTTTGAGTTGGTGTTTCTGATTCTGTTCATGTTTCTGTAGCTTTCAGATTGACCTTTTTGCATTTTGTTAATTTAATAAAGTTAAACTGCCATTTGCCTTTGTTTTTTGCCCTTGCTCT
The DNA here is from genome assembly GCA_037576955.1 of Lepidarchus adonis. NCBI lineage: Eukaryota > Metazoa > Chordata > Actinopteri > Characiformes > Lepidarchidae > Lepidarchus > Lepidarchus adonis. Next base: position 7,826,963 of record JBBIGC010000001.1, read on the forward strand.
TACGTCCTAAATACAATCCTGACATTGGGGTTGAAACATGTCCACTTGCTTTCCAACAGCACAACATTAAACTATTGACCCTTACTTCAGTATGAATAGGTAGGTCAAAGTGCTACAGGCCAAATGGATGGTCATAAATAAATACCTTCATGGTTGTGACAACACAACCTTGGTGAATTCAAAAACAGGTTTTTGCGGTTACTTTTTAAGAATGATATGGGCAGTGCTTCAGTAAATTTTCTATGCAATGACAATCTCTTTTTACATGAAAAAATGTGGTTTCATTTCATAGGTGCTTTAAAGGTGCCCACGAGAATCTTATAATTACAAAACCACTGGCATTCCTAGTATGCAAGGGTATGTTGGTAAAAGATCATGGGGTATTTCTAACTTGTCTTTTGAATTTATTCATTGGAAATCCAATTAAATTACCCTTGCTTGATCTAAATTCTAAAAAGAAAATCCATCAGGTGAAAGTCATTCTCATTATTCTCTTTCACCTTTGATAGTCATTCAATGAGAGACGTCCATGTGGTATGAAATGAGAACTCCTCAGTGTTATCTGCCTGTGAGGTTTTGTAATGAATGGATTATGGACTTTCAGCTTCGTAAGCCACAGTAAGGATTACAGGTGACACCCACTCGAAAACCACATCGAGTAATTACCGAATATGATTACATTTCTAATGGCCATACTGGGGAGGGAGGATGGGATTGTGCCAACATTAAACCACTTATTGACTGGGAAGTGATAGACTTCAAGAGCTACTTCATTCTCTGTAGACATTTTAACCAGCAGTGTGTGGGAAAGAAATTCTAGCAAAAAATGGGAATGATTCTACAGAATGAGCTGCGGAGAGGGAAGTGTCAAGTGATGGTTATGTTGGGTTGCATCGGCTTGTACACTAGAACTGCAAACCTAACATGCCCTGTGGCATTTATAAAAGTGCTGAGTTGACCTCAATTTTGGATGAAGATGGCAAGAAAATCGAAGTAACTGAAAGAGGGTCATTATTGGGGCACAGATGGCAGGAGCTTTAGTCACAAAGACCGCTCAACTGGATGGTGGCTAGAATCTGTGACTAAAATGACATCTGCCTTTTAGATCTGGTGGAAACACAGTTAATCCATAAATCGGGTCAGAAATTATGTTTCAATCACACAGTCAGTGAGTGTGAAACTTGGAAAACTGAAAAGCAAGTGTTCCTCAGGTGATTGGGAATGTGATCAGCCAGCAGCATCTCCACAACTTACAGAGAGGGATATAATAATAATCGGGCTGTCGTTTATAACCCGCCCATTACATATATGAATGACAATTAGAGAGCTCAGTGGTATACATACAATGAGAAGATTCAGTTTTACTGTTGTTTGTGATCTACAGTACACAGTGTCAGTCCACAGTACCCACAGTCTTAACCATTTGAGTTACAGCATTACAGTAAAGCATTTAGGAAATGTTGCACCAGATAGAAATGCTCTTTTTAATGCTCCAACATAAACCACAGCAGTAACCGCATTGGAGAGGAGACTTGTAACAAAACCACACTGACGGTGCCTTAGCACAGTGTACTATTAACCCCCCATCTCACCCACCAATCCACATGAATCTTATTCAACACTAACAGCGATTAAAACAAACATCTCAGTAAAAACACGAAAAACAAATAAAAAATTAGCAGAGCAGAGCCCCCTCTTTCTCCCATTCCTGCACACACGCACGCATGCACGCACACACACTGCAGTAGGCGTTCAACTGCAAACCATATATGACAGTAAATACGTGCATATAAAAAGGGAAAAAAACAGCAACATAACCACAAATTTTTGTAAGTTGAGTACAAAGTCAGGGTTCCCCTGTATTCTGTATCTAGGCCTATATCTGTGACATATGTAATAAATGGTTCTTTGTGAAAGAAACCTTCAGAAGACCATAACACTCTTGGTGTGTTCTGCGTTATGAAATTTTTTCTTTTATGGCAGTGTGCATACTCACATCATCCTTTAGAGAATGCTTGCTACTTCATGTTAGATGTGGGCAGTGGGCAGCAGTCAACAGCGCCCGGGGAGCAGTGAAGTGGGGGCAGTACCTTGCTCAAGGGTTCCTCAGTGGTGCCCGGGCTGGGATCTGAAAACCCTCTGACTTTCAGATCTCAAGTCCTAACTTCTGGGCCACCACTGCCCCAAGTTCATGGCCATATAAATATATATAAATCTTCATATAAATGACTCCCCTTCTTCAACCTCTAACATAAGTTTTAGAAAAGTTGCTGTGAATTCTCTGGAAAATAACCTGCTCTAGTCTCACATGTTCACAATCAGAGTAGATGCTATGGGCTCAACAGGGTCAAGTCAGTTTAGTGTAGAGTCAAAATGATTCAGATATTTGCATTCACATATACATTTCTGCTCGGTAATGGGTAGAAAAGTGAAAGGGACTTCACTAAATAAAATAAATGATCATTTATATTTATTGCAGGCTTACTAAAAGCTACTCATGGTGTACATACTATTTCAGTGGGCTAAACTGGACTAAATGTTTGGGGTCTGTTGACCACGGCAGTTGCAGACCACTCCTAGACATTAAGTGAAAGGGGAAGCAGGGGAATCAGTCCACAGGGAGCCATGCAGCAGAATGAAAAAGAGTTGCACTTGAAAGAGAATGGAAAACAGGGAGTGTGCTGAATGAGAATGAAAGCTGGGCTCTGACCACAAGAGCTGGAGCTGGATTGCTGGTTTGAGACTCTCTCGCCAGCTTCTGTCCTCATCTTCTCCTTTTCACCTCCATCTCCCCGCAGTCGGCCTGGATAATCTGTCCGCGGCTTCCGAACATGAGGCAAGACGAAGAAGAGAAACTTCCGTCTGATTTCACTCTCATTTTCTGCTTCGTTGGCTCTCCACTTTCTCACCGACTCTCTCCACTGCCTGCGTTTCCCTCACCCGTCTGTCTGACCCCACCCAGCCCCCATCCACTCAGTGCGGGGCCTGTGCTCAAGCAGAAGCCCTTGAGTTCAGTGCAGGTGACGTGTGAGCTGAGGGTTTTCTGCAGAAACTGCCACATTTCTCTCTCTCTTTCTCTCCCTCTCTGTCTCTCTCTCATGCACATTCTTCATCCCTTGTGAGCTGTCACCAGAAAGGAAAAGTGGCCAGAAAAGAGCAGCAGGCAGACTGAGACGCCAGATTATGGGGTGACACCTGCAGTGGTAGGTGACCTCTCTCGCTCTCTCTCTCCCTTGCTCTCTCCCTCTCTCTATTTCCAATAAAAAGTAATTGCATTATTAATTAGCTAGTAATTGCATAATGGATCCAATTGATATTTGATTTAAATTCTGTATTGACAGGTTTGAATCTACACAAAGAAAGATGTTTGTCTTGGCAAAAACTGAAGGGAAGATATTATGAAATACTGCCACGCTGTATATACCATTTCTTCTGTAAGTTTATGGAATTGTAGTATGTATATATATATATATATATATATATATGGCTGAAAATAACAGTCATACAATAATAAAACAATACATTTTAGAATAACCAAGTAAAACCTAAAGATTAAATAAGCTGGCAATAAAGTATCTAAATCTAAGACTTTACAAAAAAAAGAACTGATATACAGCAGGTATATAGCATATGCTCATGTCTAATGAGACTGATTACTATAAAAAGTTTTATATATCGTAGCGAGGTGTGAAGAATGGCGACTTGACACAAGGTGGAGCTCTTGAACATGGCAAGCCGCGGTAGTTTATTTCTGCCTCTGTAGCTCTTAAAAGAGCTAGGGGGAAAATGGCATCCTCCTTTATGGAGTGCACCAACGAGCATCAGTAAACACACCCACATTTGAGTATTTGAATGGATGGCTGATCCTAACCCTAACCACACACAGGGATGGTAGCTCAAAAAAAATTATATATATCCTGTTTTTCTATTTGCTTAGGCTTCAGTTTGTGACAAGTCTGAATATGTCCACTACAGGAGCATTGCTGAGACGGCTTCAGAAAGCAGCTTTCTGAAACAGGAGCTATGCTATTATCTGTTCTTTAAGGTGTCCTATTTCTTCACCTGGGTCAGTCTGTACGTATATACAGGACCATGACTGACCATGACTGATAATGTTCACTTTATATGCCATGAATTATGGACCCACTTGTCCAAGTTCATCTCTCAGGCTTGAGAGACCTTTTCCCAAACTCCTCAAAATTCCACATCCAGTTCTTTATCTATCATACCATCCACACACCCACTTCCACACACACAAAAAGGGGCTATGTGGGGAAAAAGCCCTTAAGGTGGAAATTGAACTCAGCGATGTGTATAATTCTAAGGCCTGGTTCTGACAAACCCCATGAGATTTTGCCTGGGCTTATTTTAGCTCATGCTCTGTTTTAGGCCGGCAGAAAGGTCAGGACGGGTTGCTGTGAATAAGACAGGGAAGAGTTCTGAGGTCGCTGACTCAAGGAAATCAGCGTGGACTGCAGACAGAGTGAATAATCACAATGAATTCTAGAAGCACTCTCAAACGGCTGAATAATTTACATCACATCCTCAGGCTGAGATGTATGGTGGAGTGAGAGAGAAAAATTTATAGGGTGAGGAGAAAAAGTATGCAAGTGCGTGTAGTGTTTTTTTGTACATTATTGTACAGGATGCAGACAGGAAACTCAGAAAATATGTGTCATGACCTACAAAAGTACAGTTTAACATAAGATGTTAAGACGTTTTTTGGTTATTTAACAGTGTTCTGTGGCCAGAATTTCCTCACCGATGGAGGAGTAGTGTGTTCCAAACATTATTTGAACTCTGATCAGATGAACTACCATCTACAAGGTGGACCAACGTGTTTAATTTGTATAATAGGGTGGACAAATCGACCATTTGTCATAAACTCTCTCCCTCTCTCTCTCTGAAAGCCATGACCATTGATGAACAGGGTAAAGTTGACTAAGAAATGACGCAGATAAATAAATTTACAACTACGATTTGCATCTAGATGGTCAGTAGAGCTGCGCTAATGGATATGCAGTGTAGACGCAAGGTGAGAGTGCCTAATGAAGTGACTTGTTTGATATTAAATAAATCCATAGAATTTAGCTATAAGCTGACGGCCTGTAGGCTACAGTATGTGTTCAAGTCAGTAAACATCCAGCACTCATGATGCTGCCTATGCTGAAACAATGTGTGTATTCCTGTGGTGCATTAACATCTGCACATGTTGCAACATCGTTGGGCAGCTTGATGTATGTCTAACTAAGAAGCTAGTTATGAGAAATTAACACACCCCACTACAAATTATACTTACTGAACATCCTGAACTCTCACAGTCTGAAGGAATTAAAGGCAAAATAAAATGCCAGAAGGTTTGCAGCGCTTCACAAATCACTCTCTTTCCTGTGTTATTTTACTGCAAAATATCTGGCAATTTTGGATGGTACTACATGCTCTATTTCTATTGACACTGAAGTGGAAATGGCTGTGTGTTGACTTATATAAGCTGTACACTGACTACTTTACATTGTATCTTCAGTGTTGTCCCATGAAAAGATATAATAAAATATTTACAAAAATGTGAGGGGTGTACTCACTTTTGTGAGATACTGTAGATGCAAACAAACTAGAAAACAGTGAAAAGTGTCAATACTTCCTTTGTTTGAAAAAAGTAGTTGCTACTTTATGTTTAGACATAATGTTAAGACATGTTTGATAATATATTTCTTCTCAAAGACCTCCACCCATCATGTGGGTGTGTGTGAAAGAACCAAATTTATCTGATGTAGTACTGACTGAGCCAAACTTTGAAAGATTTCCAGAGAACATACTGACATTCGTTCGATATTATTTGTATTTATTGTTTTACTGCACAGCTAAATTTGATATCAGTTTAATTTTCTCAGGTTCTAACATTAGGCAGACAGATAGATTAAAGAATGGATAGATAGGTTGATGGATGGATGGATGGATGGTTTGGTAGGTAGCTAGATTGATGGAAGGATAGTCTAATAGATGAATGGATAGATAGATGCATTTATAGACAGAATGATGGATAGATATTTGACATTTCATTACTAATAGATAAACTGCTGTTACAGTATTACTATGTGTGCAGTTCTTTTTATAATAAAGTGATGCACTGCTCCTATTCTCCTATTTTAATTTAGTGGCACGTCCTTCTTTCCTTGATTTTAATAAAACATGATTAAAGTCACATTTTGTACAAGTGTTTTAAGGCCACACAAGTGAATGCTGTTAAAAGCTGCACATACTTTTTGCCTGATTTTGGCAGGTGAATCATGAACAACCAAACATTCATTTCCCAAGAGCCATTATAAGCCAGAGCATTAGCTATAAAAGCAAAATTATAGTAGACCAGAAAAGTACACACAACCACCACCTGCTGCTTTCATGCCCACAGTGATTTTTATGTTTCCCACCTCCTCCATTTTTCCTTTCACTCCCCTGGTAGTCCAGATCCCTCACTGGGAGAGCGTGAGGCTAATGATGCATTATGGTGTGCGCATGACCGCTTGAAGCCTCATGGATGGGTCTCACCAGGAGGTGCTGGGTGTAGGAACAGCAGAACTACTTAAATGTACTGCTGAAAGCTCAACGCAGGAGTTCTGCCAAGAATGTTTATGTGGATAAGTCTGAATACTAATTAGTATAGCATGATGACTAAAAACAAATGAAACATTTAGGCATAAAAGAATTATAGTTTTATAGTAATAATATATCCAGAGTCCAAAATTGTGCTGGATATGGTGCACAAGTCTCTAGACTATAGAGTTAGCAAATACTATGTTAGCAAATACTATATAACTGATCTATTCTCCACCCAGAAATGTGTTCTTTTGCAGCAACTACACTTTTTGTTGAATGTTGCCCAACATCTCCATCCTAAGCAATCCCCAAAACGAACCTAAAAAGAAATATGTACATTTAGATTGCATTAATAATTTCAATGATATTTAGTTTTTATATGTGAAGGCATGTTGACAAGGTGTGTCACTTCCAACTTGCCTAGTTTTAAAAGATTACAGCAGTATAGTCCTTCTTGAGTCCTTCTCTGGCCTAAGTCAAAGTTATGTAGCACCATGATCGCGATAGTTTCTGATTAGATTGAAGCTTGTCTCACCTCCAAGGGTGTAGGTTTGCTTTTAAAATCGGTAGGGATATTACGAGTAACCCCTTACTTTATGATGCATATTTAAAATCCCGAAAGGAGTAACCAGGTGTTATAGTTAACATAACAATATACATATATATCACTGAAGAACTATTCAACAGAAAACCTGTAAAACACATTTTGACCAACTTATTCATAATATAAAAAAATACTAAAAGCATAAACAAAGTGTAAAAAAATGTACCAAGTGTATTACCTTTACTTTGCCATTCAGTTAGTAAAGTAGTTGCTATTTTGCTACCAATCCAATTTTACATTTTCCTGCCAAAAACAAAAAAAGAAAGGTTTCTTTTTTTGTTTTTGGCAGGAAAATGTAACATTGGATTGGTATGTTTAAGAGGCTTTCCTCCAAAGCACATATAATAATGTGTCCCCACCAATCACATTGGTGATTGTGTTTGGGAGGTGATATACAGTATAGTGGATAAAGAAAAGAATTAGCCTCTTTGAAATATATTCCCCTTTTTGCTTTAAAGCCTTAAATGAAAACACACACAAAAATATTTCTACTTGCAACCTACAACAACCAAGTAAAAGATATTACAGCTACTTTATCTTATTTCATTTAAACTGCATCTTAGTAATAATACCTCGCCACAATATCATACCAAGCGCACATTCAAATGATCTACTGCTCAGAATTTTATCAATAATCTTCCAGAGCTTTTGACCCCTCAGAACTCAATCAAGTATCTGAATGCTTAGAATCAATACTCTTCTTTACCTTAGATAATGTAGATCCCCGGAAAAGAAAAATAATCTGAAAAAAAGAGCCTCCCTGTATAACAACCACACACGCACACTGAATCAAACTAAAGTTAGACCATAAATGGCATCAAGCTAATTTGGTAGTACAGTATTTAAACTAGCATGGAAGGAGAGTCTTCTGAGCTACTAAAAAGTTCTTAATGCTGCTAGGACAGCTTATCTCTCCACACAAATAACAAAAAATACCCCTAAGTTTAAATTTAATACCACAGCATAATTAATTAACCACAAATAAGACTGCTACAAGAACAAGGATATCACCAGTCATAGCTGAAATTATAGCTGAGAAAATGCACCAATTCTCCCAGAAGACTATTACAATTTCAAATGTTTTGGGATACAAATTTTGGTATCAATACAAAACTGAGAAAAAGCCAAATTTGACATAATTACACAATAAAACTCAAAAACTGGGCCGGGCAAAATTATTGGAACCCTCAACTTAATATTTGGTTGCACACCAAGTGTATAACCATCAACAAGCTTGCTACACCTCTGGAATTTTTGAACATTTCTTTACCTAAAAGCTTTACCTTGGTTTCACCTGTCCGCAAGACATTCTCCCAGAAGGTGTTTGGCTTCCTCAAGTACATTTTTGGCAAACTCCAGTCTGGATTATTTATGTTTCTGTGTCAGCAGTGGAGTCCTCCTGGGTCTCCTGCCATTGTATTTCATTTCGTTCAGATGTCAATGGATAGTTCAAGACACTGTTGCACCCTGAGTCTGCAGAACAGCTTGAATTTGCTTAGAAGTTGATTGGGGCTGTATATCCACCATTCTGACTAGCTTGTGTTGTAGTCTTTTATTAATTTTTCTCTTCCATCCATGTCCAGGGATATTAAGTACAGTGCCATGTGTTGCAAACTTTTTCATTATGTTGCAAACAGTGGACAAAAGAACAATTTTTGTTCTCAACTGCTCAGGCAATTCTCTGCTCTTCTTTCTGTTCTCCATGCTTAGTGTGGCACACAGACACAAAACAGGATGGTTGAGTCAACTTTTCCCCAATTTAACTGGCTTCAGGTGTGATTGACATATTGCCTGTTTAAATGAGCATCGTATACTTGAAATAAAACAATTTACTGATGAGGTTTTTGTGAAATTGTCAAATTTGGCCTTTTTCTCTGTTTTTTGTGTTGATCCAATGCACATAAAGAAATAATCATGTGTATACCAAAACATTTGTAATTGCAATACTCTTCTGGAAAAATTCCAGGGGTGCTGATAATTTTGGTCACGTTTTAGCAATGACCTTATGAACTTCTTTAATGATAAAACAATATTAGACACACAATTCAGTCTGTAAATTTAAATCCAGACAGTTCAATAATTAACACTTCAGACAATTCCATTGTTAGATCAACAATTGATTGTTTAACACTTCTTCAAGAATTAGATCTCATTTCACAAATTTCATCAAATTCATTAACATGCATCCTAGATCCCCTATCTACACACTTTTTAAATCAAATGCTTTCCACGGTAATTGTAACTCTTATGAGAATAATAAATTCCTCCCTTAGCATTGACTATGTACCTGAATCCTTCAAGTTATCAGTTGTCAAACCCCTGTTTTTTTAAAAAAAAAAAACTAATCTTGACCCAGTCAGCTCTCAAACTATTTTTTCCTTTTCTTAAATAAGAACATTTACAAATGGTTACAATCAGGGTTTAGGTCTTATCATAGTACAGAGATGGCACAGGTGAAGGTACTAAACTCTCTTCTTGCATCTAATCAGGTCTGCATCTCCTTACTTGTGTTGCTCAATTTTAGTGCAGCTTTTTTTTACTATTGATCACATCATCCTACTAGACAGACTAGAAAATGTTGTTGGAATTAAGGGAACAGTCCTCTCTTTGTTTAGGTCTTATCTGACTAATCGCTATCAGTTCATAGATATAAATGGGGATTCCTCTGTTCATAGCAAGGTAAAGTTTGGTATTCCAGAGGGTTCCATTTTAGGCCCATTACTATTCTGCCTTTATATGTTACATCTAAGGAATGTTATCTGAAACATGGAGTTAACTTCCATTGTTATGCAGATGACACACAGTTATATGTATCAGCAAAGCTAAATGAGCTACAGCAGCTTAATGTATTCAAAGAATGTGTAAAGAATATTAGACAGTGGATGTTTCTGAACTTCCTAATGTTAAATTATGTAAAGAAATAAGTACTCAAAATAGAACTAACTAGCAGCTCAGAGCAAGCTGTCTGATTATACAATAATTCAGGATGGCCATTTTGTTTAATCTTGTACAGCATTAAAAGACCTTGGGTGTGATTATTGACCCTAGTCTTTTCTTTAGATAACATTACTAGGACTGTCTTCTTTCATCTCATAGATATTGTTAAGATAAGGAATATGTCATCACAGGATTCAGAAAAAGGTTAGATTATTGTAATGCTTTACTCTTTGGATGTACCGGTAGGTTCATAAACAAGCTTCAGGTGCAACAGCAAGAAATAAAAATTAGAAGCAGATGTGATCACATCACCCCCATCTAATCTGCACTGGTTCCTGAACAAATTTTGCATTGATTATAAAATACTATTATTAACCTATAAAGCACTGAATGGTCTTGCACCACAGAATCTGAGTGAACTCCACCACGCCTACTTAGATCACAAATTGCAGGCTTTCTTCTAGAACCTCATGTTGCAAAGGTCACAGCAGGTGGCAGAGCTTTCTCTTATAAAGTCCTTCAGTTATGGAATAATCTTCAAAATATTGTTCAGGACTCAGACACAATCTCAACAAAAGTCCAGACTAAAAACATATTTGTTTAGTCCAGCGTTCTGTTAGTTCTAGACCAGTGGCATTTCCAGTGGTTTCTCAGGCAAAGAGTTTTCTGGTAAATTTGGACGTTGGAAATTTGAATGCTTTCGTCACCCAGTCTGACATGTTCACTCAGGTTTGTTGACTGTTTGGATGGTTGGCTGCCTTGTGTTCCTGGTTGATGGAATTTTGCCCCATCTATTTTTCCTTCTAACCTAATGAGAACCCCAACAACCTGTGGCAGAGAAATACCCCTACAAGAAGATATTGCCATCTCCATATTTTACTGTAGGTGTGGTGTAGGTTTTGTGGATGGTGAGTTGCAATGGATTTCTAGTAGTACCAAACACTTTCCACTTCTTTATTATGGACTTTACTCTATAGTGATGTCTGTCCACAACTCTATCCCTGAGATCTGTTGAAAATGGCTTGCCACCCATAGTCAGTTGTTTGCTGTCAATTGCACTACCAAGCAAGGGAATGCTACTACTGTAATCCATCTGCAGCAGTGAGTAAATCCCCAGCATTTACATTGCTGTAGCATGCATTGTTAGTGTGTAACTACACTGTTATTTAGCATTAATACTATAATTGCTACTGGATGATGCATTGCTGGGCTAATTTTTTTTTTGCCTTCTTTTTCTTCGTACCTTCAGCACCACTGTACTGGAAAATATTTACTATTAAAACATAACACAAATAACTATTTATAAATGCTGCATTATGCTTGCAAGTAAAATACAGGAAACTAAGTAAAGCATAAAAATATAAAGACATATATAAATCATAATCAGAACTGGGTACCAGCATCTGAAATTTCTATGGAAGTTATTTTCCTTATTTCTCAGAAAAATAAACCCATCCCTATGCTGCCAGAAGGATCGGGTCAACATGTGGTCAAATCTTGGCTGAAAAACGCCTCAGGTTCTTATTATCAGCAGTCTTAGTGGAGTGGGGAAAAGAATTGTGGCAGGTTTGCAGCCCCTCCTGCATTTTATATAAAAGCATAAAGGCTTTCCCACATAATGGCTATCTGCAGGGCTTAAGGCTGTAGTGGGAGGTCCACAGGCACCAAGTTTTGGGGCAAAGCTGTAGTGACAGGATAAAAGTCAACATGTAGTGTGGGTGTTTGTGTGGTTTACATATTCAGCTATTTCTCAGATTAAATGCCCCAAGGACCATTCACTTTAATTTTGCCAATAGTGACTTTGTGGATAGTTTTGGAGGATAATGTTAACTATGTATGAGACAGTGAGAGTAGTGAACATTTGAAAGGGTGAGTGCAATGTGTATTGGAGAAAAAGAGTAAGTTTATTGACTATTTGGGAAAGTGAGTGTGGTATCTAATAGAAAAGGTGTAAATGGAGTTTACATGAGTGTGAAAAGTGAGTGTAAAAAATTGTGTTATTTGTATTTGAGAGCATGTGAGTGGTGTGTTTGAGAGAGTGAGTGTAGTGTGTGTGAAAATAAATATAGATGGTGTTTTAGAGTGAAATGTGTGATATGTCTTTGAGAGTGTATTGTCTGTTTGATCGAGAGATAGAGAGAGTAAGCAAAGTGTATGTGTGTGTTTGAGAGGGTAAGTGTGTGTGTTTGATAGAGTGTAATGTGTTTGAGAAAGTGAGTGTGGTATGTGTTTGAGAGTGAAATGTGTGTTAGAGAGAGTGTAAAGTGTGTCTGAGATTGTAGTGTGTGTTTGAGTGAATGTAATGTGTATTTTAGAGGGTAGTGTGTGTTTGACAGTGAGTGTAGTGTGTTTGAGATTGTAGTGTGTGTGTTTGAGAGAGTGTAATGTGTATTTGAGAGTGAAATGTGTGCTTGAGAGAGTAAATATAGTGTGTGTTTTGTAAGAGTAAGTGTAGTGTGTTTGAGGAAGTGAGTGTTTAAGATTGTACTATGCATTTGACAGAGAGTGCAGTGTGTGTTTGAAAAAAGGCGTAGTGTGTGTTTGAGAGAGTGAATGCAATGTGTATTTCAGGGGGTAGTGTGTGTTTGAGAGAGTGAGTGTAGTGTGTGTTTGAGAGAGTGTATAGTGTGTTTGAGAGAGTGAATGTAGTGTGTTTGAGAGAGTGAAAGTAGTGTGTGTTTGAGATTGTAATGTGTATTTAAGAGTATAGTGTGTGTTTGAGAGAGTGAATGTAGTGTGTATTTCAGGGGGTAGTGTGTGTTTGTGAGAGTAAGTGTAGTGTGTTTGAGAGCGTGAGTGTAGTGTGTTTGAGATTGTAGTGTGTGTTTGAGAGAGTGTAATGTGTATTTAAGAATATAGTGTGTTTTTGAAAGAGTGAGTGTAATGAATGTTTGAGAGAGAGTGTAATGTGTGTTTAAGAGAGTGAGTGTATTGTGTTTGAAAGAGTGAGTGCAGTGTAGGTTTAAAAGAGTGAGTGTAATGTGTGTTTAAGAGAGTGAGTGTAGTGTGTTTAAAAGAATAAATGTAGTGTGTGTTTAAGAGAGTGAGTATAGTGTGGATTTTAGAGAGAGTGTAGTGTATTTTTAAGAGAGTGAGTGCTGTGTGTGTTTAAGAGAGTGAGTGTGGTGTGTGTTTAAGAGAGTGACTGCAGTGTGCTTGAAAGAGTGAGTGTAGTGTGTATTTGAGTGTAGTATGTGTGTTTGAGTGTGTAGTGTGTTTTTGAGTGATTGAGTACAGTGTGTGAGAGTGTAGTGTATTTGAGTGTGTGAGTGTGTTTTTGAGAGATTGAGTACAGTGTGTGAGAGTGTTGTGTATTTGAGAGTGTAGTGTAGTGTGTAGCGCAGATCTGGTTGTGTTAATAATGCGTGTGTGTGTGAGAGTGTGTGAGTATGGGGGGTGTAGGTGGCTTGCAGACGAACACTGTGGAACTCACAATTTACTCACTTGTAATAATCCAGGTCATTTCTTAAAACGTTAAACAGACGTTACGTTTGGCCAAGATGAAAATGATGAGCAGGAATGCATCATGGGAAGAGCTTTGGCAGCCATGTGATGGGTTACCAGGTGGCCAATGTCAAAGAAGGATTCTGAGATTCTGACTCAAATACTACTGTCCTGGGCTGAAATGTGTATGCGAGAGAGTGAGCAGAGTGTGCGTGTTTAAGAGAGTGAGTGTAGTGTATGTTGGGGAGAGATAACAGTGACTGTAGTGTGTATCTGAGAGAGTGCGTGTAGTGTGTATTAAGACAGAGTATAGTGTGTGTGTGTATGCGTATTTGTTGAGAAATGACTGCGTGTTCTAAACCCAACCGTATTCATTGGTATGCTGCTCAATGGCAACATTTTCCCGAGCTGTTGATGACTCAATGAATAATGGATGCAAACAGCTCAATAAAACATTTGGCTGGGTTTGGAGCAGGTGCGGTTTGAGTGCAGAGAAAGAGGCCTCAGCCAGTGTAACCCAGTCAAACCTCATTCAGCTCAACAGCCACAGATCCCTCAATAAATACGCCTTTACTCCAAATGTCAAAGCGGTGGAATTTTCAGGCTTGCTGGTCTAATCACAATATTCGATAGGTTTCACGCTGAGATCAGTAGGCAACATTTAATCGGATGAAAAATGAGTGCGTTGAAAGATTAATGCGAAGGAAGGACCTATACAGACAAGAGTCAAACAGAAATGGTGCTATAATTTTCCGTGTTACAGCTTTTTTGATAATGCAACTTGAAATTGAAAGATATATCCTTGCTGAAATGTGTTATCAATTACTAATGAAAGCGCTTCGTCAGAACCGAAGACATACAGCAGCACAGTCAGGTACAGTATACCTGGTGTTTGACACTTATCTATGCTTCTACAGAAGTCTGGACAGCTTTCCACCATGCCAGTGTCACTGAAAATGGCCCATCACCTAATTAATGTCCTATTGTGTTAGTGCTCCTGTTATGATCCCTATCAATTTAGATTAGTGATTAATGATGCAGCAACAGTTTACAATCAGTACAGTTCACCTATACAGGCCTTTAACTGGCCAATGAGTGTAGGTAGATGTACCCACACACCTGGACACACCTACTTCTTACAGGGTTTGCCTGGATCAGAAGGTGAATGAGATGTGCCCTATGGTGGACTGCATGCCTCTGCAGCTGGCAGGAACAAGGTGCCTATATAATCAGTCCCTACTTGAGAAGCTGATTCTAGTGGGGCCCCTGGAGCCCTCAGCTCTCATTGGGGCCAAAGCTCTGTAAACAAACCCCTCTGGCTGCAAATGGGGAATAAATTGAAATCGATGAAAACATCGTCCGAGGGAAGACAGAAGGCTACCGGACCACTGCATTTCATTTACCGACCTTGGACTGCTCTGCCAGGAATTGATTTTCACAAAAAAGCGGTGTGAATGCTATCTTTTCACCAATGAACACTTCGATTCTCGACCGTCTCAAGAGCCATTGAGGTCGGGGTTGATCTTTAAAAGATGTCACAAATCCGGCCGATCTTCCATTCATGGCATTTGCTTTCATCGCAGGAATTTGAATGAACTTGATGCTGTCCAGCGTTAAAAGACATTCAGTGCTTCATGGTTTCATGCTCTGCTTGGTACATTTAGACTTCATTGATGCGTTCTACAATCTAAAGCTGCAGTACATTAGCGCTTTATGTTTGCCACAAAGAATTGGCTGTTTAATCTGATCTTTTCAATAAACCCTGTGATTTTTTTAGCACTGTTGTTGCATTTGGTTTGAGATGTAAAGAAAGAACATACTCCAACAAAGTTTAGATTTTTTATAATGGCTTATTACTAATTCTCAGAATTTTTGGTTTACTTATGACATTGTTTTTTGTATTATTTTTCTGACCTCTCCTTAATATATAAATAAATACATCAATAAAATATTTCTTAATTGAGAGCAATGAATGGATTTCAGCTTTGGGGTTTAGTGTCTAATCTCAGCAGGAACATCAGTAGATGGCTATTAGAAGTTAGTCTGGCCTCTGCATGGCTTGTGGCTACTTGATTTGTGAGAAGAAAAAAAAAACAGACCAGAATTCAAAGTAGGCTTTCCTACCCAAAAATGGTAGGGCTCATTCCACTTCAGCGATGCAGCAATCGATGCAAGAGTGTGTGTGTGTGTGTGTGTGTTCTCTTTCAGGTGAAAAGAGAATGTTTTATTCATCTCTCGGACCCTAGTATGTATCTTTTGACATTTTCTGGCACTTTCCACTCAACTTGTCCCTCACAGGCAACCATCTTTGACTGAGGTCTATCCTTATCTGCACTAACTGAACACTGAGGACCAGTAATCCATGCAGACGCACATGCCTTGATGGTTGGGTTTCCAGACTCACTTTTTTAAAATCATTCCAATTTCAGGTCAATTGTTTATACAGTATATATATACAGTAATATCATCGCAAGTTACGATGATGTGGCAATGCATTTCATTTGAACACTTATGTAACATTTCCACATCACACAGTCATCTTGTTTGAGGGTTTGTCTCGGAAATGTTTTACTGTATCATCTCAACATACGTATCTATAGTCTGTCCAGCACAATAGTTTCTGTTAACAACTTACTCTTAATCAAGCAACAGTACGAAACTAACATGTTTACTCCTCCTGTAAGCAATGAAGAAGAGAAGACAAGCACAGCCTCTTTGGTGATGACAGGGTTACTTTGCAATGCCAAAATGATTGTCATGTGTCCAGTTGAGCCCGGAAGCCACCATTTTGAGTAACATATGCTAACAATGCTTTCCATTAAGATGGAGGACATGTGAAGAAAGAAGTTGTAATCTGAATGAATCATTTACAATATATTTTATTCTGTTGGTTTATAAACACGCTAACACTGCCGCTCATAAACCAACTGAAATTTCAAGCAGTTAAGGCATTTTTATTCCAGTTCAGATGCTATATGCAGCAAATTTATTTATTTGTTTTGAAGTACTAAGCTTCACGTGTGTTCATTAATGTTTGATTATCTAAAGCAGTCTGCATATGTAATTGGGTTGGGCACACACCATAACAGTACATTTTTGTCACCAGGAGCATTGTGTGCCTGCACCGTAGGCAATTTATATCTTGCATGCATGCTACTGTGCATGGGCTAGAATGTGTAGGAACCTCAACTAGGTGACCATAAAATAATTCAGAGAGAACAGAATGACAGAAATTATTTATGCTCATTTTAGACTAAACAGGCAATTTTCTGCTGCCTGCCGTTTTGGTGTAACACCGCATTGTATTTGATATGCACATGTGCTGACCATTTCCAAGCATGAACATGAATAACACACCAAAATTCATAGTTTATAGCTTCTTATGCAAAATGAGCTGGTGCTGGTTTAAAAGACTCAGCACAGAAAAGTAAAGTTATTTGTACATCTGGCCTTAAATCCTTACACACTTTTTTAGATAATATTTTTCCAGCAGATGGTTTTACAGTGGCCCAAGCGGCTTTTGCGTTCATGTCGTAGCTGTTGTATTTGTGTTGTGGTTTTTTCATTTGTGTTGTGGCTTTTATATTTGTGTTGTGGCTTTTGTATTTCTGTCGACCCTTCTGGGCCAATGTATGTTTGAGCTAAACAAATAAACAGTAAAAAGATTGTTACAGATTTATGTAAATGCTTAATTACAAATTTTTTTGATTACAAAAAAGTATTTTTGTACATAAAATATAAACAGAATACATATAATTTGAAAGTGGTACACAAACATTGAGCTCTGAGTTGCTAGTTTCCTACGTACTTCTTTATAGTCTATGTTCTTATTTGCAGAGATGATTATTGTAAATTGGGTGCACAGTTCTTGTCATCTCATTATAAATTTAGTGAAACCGTGTTAGCTCGCCCCTTTTGGTCTGGGCCCTAAACTTGGAGAGAGGTGGGGTGGTGAGGTATCAAAGCCGATTAATGACGATTTTTTGAAACCCATTTCTTTGACAATCCATTTCTTCTGTATAAAATAAAAACTTTTAAATATAAAAATAATAATAAAGCCCATCCACGAACAGCAGCAACAGCAGCTAATCTATAGAATTAGCACAATTGACTGCGTTCTAGGCTATAGTGCTAACACAGACCCAAATTTGGCGAGCTATAGATGGAGAAATGCATACACCAGGGCCGAGGGGGTCAGGTTGGTGGCTTAAAGAGGTAAATATATAGAAGGAAATCTGTTCTGCAGCCTTTCATGGCAAGAGGCGAGTTTGGCAAGATATCGGAGGACAAGTTAACAGGGTTGACTGTATATTGAATGAGGCTTAGATTTTGCATACAGTTTAGGCCACTGAAGCAAAACTTTTCATGTTTCTTGAAGCCATTCAGTGCACACAAATGAGTAACTTTTATATGATTATTTTCCAGCCTCTCTATACCCCTCATAATTTAGCAAAAGCAACATTTACCTTTACAAGAGAAGTTCAATGTTGGTTATTTTAAAAACATTTTAAGTAATTTTAGAAGATTTCTGCTGGTCCATTCATGAATTAATAAAATGAATTAATAAATACAGTACTGTGGAAAAAATGCTGTAAACTAAATGCTTTCAAAAATCAAAATAATTTTTAAAAATAAAATTTACAAAATACAGTGAGCAAACAAAGGAAAATCAAAATCAAATCACCAATTAGTGTTACTATCATTTGCTCTTAACCAAGCATCATTCCTAATAGGACTAGGACTTGGACTAGGGCAGGGATTTTGTAGAATTATACTTAGGTTTATCATCAGTTGGGTGCTAATGATCAGCAATTTCACATTTAAGTTGAGATGCAGTTATTTACAGAAACTATTGTGTGGGAAACAGCCAAATTCTGCTACCAAGGTGAGGTTGTGGAAGACATGACACAGGTCATGCACCATGGCAAGATTGAACACAGCAACAAGACACAAGGTACTTATACTGCATGAGCAAGCTCCAGACAAACATTTCAAAGCAGACTGGGGTTTCAAGATGTGCTGTTCAAGCTTTTTTGAAGAAACACAAAGAAACTGGCAATGCTGAGGATCGCAGAAGCTGTGGTTGGCCAAGGAAGCTGTAGCAGATGAAAATCACCAAGTTTATTTCCTTTCAAAATTGGAAGATGTCCATCACTGCCATCAGCTCAGAACTGGCAGAAACTGGTGGGACCCAGCTACTTACCAGTCTTAATGGAAGAGTTGTAGTCAAAAAGCAATACCTCCAACATAGAAACAAGGCAAACTGACAACTGACAACATGCAAACTGGGGGACAAGAAAAATAGAAGCAGGTGTTTTAAAAATATGAAATATTCGACTGTAGCAAAAAGGCAGTTTGTTTACCAAAGGCTTGGAGAGTGGTAAATAAGCAGGCAACAGTGAAGCATGGTGGAGGACCCTTGCAAGTTTTGGGCTGCATACCAAGTAGGCATATGATTGGCCCCAAAATTATTTTGCAATTATTATGACAACACCATCAAATATACGGCCAATGTCATTAGAAATATTTTCCGCATAAAGAACAACAAAGACTCATGGAAGTGAGGGTAGTGAGCCCTGTTCTCAGCATCATTGAGTCTGTTTGGAATTACATAAAGAGACAGAAGGGTTTGAGGAAGCCTACAGCCACAGAAGAACTGATGTTCTCCAAGAATTTTGGAACAACTACTAGCAGAGTTCCTTCAAATACTTGAAAACAAACTATTTACACTTTTTACACTCTAAGCATTCTTAGTTTGTAACTTTTTTCACACCTGCCTAAAATGCTTTCACAGGGGGTCCTTGAGTTACATCGTACTCATCATACAGAGTTTTGGGTTAAAAAACATTTTTACTGTGTAAAAGCTCAGAAAAGGGCTAAACAGAGCCTCAGGTGGATAAGTATCTCCCTCTGTTAGAGTGATAGAGGAATGGCCCCAGGGCTTATTTAAGTGGGTTTTGACTTATAACAAAATTGTGTATATACAAAGAACACTCATAACATTATGATCATAGTGATTTGGAGATGCTCTAGCTCAGTCATCTAGCCAATAAGACCCATGTCAATATATGTATATACACATGCACAGATAGGCCCCAGGTTATAATTAAGCACCTGGTGTTTTGACCTCTGGCTAGGTTAATGCCCTATTTACATTTCATATGTTAATTTTTCATTTTTGCTCATTGAATCAGTTCTCAGTCAAAAATGTACAGTCATACATGATAACTACATTTAAGTTCTAATTCTGACAGACACTTTCTCAATGATGTCTGAAATAGTTATACTGTACATTTCTGTTTTTATACCCTTCTGCAGATGTTCTGTTTTTGGGCTATTGTTCGTGAAATAAGTGCAAGTTTGACAAGGTTTATTGGGAAACAAGAACAATGAGAATAAACTAGAATATAACTATAAGGTTGGTAACATGGTGCTGCCTCAAGTGGAGGAGTTTAATTATCTCAGGGTCTTGAGATAATCTTCTGAGGAAGAATGAAACAGGAGGTATGATAGATGGATGAGTGCCGCATCGGCAGTAATGCGGGTGTTGTAGTGAAGAGAGAGCTGAGCTAAAAGGCGAGGCTGTCGATTTACAAGTGAATCTACGTTCCTACCCTCACCTATGGCCACAAGCTTTGCGTAGTGACCGAAAGATATCACAGATACAAGCGGCTGAAATTAGTTTTCTCAGCAGGGTGGCTGGACTTACCCTTAGAGAGGTTGAGGAGTTCAGTTATACAGGAGAGACTCAGAGTAGAGCCGCTGCTCCTCCGCATGTAGAGGAGTCAGTTGAGGTGGTTTGGACACCTAGCTAAGATGCCCCCTGGGCATCTTCCTAGGAGAGTGTTCCAGGCTTGCCCCACTGAGAGAAGGCCACAGGGTAGACCCAGGACATGCTGGAGGGATTATATGGGAATGCCTCTGAGTTCCCCCAGAGGAGCTGGAGGAGGTGGCTGGGGAGAGGGAGGTCTGAGCTTCTTTACTTAGACTTCTGCCCCCATGACCCAACTCTGGAAAATCGGTGGACAATGGATGGATGGATGGATGGATGGATGGATAACTTTAAGGTAACATGAACTGAACATAACTCACATGGCAGAAACAGGAACAGATTCAAGGTGACAACAGCAGAATAGAGGTCTGACAAGCACATATAAATACCTGAGACATAACATAACATAACACAGAACACCTGGGCATGGACAGAGTCAAAGAATAAGAGACAGACACTTTCAAGAGGCTGACTGAACACTAGACATGGCTGGGACTCATGGCAGAACAAAAACAAAAACAAACCTTGTTTGGGAACCATGAAGTCAAGTTACCCTTGAGCAAGGTAGCGTCCCCCGGAGCTGTTAGTAACTGCCTGCAGCTCCATGTGTAGATGGGTTAAACGCATCATTGTGTTGCACTTTTTGTGATTAGGGTGTGTTCACAATGACAAAGAATCACTTTCAGTTTGCTATCACTTTCACAAATATTTCTTGAATAAATGTAGTTGTGTGGGAGGGCACTTAAACTTACAGTCTGGTAAGGCTCACTTTAGTGTTACTAAAGCAAACAACAAATAACACCAATGTTTAAAGTTTGCATGAAAATGAAAGTAAAAGAGGTGCTACTGTATGCAAGTTTTAGAGGAGAAATTATGAAACGATTGTCCAAGATGTCTATCCACAGCTGTCTATGTGACTTCTTTTCTGATTGGCTGCCTAGTCTCATGTGTCATTTACAACACCCATCTGTGCGTACCAAAATAGTAACAAAATAGAATAGAGGAACTGAAGTGACGCTCCTGGTGAAATATTCCATGCTGTGTTGGAGTGTTTCTCCAGGGAGCTGCCTGGCCCCATAGGTGAGGGGCCAAATTGAGTGCTGTACACACGATGTACTGTGTGCAAAAAGAAAGGCCTCCATGAATCGATCGGCCCAACGCAGTCCGCAGATGTGCCTTTAATGCTGCTGGCGTTTTTCTTTTCAACGATCTGTGTCCATACAGTATTAGCTTGGTTTCTGCCTTTATTTGCATTTTAAAAGCAAAGTCAATGAGTCTAAAAATGTCTGTGAATTTTACTGTCGGTGGCTGGTTTCCATTCAATTGAGCAGTAGAGATTAAAATGTTACAAAAAAAGGCTACTGCATAAATTTAGCTTTATTGAATGAAACAGTCGACAGAAAAGGCAGTAAAACGAAGCAGTTTTACACACAATAAAAATAATATCGATACTTTATCAAAACTTTAATAGAAAACTTTGAAAGAAGTCTTTATGGTTGTCTCTCATCCTCTTCTTTCCCACATTCCATGGTGTGCTTTCGTTCCCACTTCTATTTTGCTCTCTCTCTCTCTCTCTCTCTCTCTCTCTCTCTCTCTCTCTCTCTCTCTCTCTCTCTCCCTCTCCCTCTCCCCCTC
>JBBIGC010000001.1:7849048-7860533 GCA_037576955.1 Lepidarchus adonis
TGTGTGTGTGTGTGTGTGTGTGTGTGTGTGTGTGTGTGTGTGTGTGTGTGTGTGTGTGTGTGTGTGTGTGTGGCCACTTGAGATCTATAAGATTTCTCATTAGTCACACTTGGATTTGTCAAGATAAAACACTCTTTGTTATTTAGACCAAAACGTTTTACATGTTTATTTTTAAAAACAATTTCTGAAGAATTTTAGTAGAATCATCAGATCTCCTTAGCCACCTACAGTAAGTGTGCCATTTGAGCAATAAAAGTTCCTAAGATAGTATTGTACCGTGTTGGGTGCAGGTTTCTTAAATGGGGCGGCCTATCTAAAAACATGAAAACACATTCGCCAAAAATATGATTTAGTGCACAAAAAGATGACATCCCCAAATGATGAATTAATTTTAAATGTACTGTTTACTGCATTGATGAAAAGCAACGCAAAGCAAAGATTGATCAGTGACGATGTTTCGTCACTTACTCTGCGCTGCCGCATCCAACCTCTTCTTTACATTTGTCTATTTCAGTTTCTTTTCTGCTATGTAAAAATGAAACAGAAATAAAAGCAACAAATATCTATTGCTGGCTGGGAAAAGATGAGTTTTCTTTTGAATGACCAGAGGGTGGGTGGGGGTACTACAATGCAGCAATATCAATCATCCTTCTACATATAAATTCTTCAGTATAAAATTAGCAACACTGAAATGCAAAAATAATTAGGCTTACCTTTCCTCAAATTCTTCAAAATCAGATCTGTAAATGCCATTGTCTCCGAACAACTCGATTGCTTTTTTCACCAGTATCGCTTTGAGAATTTGCAGACGTTGCTTGTGGGGCGACCTATTGTGAGGGGCAGCCTATTTTTGGGGAAATACATAAATATTTTTTTTGGGTGGCATTATAAATTCAAATTCTTCATATTATTTTAAAACCTCTGGCACTTTTCTAGGACTGAAAAAATGTTTATATATATATATATATATATTCATATTCAGTATAATTGTAGAGATACATAAGCAATGTACGAGATGGTGCTAAACTCTCTATTCAAAATACTGTGCTTATTACACAGAATCAGGCAAATTAGCTTTATTTCCAGCAACTGGTAGACACCCTTTGCTTGCAAGACTCCTTTGTGTAAACATGTAGCAAGAATTAATGGCTATAACCTCCAAGCAGACTTAAAATCTTGGATTTTGCAGATCCAAATTACCCCAAAGTTATTAATGGACAGCTGGCCAACTAGCCAATCAACCTTTCAGGATGCTAGACTCTGAGCTTTGCAACAGCAGGACTAGAAAATGTATAGTATTATTTACTGTTATGTTCTTTTACATAAAATTCTTGACCTCTTAATTTACCATTTTCTTTCCATAAGAACATCTCTGCAACATCCTACCCCACACGACCATCCAATTATGGTCAAAATTATGGCTAAAAAGACGAAATCTTTTCTTCAGGGAGCTATTATATATTTGGAATATACATTACCTATTACTGTACTTATGAAAATAGACTAAAATATGTTGTGTAGTTTAAAACGTTAGCAGCCAGTTTGATGCTGAACATCATATGTATTTGTTACTTTATAGGTAACCGTACCTTCAGAATGTCAGAAAGCATATAAGCATCTCTACTAACATCTCAATGTGTCTAATGCAGGCAGGCCGTCATTTAGGACAGCATTAGGAGGACCATCATCTTCCATTACCTCTGAGCTAGATTACCCACAATAGCTCTGGTGCAAAACTTTAGAAGCAGTCTTCAGTTACTAAACGTGTCTTGGCTGAAGAAGTATCTTCATCTCACAGTGCTGACCTGACACGACCTTGCACACACTGATCTGGGCATATGACTCCATGCCAGGAGTGAGGAGTGTGTGCATGGGTGTGTTTTGGGAGAAAGAGAGGGAGAGAGAGAGAGAGGAAAGAGACAGAAGAAGAAAATATTTTGGCATTTTGATCTCCCCAGAACAATTGACTCCAGAAGGCAGGCAGGTTTAGAAGTGTTTGTTTTTTTATGAACTCATAAGCGAGCCTTTGGAGAAAGCAATTTCACGCATGAGAATATGAAGCTGGAATCGGGCATTGTCCCTCTGATTAATTCTTTCCCTGCCACCCTGCAGACAAAAGCGTGACAGGTAAGGAAATTAATTACCTACACTAATATGCAAATAAGTCATGAGCCCCACACAGCGGAGGTGAACAGAGGCCAATGGAGATGAGCTCAGATTGCCCGAAATAGCGCTGCTACAACAGAACAACAGAACGCATGCGAAAAACAGCAAACAATGCTCCTGACTACATCCTGCGGCCACGTAGTGACCCAGCTGGATATTCCAGGCCTAATTGATAGTATTTCGTTTAGTGCAGTGTAGCCAGTCAGAGTTATGATCCCTCTCTCACAAATGTAGCTGTAATGAGCTATTCACAGTCAGGGGCAACTGATCATTATTATGTGAGGAGCATCCCAGTTTCAGCCACTTTCTCAGGGGATCACAGAAACTTTGGCATTTCTCTTTGGGGGGGAATGGCTCACAATGCAGGATATCTCAGCAAGCTGCATAATTTAAGCCCAAAGTAACGGCACTGACTCACCAAACCAGCTGCACTCTGCCTGTCTATTGTTGATTATCTGTGACCAACTGCTGCCTTGGGTTTTTTTCCAGTGTGTTGGCACCAGTTGTCACTTCTCTGTGCCCCTTTGGCTGATTGAGCATATTGAATCAGGGTTGGAGGTGGACAGGCAGAGAGTTCTGTGATTGGTTGTCTAGTCTAAATCAACACAAGAACTGAGCAAAGCAGCAAACTTTGTCCTTGTTTCTGATATTAGATCTGCTGGATGTCGTTTTTTATTGCAAATGTGCAGCACCAACTAATTAATTAATTAATTAATTAATTTACTGTACTACCGTTTGCATAGCCCTGCCCCCTAATGGGGCCTATGAGACGCTGAAATAGAGTCTACAAGTTTAGAGCAAATCAGAAAATGAAAATTCAATGATGAAGAGAAAGTGGTGTTTGTCTTCCCCACAAGTGCAGGCGTGTAGTTCCAATGCAGCTGAGAAAACAGATTGTCTAAAACAACACACACTGCATCTGCAGTGTTCTGCATAACATCCTGTGCTATTTTGATGGTAAACATGTGTTCGAGACTCGTGCATCCATCACACAAGTGTGGCTACAGTGGCAGTTAAAGGAAGTGTCTCAGCAGCAAGTCTTTCATACCTTAATTGCAAACCTGCAGTTGTTTTTTAAAAGATGACGTAAACGAATGCATATCCGGCCTATGCTCAACATTGAGTGGAATCAGCCACTTGTGAGATCTCCACCCACTTTTTTGCATTATTCACCCACATTTAGTGCAGCTCTTCCTCAAATGCATGAGTATGAGAAAGAGAAATGCTTTGTGCATGTCACTAAGCACATGGCCTGCTTGTTGATACATAGCAAACAAACATCTTCTGATTTGTGCCTACGACTGATGTGAAAGTAGCCAACCTTGAGAAACCTTGAGTCATCCTGGGCGCATCTTGATGCATTGCTTTGCTAAATGATTATTTAACATCTACAACCAAAAGCCTCTTGATTTAGGAGTTAAAGCTTTCTTAAAGCAAAATGGAGCTAACCCAACGTTAGTGAAGAGCGTTTATTCACTTTGGAGGAAAGCAGGAAAGTTTTTGAATGCACTTGAGCTTTATAAATCATATCTGTAACTCATGTCTGAATTTCACTTTGCCCTCTAAGTCATCGGTTGTTAGCGTACAAGTGTCTAGCATCTGATTTTTATAACAGATCCAGCCCACAGATGGCCGATGACTCTGCTTTTGTTGCGGTGTGGGAGGAACTTTGCAGTCATTTGCTGATGTTCCAGCCTGAGGCAAGATGGAAGGAAATAACTTTTTATTCCCAGAAATGTGTAGCACATTATTTCACTTTAGGCCTAATAAAGTGACGGCACTGTATAATATTAACTTAAAATATAAAAATGTATATACATTACATAGCTAAAAACAGAAATACTGTAGGAGACATGTGAGACCTCTGTTGTATCTCTGTAAAAGGCAGACTCTCCATGGAAGTCCTTATCATTTGTGTGAAATTTAAAACATATAAAATATATCTTTTGGGATTTTTAATAAATAAATAATAAATAAATTGTGATTGTGTTTTGCATTAATACCATTATAGAACATGCCATTCTAGCTTAGAAAAGTGGGAGTAATGTTGTAACTGATGTTTAGTAAATTGCACAGTGTGTTAGGTGAGGCTGTAGCAGTCCTCCCACTGAAAGGTCCCATCCTGTGATTGTATTTAATGGGAAGTTTGGAATCCAATAAGGAGGCTAGCAGAAATGACCAGTAATGTATAAACTGTGTATAAAAAGTGACTGGGTTTTAACATTTACAACTCAATATAACAAAAACTCACTTTACTGCTAGCACTACACATAGCTTAGCTATAATGTGGTCACATGGAATAAACATTTTTAACAGCTTCAGTGTAAGAGCTTCACAATATTATCACTATTAACTGTGCAATTACACATTCACAATGCATTCAACAACAAAGTAATTACTGGTAATATTGCCACTTTTACAGATGGATTGTAGTAGTACAGTTGGTGAATTAACTAATGTGTGCTTATACTGCACCAGCATTGTCAATAGTAGGCTACTTCACCTACTACAGTGTTAGGCGCATTGCATTTTCCATTGCAGATGCAGTATACTCATTATGAAGGTAATTATGCTCCTGTAACAATCAGAAAAGAACATTTCCCAACCCCAGCCCAAGTTTTCCATTTGAATAACCACATTAAAAATAATAAATAATTTAAAAGTACCTTCAAGCACTTAAGGACACCTTACAGCAAATAGTAAATAAAAACCATACAGAATGCATTAACATTATAAAATTATATACTCAATACAGAGGGCCCTCGACTTAGGATGCACTTTACTTATTCATGGTTAAGGCGCTGGCTCTTAAAAAAAATGCACAAATTTACTGTCATATATGGTAGTAGAATGTGGTTGAACGTCTATCAGTCCCTGTGGGCTGTTTCTTGCTGTTATTGCTATTATGTTTATGTTTTATTCACCGTTACTGTTGAATAAGAGTTCATGTGGATTGGTGGGTGAGATGGGGGGTTAATAGTGCACTGCGCTAAGGCAACCTTAGTGTCACCTCTCCAATGTGTTTACTGCTGTACATTGCCATTGAAAAGAACATTTCTATCTGGAGCAATGTTTCCTAAAGGCTGTAATATGAGACAGTCACTAGAGAGAGACTGGTGTTAGCTATATGCGTGCTGCTTGTTTGTGCATTTTGCAAATTGTTAATAAAGCACAGTGCTGTTCAATAATTCCTCCACAGCCTCGTTATATGCATGAGTTGAAAGTGAAAGTGAAAGTGGATATAATAAAATGTTCAGAAAAGGGCAAAACACCTACGGACACCACAGGGCTAAAAGTCAGTAATTGTTCACTTCATTACTTTACTGCGTATGTGCTCCATTTGAGTCAAGTAGGCGCTTATATAAGGGGACTCACGTCAAAATTCGACTTACGATGAACTCTGAGGAGCGGAACCCCATTGTAAGTTGTATACAGTGAGTGAAAAATATATGATTTTAAAAGCATTTTAAAAGAGTTTGAAAAAGTGTTTTTTAGACGAGATTTAAAAACTGGAAGAGAATCAATGTTTCGGATGTCTGGTGGAAGGGAATTCCGTAGATGAGGAGTGACACAATGAGGAACCTAAGCGAGCAGAAGGTACAGTGAGACAGATAGAGGGGGAAGGTTTAAGAGTTTGTCTCATAGTACAGCTTGCTGAAAGCATGGACAGAACACACAAACTTGTAATTTAGTATGTAATAACATTGTAATGGAGTAGCAAAATGCAATTCTCTTGACTTCTATTGGTTAATGGTCTATTTTTCATTATTCAGTTGATATAATGTAATGAAAGTTGTAAAAGTCATGGAGGGGGGTTTGATTTACTGACTCCTTCACACTGGCACTAGTAGGAACCTGATGAGTGCAACACAAATCCAAAACCAGTGAACCTACTTGTGTCTTCAGACCTTTAGCCATGCGTGTTGATGAAGCAGTGTTTGATCTTTGATCTTTTTTTTTTTATCTTTGTAAATATTCCTTGATAAACTTTATGTGAGGTACCAGAGACATTACACAAGTCACCAAACCTGGTCCTGGTGATCTACTGGGTATAGTTCCAGTCATAATGTGTTACATTTGCTCCAGCTAATTACCCACTTTAGACGTCTTTGGAAGGTGAGATCAGATGCATTGGTTTCAGGTAACAGTGGGTTGTATATTAGATGAACGCTGGAACTAAAATATGCAGGAAAGTAGATCTCCAGGAGGAGGGTTGGTGACCACAGAATTAATGGTTTCTGACATCTGCGTCCTATAAACACCGCTGTGAACTGTTCCCTAGGTTGTTTTTCTCGGAAATGGGGCAATTAACCAAACCACTTTGAATGACTTTGTTTATACTTTTACCGTTTGATTTTGCAGGAATCTTGACATACTGGCAGAACTCCCTTTAATGAAATTCTTTGAGAAATGCTTCATGCAGAGTCTATGCTAATTTTGAAAACTGTTGCTGATAGAACAAAAGCTCATGACTCACAGTAGTCAACTTTCAAGGAAAATGTAAAAATATCGTATTAACTTATAATGTTAATGCAATGAGCTTTCGTAAGAACATTTGGGGCATTTTTGTTGGATCATAACTAAATTCTGGCATTTTCTACAATGGGCATATGCAAGACAGTGTAACATTGGCAGAGGTTTGTTAGTGATTGGAAGTAAAGAAGTACATTCGAAGATTGGAAGTAAAGGCACATTCTTTGTTTCAGTTTTAGATCAGCTTCTACAGTTTACTAGAACGTTATTGCCAGGTTTCGTATTTTCTCATTATCTGCCTGAGGTCATGCAGTGTTTGCATTCAGCAAATGGAAGACTAGCGCATAAGGGTAAAACAGAATCTGCCGCGGAATCCCTGCTGAAACAGAAGCCTTAAACGTTCCTCTATTAACCGCGAGAGGACATTTATCACAGCTAATACCCCCTTCTTAATTATATGTGGAATGAGAGAAAGAAAGGCAGGCGCCCACAATCGCAGTAATTGGTTTGCAGCACCGTAATTGATATTGTTCTGTTGCATTGTGACTGGAGTCATCCGCTTGTGAGAATGTATGTAGGCTGAGGTTCTTTCATTAAGCTATCAAATAGACGGAGCCATTACACGCTCAATTATAGTAGGGTATTGGCTTTTTTGGGGTGTGGGGGGGTGAGGGTAATCTTTACCAAAGAAAATGGGTGATAAGTAAGAAAGGAGCTGAAATTGACTTGGCCTTTTAGTATAACAAATTATAATGGCATCGGGCTTGGGTGTCCAAGGAGAAAACTCCTCAGGAGATGGCTGAGAAATCACTCTGACAGAAACACTTTCTGTCCTCCATAGCCTTGCTAATGCATAACCATGCCAATGGAAGGGTTATTTTTGAAGCAAAAATGGGGGAAATATATAGGAGCCCTTTTTGTATGCACCGTCTTGGAGAATTTGCTAGATAAACAGACATGCCAGCATTATAAATGTGTCTGCTTGTGTATTGTAGTTGGGAATTCTGCAGCATGGAGCTTTTTCATTTGCTAATACTTATTCTATACGTGTAGCGCGGGGCTGCCGGGACAAAGATATTACAAGTGCAGTTGAAATTGCATGGTCTGAATCACATTATTGTAGTGTGCATTCTTCGCAGCAGTGTCTTTCTCGCAAATGAATCTCTCCTTCTTTCACACAAACACAAACGTGCCACAAGAAGCAAAAAAGAGGTGGGAGGCCTATTTCCTGTTTGTGTTCACTACAGTGCACTGATTGGTCAGTTACAGAATTCCTTAGCATACATTCTAAAAAGTGCTAAAAGGGTTTTCCCTGCAATGCTGGTAGAAGAACCTTAAGGAACCACAAGGAACCAGAACTGACATTGATGAGTGTCACACAGTCCATCTTAGTCCAGTGACATTCCTCAACAGACCAAACGTTTCACTCCTCAGAAAGGTGCCACAAAGTGTTCTTTGAATGGTGCTGTAGAACAGATCAGAAGATCAATGTCCAGTACAGGTTTTCCCTGTAATATGTGAGTTGAACCAGGTGTTTTTGAGCATGGAAATCACCAAACTGTGCTTGATACCACCGATCCATAACTGGAACTGGGGAACCCTGGTGTAGAAGAACCACTTCCAGTCTCCTAAATAACCACGTTTTTAAAAAAGATCCTTAAAGTACCTTCACCTAATATACAGTCTATATGCCAATTTATGTCTTCTTCATAGAACCTTTCTAGAACATTTGAATTGAGATTTACATGAGTTTCTTTAGTTTTTTCATCACTAACAACGAGAGTTCCTTCTCGATGGTTCTACACCCCATCACACAAAGTGCACCACAACGAAACATGACCTCTGTATTTAACCCATGCACTACTGGAGCAGCAGGCAGCTCTCAGTAGTGTAGTGTTGCTTAAGGCAAGTTCCTTACCACAAGGCTAAGACTTCCCACTACAATGAATGGTGTCACATTATGATGCCACTCAGAGTACCCTTTCTATCATCTTCGTAAGAGTGTAAAGCAGAGACATTGCTTGTGGTATGAATGAGGAGCACTTTGTTTATCCCAATAGTATAAGAATAAGTATAAGAAGGTGAACTTCTTGGAATATCATGGTTTTCTGCATTCATTTCTCATAAAATATGAACTGATCTTTTTCTAAGTAAAGGTATTGACAAATATAATGTTTTTAGTTGTTATTGGTTCTCAATAAAGACCTTCTGTATTTCCCCAATGATAGGCTGCCCCACATTATAGGTCGCCCCATTCTGTACGACTCAGAAAATGCTCGTTTATGTTTTAAAATCTAAGATAAACTGCCTCGTTATTAGCCACAGTGTTACTGAATTTACCGATCTGAAGTAGATCTATCAGCATCTAACTTGACAACTCTATACCGATACTGACATTATACTGTAGTTCAGTGTGAACAATTACATTTTTTGAAGGATTTGAAGAAGGTAAGCCTAATAATTTTTGCATTTCAGGGTTGCTAATTTTATACTGAAGAATTTATGTGTAGATGGATGATTGACATCGCTGTACTGCAGTACCTCCACCCTTCAGTGATTCAAAAATTCACCCTTTCCCAGACAGCAATAAACCTTTGTTCCTTTTATTTCTGTT
Source organism: Lepidarchus adonis (assembly GCA_037576955.1). NCBI lineage: Eukaryota > Metazoa > Chordata > Actinopteri > Characiformes > Lepidarchidae > Lepidarchus > Lepidarchus adonis. The sequence goes on from JBBIGC010000001.1 coordinate 7,858,302, forward strand.
AAATTGAACATTTTCTAGCTTGTATTATACACTAGGATGTAATGTAATGTAGCAAAGAGCTGAAAAGTTTGAGAAGCTGGATGTTGCAGCGCCATTTAAGTGAGAACATTGTCAATGATCTTCACTGAAATTCAACTAATAGTTTGGGGATGTTGTCTATTTGTCACTGAATCATACTTTTAGTGAATGTGTTTTCATGTTTTTGGATAGGATGCCCCATTTACGCAAACCGCACCCAATACCAGGTTTGCAAATTCAATGTATAAGCCAAGGACTATCGTTGTGGAAATACGACTATCTTTTTTTTTGTTTTTTGTTATTATTTTAGGCACATTATATTTGTCAATACCCTTGACTTGATGAGTCAAGATGAAGATCAGATAACATTTTATGACAAATTAATGCAGAAAAAGGTTTACATACTTTTTCTTGCAACTGTATAGTATATCAACTTGCTTAAATGTCCCAGAGCAGTAATTAATGCTTGCAAGCATCAACAATATTAATATATGGTACATTTAAACCTGTTTATCTAATACTTACTTCTACAATTATGATTATAATAAGATTTTTTAAAATATATTTTGGCACCTTTCAGTGCAGTACCAGCCCTTACTCCTCTGGGGGAGGCTTTACACTTGGAACATTTTATTTTTTTAAGCCAGAAGAGTATTAGTGAAGTCAGGATCTTAGATGATTCGTTTCTGGATCCCACTGCTCCACACTGCTGGTGAGCTTTATTCCACTCCCTCTGGCACTGGGCATGGGGATCCTCGGCTTTGCTGGTGCATCTCATTCTCTTGGAAATGCTTTTTTTAAGGTTAAACACCTTTGTCAGCAATCAATGCATCTTACGGTGATGGCTTGTTGTGACAATTGCTTTCTGGACACCTCAGCCATGTTTTAATGTGGTCATTCCATACAAATGTTCATCTCTTGATACCCTCTTGACACAAGGCTCATTTGTGATTATGTAAGTGAGTTCTCATTGTTTTCTTTACTCCACAAATGCTTAAACTGTTCAGTTATGTCATTCAATGTTTAAACATATATCTTTTAGTTTTTGTGTTTAGTGTGGAAAGGGCCCTAATCCACAGGGGTTTTTTACAGTGTGTGTTCTCCACCAAAGAGAGTTTTTGTGTTTGGTCTCTGTACATTCTCTACGTTCTTGTTCCATTTCCAGTTTTTCAACGCCATGTAAATAGTTCACTCTTTTCCTGAAAAAGGATTTTTCGATTTCAAGCCATCAGCACTCCTCCCACCTGCAATGATCCAGTCGTTCTGCTGGAGTGCTGGAGACGGGCACTGAGAGGATTCTGGGGCTCTGAGGAGCTGCCTGCTGTGGGCAGAACTGACCCTATTCTGGCTTCAATACACTGCTTCTCCCCCGCTGTGGAGGAACACTGCCTGCAGGGCTCTTCTCTTCTCTTCTCTTCTCTTCTCTTCTCTTCTCTTCTCTTCTCTTCTCTTCTCTTCTCTTCTCTTCTCTTCTCTTCATTTCTGTTCTATGATCTTCTCTTCACTTTTATTTTTCCTTTGGTTTCCTTCTCCCTTTTGTCTCTTCTTCAGTTTGTCTCTTGTGAATCTCTTCTCTTGTTTCATATTATTATTATTATTCTCTTCATCTATTTCCCCTTCCTTTCCCTTCTCCCTCTTCTCTGATCTTATTTCAGTTTTTCTCCTGCTCTTTATTCATTTTCTTTTCTCTTCTCTTTTATTTACTGGGCAATTTGGGAAAAATCTTGTCACAATAAATTTTTCCTATAAAGCCGATATCGATATAAATCCACTATTTCTGTTCATTTCAAAAGTAAAACAATTTTACTCTTAACTGAAATGTTATGTCATGAGATTCATGACATTATAATTATATATAAATTATATATTTATTTTTATTTATTTATTTTTTTTTTAAAACACCATAGAACATTTTAAAACAATATTGTTGATACAATAGGAGTAAATATAATACACTCACATTTGAATCTGTGTTACAGGAGAACACAAACAGAATGAAGATTTGGGGTAGCACTGCCTGTCTCTCTGCACTCTGTTTACAGCTGGGGAAGCACTGCCTGTCTCTCTGCACTCTGTTTACAGCTGGGGAAGCACTGCCTGTCTCTCTGCACTCTGTTTACAACTGGGGAAGCACTGCCTGTCTCTCTGCACTCTGTTTACAGCTGGGGAAGCACTGCCTGTCTCTCTGCACTCTGTGTATAGCTGGGGAAGCAC
>JBBIGC010000001.1:7886161-7904718 GCA_037576955.1 Lepidarchus adonis
TGTGTGTGTGTGTGTGTGTGTGTGTGTGTGTGTGTGTGGGGAGAGAGAGAGAGAGAGAGAGAGAGAGAGAGAGAGAGGGGCTTTGTGGGTGTCGCCGGTGTGTACGCTAGCATGCTCACAGCAGGCGAGGCAGCCAGTGAGAGCTGCGAGGCGTCCGCACTCTGTGCAGAGGAAGCGCGCGCAGTGAGGGGGGGAAACGCAGTTGATTTGTTTTTTCTGTTTAAAAACAAGGAGAAGAAGAAAGAGGAAGATTCTAGCACATTTTGGAGAGGAAACGATGTGTCCAAAGCTGCCGAGTTGTGATAGTTTGAGTCCTTGACCCCGGGAAGGCTCTCCGTCCGTCCACGCGTCTTTATGGAGGCAAAAGAGCGGAGAAGTCGTAGCCTGCTGCCCCTCTCCACCCTGGAGCCCGATGTCTGAGCGATGGTAACGCGTGACCGCGGCGGGAGGGACCATGGCTGAGCGGGTCAGCAAGTTCCTGCTGATCGTGGTGGGCTCCGTGTTCTTCATGCTGATCCTGTACCAGTACGTGGCCCCCGGTGTGATCGGCTTCGGCTCCCCGCACGGATACCTGGGCGAGGAAGACATGGCCATGTTCCCAACACCGGACCCGCACTACGTGAAAAAGTACTACTTTCCTGTCCGGGACCTGGAGCGCGCCGTGGACTTCGAGATCAAGGGCGAGGACGTGATCGTGTTCTTGCACATCCAGAAAACCGGCGGCACCACGTTCGGCCGCCACCTCGTGCAGAACGTGCGGCTCGAAGTGCCGTGTGACTGCCGCCCGGGCCAGAAGAAGTGCACTTGCTACCGCCCCAACCGAAAGGAGACGTGGCTCTTCTCGCGCTTCTCAACGGGTTGGAGCTGCGGCTTGCACGCCGACTGGACCGAGCTGACCAACTGCGTTCCTGGGGTCCTCAACAAGAGGGAGAGCAAGAGCAAAAAGCTGAGGTAGGTTCGCGCCGCTGGTGTTCTCAGCTGCAAATAACGTGACAGTGGCGGTAAAGTTACGGCACAATCATAGGCGCGGGTCAATGGAATGAAGTTGACGGGCTCGGTCCCAAATGTCTGATATCGAGGGGATGAGTTCAGGTGGCTTGTTGCACCGGGACATTTCCTGTTTACACTACACTAGTCCTCAGCACCATTAAAATTGATGGAAAAAGACCGATTTTCTTCCGTGTTCCCGATAATAGGCTACATTTTAAGAGTCATTTTCTGTTAATATGACAGCTGGGCTGTTTAGATGTCGGTCTCTATTACTGTCTTTAAAGTCTAACATCACTACCACAGCTACTGTCGCTAAAACCATCCAGAGACTCCGTCCGAAATATATATATGTTTATATTTTAAATCAGTAATACCAAAAATAAAACATTTTAACACGTCTTCCTGATGGAGCAGTTCATGTGAGACGCCTCTACTCTTTCCCTTGCGCTTCGAAGCAAATGAGGGAAAGTCCGAGCTGTCAGCACTCTCAGCAACACTTCACTTTCACCACAAGAACTAAAACACAGAACAAAGAACAGCTCTTGTCTTGAACGCCCAAAACACATTTAAAAGGCAATTAAGGTGTGCGGAAATCGTTAGTCTTCTATGCTAATGCTGCTAACAATTAGATTAGCTAAACAATTAGCCTCACTGTGGCAGACAGCTGCTCAAATTCCTGCATTTCACCTTTTAACCTGCTTATAACGTGTGCCAAAGCAGTGCACACTTTCTAACCTCTCATTAGCCCTTAAACAGTAGTTATTGTGCTTTTTACTACTATATGTAAATGTCTTCTGTCTGGCTGCCCTGTTTTTGAAAACGGACAGCCCTGTATGAATGGGTGAAGCTAAACATGTTATAGACTGTTATTGTAATGATATATCATTATTATATAATTATCTATTATAGTTATTCTCCTGCAGTCTATTACAGTTGAATTCCACCCATTCAATATCCCAACCTCAATATTTCAAATTGCTCAAAATATGGCCTTTCTGCAAATAGCTTCTTAAAGAAGTGATAAACCCAGTCTGAGATGGAACCATTCATGGTCACTGAAAATATTGTCTATCCGGCAATAAAGAAAATATATATTTTCATTACTTATGAACCTATGGCCCCCTTACTAATATTGACTGAGTAAGCTGGAAAGGCAGATTATTTGTCACGCCACAAAAGTAGTGTAGTAGTAGACTTTTGCAGCCCTATTGCCGTCTATGGCCATGTGTGGTTCCTACCTGGCCAGTGTTTTATTGGTAGTTTTTTTTTTAAACCAACTATTTTTTAATACTGAGGGTGGGACTATTGAATGGGTGGAGCTAATCTGTTAAAGAAGAGAGGGGTTTAATTATAATATAGGCAGGGTTCCCCCCCCAGATATATAGGGTGCTGAATGATATGTTAAGGTTTTTACATAGTACAATTAAAAGGACAGTTTCTACGATATGGAACTGGTTCCTTTAAAATAGATAGACTGCATCTGAGATTATTAGATGTTTTGTCAGGTCTTACTTCCATAGTATAGCCAGCAGTATTAAACAAAAGCAGATATTCTGAAGCAGTACAAGGCGATCCTGGGCTGGGTGCTCATCTTTCCACTGGTCACTTTTGCCTTGTGTCTGTCTTTATGTTTGGTATTCAGTGAACAGTCGCTTCTCTTTAATCTGCTGATAATGTGAAGCACAAACAGTGGGTGCTGTGTTGTTTAAGGGACAGTTAATTCCTTAAGCGCTTAATGAAACTGCAGCGTGTGCCACTTTAGGGAAATCATTCATCATTTCTTAACACCACTGAGTCTTTACAGCACACTGTTCATATGTGATGCACACGGTGACTCATGTTTCAGACAGCTGTAGTGACGGTTCAGGGAAATGAGGCATGCAGGAACACATCCAGGCCTCCACTCCTCTGCTGGAACCTGGACTTTCTGTGGTATTTGTGATGAAAGTTGTGTCACGAAACCTCCTGCTGCGTCTGCTCTTTAAAGGGAACAGGGAAAAAAGAAAAAGGAAAACGTCAGGAAGGTGCCATTTAGGGCTGAATAGAACGGGCAGACCTTCAGGGCTGTTCGGCTGCAGGGGCTCGGCTGATGGAAATTGGGCATTTCATGGATGGTTATGTCCAATCGGGCGGTGGGCTGGGGAGGGGGTATAAAAACCAGCTCAAGTGGCCTAATGCCTTACACTGTCGGCTGAGCACATCAATTAGGCCTTGACGCATGGACCTAATCTGCGCTGCTCTGCTAGAAGAGCCTGCAGTTATTGCCAGCGTACATCATAAGCTCAGGCTTCCAGCGACAGCCGCGCATCAACTAGTGAAGCTTGGTCCTCAAATGCATGCAGCTCTTGCCCACTGATGGATCCCATAGATCATGTTCAGAAGCTTCTAAAGATACTAAAGCCTCCTCAGTGCTTCCCCTTGGTAGTATCGTTAATGGAAGACCATATGCAAAAAATCACATCGGGTTGTGCAAAAGTTTTGGCACCCTGGAATAAGTTATATGGGGACAAGTACACATGATCTGTAAAGAACACCCTTCAGGATCCTTGAATGCAATATTAAGCTTTTTGCTACATTTAACAGGGTTCCTACACAGAATAGAAAAGTATGGAATTAGATTTTAGTCATTTCTTAGTCTGGATTAGTATGAGAAAAAAAGTGATTCCAGGCTATTGTCCACATTCTGTTTTTTTAATATAAAAACTCAGAATTTCCATAAATAAATTAATTTTATGTTTTATGGTGTGTGGAGCAGGCAACCAGCATAACCATGCAGCACCACTGTGGTTCATACTGCATTTCATATTTTTAGAACCGTATTCTGTCTGGTTTTCTCTTTTTCCCATTATTCCAGCACCAGTGGTGCCACATTTAAAAATACCGTCATAGACTATGAATACAGTTATATTTCTTCAGTGGTTCACATGCTGAGCTGCACTAAATTAAATTAAACAGGATCTAATTATGCTTTATAATAAAACAGCAGTTGTTCAGTGTTGTTTAAGAACTGACAATACCCCGGATGTGCTCAGAAAAGGACTTTCTGAAGATGTGATTCATCACTACAGCAATACATATTGTCATGCTGTCCACCCCTAGTTTAATCTGTAGTTAAATCCTAACATAGGAGCAGATTGGATGAACTGGTGTTGCTGACTAAGAACAGCGTGGTCCCAATACTCTACTTACCACCTCGATTCACTAGGGGTGGGACTCACAATATGATACTATACAATACACAATGCAGGATAATGATATCGCAATATAGCAATTCTGAAATAAATATACACTGGGTCCTCGAGTTATGTCACACTCAACATATTACTCATATACTGTAAGGTAGAATGCAACTGAACGCCTACTAAATGCTTTACGGTAATATGGGACAGCAGTTTTCAGTGTGTGTACATGCGAGTGTATGTGTGTGCAGGGGGTAATGGGCTGTTTATTGCAGTTATTGCTGAGATGCTTATATTTTATTCACCATTAGTGTTTAATGACTTCATGTGGGTGAGATGGGGGGTTAATAGTGCACTGTGCTAAGGCACCGTCAGTGTGGTTGTTCTTGCCACAAGTCACCTCTCCAGTGTGTTTACTGCTGTGGTGTTAATTGATTAAAAGGAAAATTCTATATTGAGCAATGTTTCCTAAATGCTTTACTATAATGTGTCATACATCAGTATATAAATAACCAGGCAGCATAGCTAATATAATAAAATCTTAAAAGAGATGTATAAGTAATAACATGGTTAAATAAATACAGTTACATCTCTCTCAATTTGAAAATTCATTAGAACTTTTTGGAGCTTACAAAATTTGACAGCAGGAAAAGAATATTAGTTGTGGATTTTATGCTACTGCATTATTCTATTCCTTTTTTTTTTAAAGAAGCTCTCCAGTGATGTTTGTTTATTACTCAGGTTGAACCCTCTCTTGTAGGCCTAATTTATCGCTTCACAAAACAAGTGAAGGAAAGAGACGTGCAGAGATGCGATACAAAATTATCCACAATCTGTTCCATCAATGTTCTAAAAGTCAAGAGAATCCAGACTTTAGATATAAATGTGGCTGGGGCATCTCTCAGCTTGTCATCTGCTTGTTGGTAACTTTTTTTTTTTTAGCTTTCACCCAAGTTTCCTGCTTGTATTTGAGCAGCATCACCCAGGTGCCTGCAAATCAATTTGGCAGGGAATGTTTATTAATTACAATATTGATTTTACAGTCTACGTATTCATTATCAAATCACATGAGCAAGGACGACGATATCTCGCCAAATCAATATTTTGTCCCATTCCTACTATCCACTGTTTCAAAGGCTATCGCCTTTCCACGCTCTAAAGCAACAGAATGAATTCTTTTCACTTCCAGATAAAATAAAAACCACAGTTAGCAAACCAAAAGACTAGATATATTTTATTCATGTAGAAATGGTGCACAGCAGTGTTCCCAGTCCTGGTCTGGAGGCTTTCTCCTGCCTCTGACATGGATCCAACTAATTAACTAATTAACAGGCCTTTCCAGGGTTGATTTGGGTGTAGGGAAGACACTACGGTGTGGTGAGCAGAGGGACGCCCTCCAGGACGTAGGTTGGGAAGCACTGATGTTCAAAGCTGTTAGTGGAGGAGTTCAAACTAAATTGGGAGAAATCAAGCATAACTAAATGGGAAAACTAGTCAGAAATGGCCTGGTGTTCACTTACATTTGAACCCTTTCTGACCATGCACAAACATCTGCACAGCACTGGCACAGTGAATGAATACACACAGCTGCTCGACTCAACATCTCAGATGCCATTACTACTGCCATCTGTCTGCTTCTGCCTCAATCCATCGCAGGCTTCACTGCAGGAGGCTAGGATGCTAACCGTCAGTGACACTTTCTTTAAGAGCTACTGTTGATCTATTTCTGCTTTAGCCATGCTGCGAACTAAAGCTGTGTGTGTTGGGGGCTATCATTGAGATTACCCAAGGGACGTGCAGACAATCGAGTCTTTAGTGCAGACTTTATGATGATCATAATGAGTTACTGCAGCTACCATAAAACTCATTAAAGAGTAGGAGATTAATCCAGTTCTCACTCTAAATTAAACACCAGTTCTGGAAGACTGTCCGTAACCCGGCCTGAACCCTGCCATTTTAATCAAGTTCTTTGCACTTACATGGTGCCATTTTTTACAGGAGTCATATGAAAATTGCCTTCTTTGGATACCATGGCAATTTACCATGACCTACACCAATCATCCTCATTAAAACCCCCTGCCTAATATTGTGTAGGCCTCCCTCATACCACCAAAGAACTCTGTGCTTTGTGTGTTCTGACACCTTTCAGTCATAACAAGCATGAACGTTTTTGTTCTACAGTAGCTTTTCTCTGGGATCGAACACGACAGGCTGTCTCCACATGCATCTCTGAGCCTTGATCAATGGTTGTCCTTCCTTGGATCAATTTTGGTAGGTTTTAACAACCACATACCATGATCACCAGCAAGGCCTGCTCTTCTGAAGATGTGCTTACGCATCCATCACATTTTGTCAAAGTCAATTCAAATTAATTAGATTTCTATAGCACTTCTTACAACTGATGTTGTCCCAGATTTACAGAATTCGGGTCTAGTAAGTAAGTCAGTAAGTAAGTAAGTAAAAGTTTTATTATATTGCACCTTTCTAAGCCAACAGCTACAAAGTGCTTTACAAAAGAGATAACATAAAACACACATCAGTAACAACACAACAACAGACATACAGCACTATACCCAGTGTTTCATTCATTTGTAAAAGCTAAGGAATAAAAATAAGTCTTCAATTGACTTTTTAACAACACAAGGGAATCAGACTGTCTAATATACACAGGAAGCTTGTTCCATAAAATTGGGGCACGAGTAGCAAAAGCACAGTCCCCTTTCCATTTAAGATTTGTTCTCGGAATCACTAGCAATCCTTGACCTGATGACCTTAGAGACCGAGAACTTGTGTAAACAGTCAGCAAATCACGTAGATAATCAGGGGCTTCCCCGTGAAAGGTCTGAGTCCTTAATGAGCTAAAGGCGAGAGAGGCCATGAAAAACTCCCTGAACTGTAGGAAGAAACATTGGGAGGAACCAAGGCCCAGAAGAGGAACCCGTCCGAGTAATAACAGGCATAAGTAAATAAAAAAGCTTCAGTTTAGAGAGGCTTCGGCGGCTCTTTGTGTACAGGTGTGCCTCACTGAGTTACGATCAGTTAGGTGGAGCATGTCAGTAGGAGTGAGTGGGTTCCAGTGTATCAGGATTGTTCTCTTATCAGCACAGCGGGACAGGATCACTGATATCTCAACAGAGTAGCTTGAGAGAGAGAGAGTCATGTTTGCCCATTTTTTTCTGCTTCCAACACATTGACTTCAAGAACTGACTGTGTAGTGGCCTAATATAATCCAACCTCTTGACAGGTGCCATTGGAAAAGGCATTGGAAACCTTGGCTTGAGAGCATTTTACCTTGATCAAAATCCAAATCTACAGTTAGAAACAGAAGTAAAGCTATGGGCCTACACTGATCAGCCATAACATTAACACCACTGACAGGAAAAGTGAATCCCATTGGCTGTCTAGTTATTTCATCACAATGGCACCTGTCACAGGGGTGGGATATAGTAGGTAGCAAGTGAACAGTCAGTTCTTGAAATTGATGGGCAAATGGGAGAGTGTAAAAATCTACCAAAAGTGATCCAATAGATTAACAATTGGTAACTCAGTGACATGGTCATGGGCACCCAAAGCTCATTGATGTGTGTGGGGATTGAAGGCTATCTTGGCCAGTTCAAACCCCAAAAGGTGCTCCTCTTGCACAAACTGGCTCCATGAGGGGGCCTACACAATATTAGGCAGGCGGTGTTAATGTTATGGCTGATCAAAGTAAATTGCCTGTGCGCTTTCTTATCGAACAGTACATACACATCACATCTATATAAAAATATAGTAATTTCATTGTAATAATTGTCTAATTGTTGTATAATTTTAATAAGTAACACTCCCTGCATATGAGCAGTGCTTTTACTGGAAGAGCTGCTCAATCGCTTCAGATTTTATTGTCCTCCCCTTAAATACACAGCCGTTGACCACTCAATCACCGGTCTGTCTGCATCCCCTGGCAGCACACTGTTTGCATCAACTGTGTGCTAGACAGCTGCTTGACTAAACAATTACACTTCAAATAACATTATTCTTCAGATTCTTTCCACCCACGTTTTTATGGCCCAGTGTTTCTATGGGCTGATTAAAATGCAACAAGGCTTTTCCCACACTTCTCTGATTCCTGAACTGCCTGGCTGTGCAGGCAGTCAGAAGAGTTGTCACAGATCTAGGTTGAACACAGTAGAGCCACTGATATAGACAGTGGGGCTTTGAGCTAATTTTGGCCCTGAACCTCTTTAGGCAACAGTTCTTGGATATTAAGTCTATTTAAAGCACCTAAGCTATAGGGAAGGACGCGTCCTGATTGACAAAGATAAGAATCGATATGTTGTAGTTTGAGTCATGTTGGCATTTTTTTACTAAACCGTATTTTAAGAATAAACTAGTTCATAGTAGCATGTGAACATAGTTACAATATGTACGTATCGCTTCCTGGTCCATAAGGTCCATACATCAATGGCCTGTGAATTCACTATGTTGGTGATGTAACAAAAACCAATGTGAATGTATCTGTCTACTCAGTCTTCAGTGGTTTAGTCCCGTCCAGTTATTTATGAAGTTCTGATGAATGTTTTTGCTTGGACTGCTTTTATTACAAGGCACGATAAAGAGCAGCCAATCAGAACAGAGGTCATTTGAATGTGTCTTAAATGCACAGTAACAAAACCGCATAGAGTAACAGGAAACCAGTCTGTCGTAAATAACAGCAAACTATTCATTGTAACAATGTGACCCATAAAAAAGTGTGTCTTTGTTCTACTGTTCTTTTTTGTTTGTTTTAGGCCCCACCCACACGTAAAAAGGGCTTTTGGAAAACAATTATTTTACATTTTCATTAAAACAAGTTTTTGAAAATATCTCCGTCATACAAACGCATGTCTAACACTATCAAAGCGAGCCAATCAGTCTCCCCTCATCAGCTATGAAATAATAAAGTATGTAAACGACATTTTTTTACAACACTAACAGACGACTTCATTTTGATTGGTTGGCCTTGGCAGCAGTGTCGTCCTCGACATGTGAAAATTCTCTCGTTGTTCTTGTGGAAGCACAATCGGTTGAGTCTCGTCCAAAACCGGCGATGACGTTGGCGGTGGGCACTTGTGACGGTGTCTGTGATGACTAGAGTAGGGACATCTGAAGCTCACTCAAACTCTGTTCTTCATAATGGAGGGAAAGTATCTGTGCGTGTATGTGTAAAAAGTGTGAATTGCAAAGTTACGAGCTACAGAATTTTATCTGCGTCTGCCATCGCAGAAAATGACCTTGTTCATATAAATAAAAATGCCGCACAGTGTGACATGCAATGAGATAAAGTCCCCAATTTTTGAAAGTCACTGTTTTCTTTGTCCGCACACAAACGCAAAAATCATTCAAACATCTCCACCTTGGAAGACGTTTTAAAAAATCTGTGTTTTCAGGGACCAACACTCACAGAAAAACACCTGCCTACATGTGGACCGTCCTCGTTTTTGTTTTTGCTAATGGTCTGACTGCTGTATTTGATTATTAATAATAAAATGTTTTGATTGTAATCTGTTTGCATGTGTGAGTTGATTGAAATAGAGCAGATTGAATAAAATTTCATCATATTTCATAACGATCGTGTTTAACCCCCATCGCTGCAAACTCGAAGTTCTCAATAGTGATCGGATTGCCAAAATAATTGATGTAATTGTGATGAGACGTGTGATTTACACCCCTAATATAGGTTGGAAATTGATCCCGTTAAGACGAATTATGACCGTTAGAACATCATAAAGGGTCCTAGGGGGTCTGGGACAGGGCCCATCAATGGTCATATTTCACTGGTTGAATGATTGAAACGTTTTGTTTCAATCAATAAGTCTTTCCCTGGCAAAAGTGTCAGTATTGCCAAGGCCGATATCGTCAGTGATGATGAATGAATCTTATACATGCAGCCGCACTTAATAGTGTGATGATGAGATCAAGCATGAACTTTCAGCATTCCCTTCTTCATGGGCTGCACTGAGCATCATCTTCAGCTGAGGCTGGACCAGCGGAGTGTTTTCTGTATTAAAAACATGGGAGTATTAAAGGCCTGGAGGCTGACTGTGAAAGGGGGTCAGGAGAGCATGGAGATCAGGGGTTATAAATAGATTCTCAATGGGTGAATCCTCTTTGGCATGCTGGTGGGGTTGTGCAGAAAGGTGCATCCTGCTGGTAATAATAGCAGCGCTAGCTTTAGGATGTGATTTAGTGCAAGGCCTAAGGACAGGCCAGCCCATGTGGGCGCTAAGCCCTTAACTGCCTGTCCACAGAGACAAATGGCCTTCCTTCGCTTTTACTTCCCTTTCCTCGCTGTGACTCGTGCGTTTCTGTCACGTTCTCTTTCTTTACCTGGTACACTGGCTTTTAGGGGCCATCACCTCAACAGTTCCCTCCATTCAGGCTTAAAGAACATTAAAGTGCTTCATTGCAGTGAGGCTTTATTCCTCCGGTGCCCATTTTGCAATATGTGTTCTTCACAATGACAGCATCATCATCAGAGCTTTCCGTGTCCTAGGCTGAGTGGGCTCCATTGTGATTGGGCTTTTGAGTAATAGTTCACTTTTGTTGCTTTTATATTTCCTTTGACTGAAATTGCAATATGCCTTCAGTCAACATTTATAGCATTGACCGGTAAATGAGAAGACTTCTACTCATTATGGTGGCACCTTTCAAGGTTTGGGATAGATCAGGCAAGAACTGAACAGTCTGTGCTTGAAGTTGATGTTTCAGAAGCCAGAAAAATGGGCACACGCGAGGGTTTGAGCTGCTTTGACAAGGGTCTTATTGTGAAGACTAGTAGAGTGTATTATGGAGTGTTCCAGGTCTGCAGCAGCTGGAACATCTCAGAAGTGATCCAAGGAAGTGAACTGGTGACAGAGTCATGAGCACCCAAGGCTCATCTGTCTGGTCCGTTCCCATGGAAGAACTACTGTAACACAAAAAATAAAAGGTAGAAATATATCAGAACACACCATAGCGAACAGCTGTTTAAGTAACATCTGAGTGGTGGCCTGCAACACTATGCAACAGCGACTGGCTGAAAATAATAATAATTAATCACGTTTTACCTGAAAAAAAGAAAATTCTGAAGGTAAATGACCATTTGTTACATGTTATTCCACTGTGACACTGTTATTAAAAGAACAGATGCTGCTAGAGAGCAATGTGGGGTGAAAGAGGAGACCGTAAAAGCAGTTCACACAAAAAATCTAAACATGGTATTCAACTGGAACAATAGTGAATAAGTGAAAGTGATTTTGTCATTGTGAACACACCATCACACCAAAATATGACCTCTGCATGTAACCCGTCCCCATGTGGAGCAGCAGGCACTGGTGGGACGGTCCGTTTCTCAGGTGTGGTGAGACGGTACCTGGGCTAGTTCTTAAACCTGTGACCATTCGATCAAAAGGGCCAAATACTGATAAATGTTGACTATGAAGATGAAAAATGTAAATCATATCCGTTTCCACCCCTCAGATTTGTTCTGCCAGTGTAATTGAAGATACATGCATAGTTCTACTCAGGAACCTCCAAAACTGGAAGAAATGTCATCTACAACAAGCTATTGCATAAAAACAGCACCACTGGTAAATCCTAAGAGTTAATAGGCTTTTCTGGATTATTTTGACCAAATTAGTTATGCTGTTGTTTATCTGGAGCATCCGAACATCTGATTGTTCACAGTACGGTTGCCAAGGCCAGCCAGCATCGCGATAACAATACGCACGTTCTCCAGCCTTAATGGAGACTCTGTTCTCGACAGTCTGTAGCTGTGGAGGGAGCAGGAGAGAGCAAGCAAGAAAAACAAGGTGGATATGATCATGTTGAGGAGCAATTTTTGTGTAGTTAGATTGAATTAGATTTTGTGTGAACTAAATTCAGCGAGAGCCCCTCGGTCACACTTTGACAGTAATTGGGGACTTTTCACCGTACTCTCGCTGACCCTGTCTGGCAGCAGAGCATGAACTGGAACTCTGCAAGTATTTTACTGATACCACACCATTACCATGTCCCAGAAAGAACTCATTAAAGAGGAGAGAAATGCTGAGCGTGGCCTAATTTGCGAAATTGAGAATTATTGGAGCGGCCCACTTTATCAACCTGAGACCTTGCACTACACACGTAAAAAATAAAGGTGCTATTTAGAGCCGTATGAAAGAAAAAGGCAAAGAAACCCAACCAATTCATGCCAGTAGAAATGTATCTACACAAATGTATAAGTTCTATACTGTACCACAGCCTGAAGGGGAACCACACAAACCACAGTTGTGTTTTTAACACTGCAGTTAAGCCACTGGGCTCTAGCCAGCAGGTGTTAGATGCTGCACACTGGCGTTGGGTCTTTATTGAACATGTTTCCTTCATTTTCTGCTCTTGCTGTTCAGGTTCCAAGGCAAAAGTGCACAGATGGTTGTGACCCAGCTGAAATGGGACCATACAGAAAGCCTGGGTTTAAGTAGCACCTGAGGCATTGTGGGCAGCCTGCACGACTTGGGATGGCCCACAGATCTGCCCCGGCTGTACGCGTGGGGACAGCCTTTGTGCTAAATCCAATCAGATCAGTGGGGATTAAAGCCTGCCGACACCGAAGGAGACTATGGAGTTATGCAAATCCCTTTAGCGCTGCCACCACCGTACTGTACTCCTATGCAGCTATGGGGGTAAGAGAACGCCCGAGGGAGGAGGGGTTCAGCTCGAACTCCAGAGGCGATGTCAGGATGTAGGATTATTTGGCGTTTTAAACCACTTGGCCCTATTCTGACACAGTATTGTTTCAGAATTGCTGCTTTAGTGTGAAGCCTATTAGCACTTGGCCTATATGAACATTTTGTGCTAAATGTTAAAAATAAAATAGTACATAACTATTGATCTTAGATACATTTGTTAAACAGTGCTGCACTGACTGTTATGATGGTAATATATTGTTTATGATTTTAAGGTTTTAATTGTCACATTAAGTAAATACAAAAAAAAAAAACCTTGGACAGATCTCCAGATCCAGTTCTGTTGTTGTTGTCATCATTGTCGTCATAGACATTATTTCAGCAAAAAACATTTTTTCTAGACATTGGTAGTGTTTGGGAGGGAAATTGATTGAAACATTCAGGTTGATTGTAGGAACAAGTGATGACAATTTCCTGCAGGACTATGCGAGAACATCTTGGTAACATTGTTGGATATGGGAGACCTAGCTCCTCCATAATTTTGGAGATCTACCCAATTTTGGTTAATGGTAAAATAAAATATGTCTTGTTATACAGCATCATGCACACTAGCTTAGACAATTCAACAATAATCTGCCTAAATGAATGAATGTAATGGTAAAGAAATCAGGAAGCAGGTCTCACATGGCACCTGACGCTGTGTATATCTGCAGCCTGGTTGCAGGTGGTGCATGTGTGTAGGTTGGTGAACCGTGATAAAGGTTGGCCCATGCTGAGCGTTTCCATGGTCTTTGCAGAAAGAGATCACTCGAACTGGCACAGGATAATACCACACTGAATAACTAGTGTCATTTTACGTCAGTTTATTGCGTCAGATGGCATTCTTTGCAGCATTCATCCATCCCAAAAAGGCAGCAGTTTAGTAGCTGTGCTCCGCATGGGTGATGGACAGTAATATGAGGAATGACAATGAAAAGGTCGACTATCAGCTGGTCTTTTCATGTCCAGTATCTCGCAGGGCCGAACATTTCATACCTGATTGTCATCTTATTGATTGAAAACCCTAGACTCATTTTCAAATGTTGGGGTTCACTTACTTTGCCACACACACATTTTTTTTCAATAAATGCATGACAAAATATCATAATTGTTTTAAAATGTTGTTTTGTTTACATTTAGAACTTGTATAAGGTCGCATTCATATACAATTTTAGAACATTTTAAAGTGTTCACAAAGCCCCACTGGCTTGAGGCATGAGTATTAAATATAATCTGCCAGAAAGTCAATTTATAAGGTCTGCATTATTAAATTTCATTATTAATAAAGTTGTCCAATTAAAATTCATCAATATGGACTATAGGATATAATTACGTTTGCAGCCCTTGCGATTTGAACATTGCTTTTTTTCAGTTTCAATATAAAAATGATTAGCCGTTCAGCTGCAGTATCTGTACAGCAGTGACCAATGTTTATTTAAAAATGGTTAATAACCACTATGAATAGCAAGGTGAGGGGAGTGATTAATTAATGAAAAATTGTATTTAGTGACTGTGTGTCATTGTGAACACACCATCACACACAGTGCACTTCAACAAGATGCAGCCTCTGCATTTGACCCATCTGTGAAGGAGCAGTGGGCAGCTGACATTGGCAGTGCCCGGGGAGCAGCGGGCAGTGCTTGGACGGTACCCAAGTGAGTTCCCGAACTAAACTAGGAGAAGAAACTCAGGAGATGGATCAATAGTATCTGTGGTGGTGGTCTGGAGAGACTCTGCCTCATTAGCATAACATCAGGGGGAGGTGCCATCTCAGTACTGGGC
Organism: Lepidarchus adonis; assembly: GCA_037576955.1. Classification (NCBI taxonomy): domain Eukaryota; kingdom Metazoa; phylum Chordata; class Actinopteri; order Characiformes; family Lepidarchidae; genus Lepidarchus; species Lepidarchus adonis. Next base: position 7,900,818 of record JBBIGC010000001.1, read on the forward strand.
GGGGCTTTGGTTATTGTTGCACATGACTAGGAGAGAGAGATGCCTTTGCTTTAGAGTAACATGGCTGAAATGTGTCTGACCACCCACTGAAGTAGTTTGAGTGGTCAGATTTGAATGTGGATAAGCCCTGGATCATTTTCAACTGAAGACATATAGAACAAACAAGTGCGAACATGATCTCTGACACTCTGAAGCAGATAAGTGGGTAACTGGCAGCTGTGATGAGTAGTTCACAACTATCTGTGCTGATGTGGCACTTGGCCCCATTTTCTCTCCTCTCCTGCAGGACATGAGATGGGGCCTGTCCACAGATCACTCCAAATTGATTCCTTGCAAGGACAAATTGCAGAGTGATGACTGCTTAAGCAGAGGACAGGCTTTGATTAGAGCCCAGTGGCTGCATGTGTGAATCTGGACAGCCACTTGAGATGTGAGTCCTGTGCAAGACTGTGTTCTATCTCTCACTGCTAAAATAAACCATTAAAATGATAGACTGTTCATTTCTTTGTCAGTGGGCAAAGTTACAAAATCAATGAGGGGTCAAATAATGATTTCCTCCACTGTATTCATCTCTGCAAAAGTCTTAGGCAGATGCGCTAACTGTTTGTTCCTATTTTTCTCTGCAGCAAGTTATCGAGTTATCATTAGAGTAAATGCAAACAAACAAAAAAGTTTTTTAAAAAGAGAATTTTATAGTTGATATGTGTAGAACAGCGCAGGTTTGGTGATTCCTCAGTGTCTCCAGTCATCGTGAAACTCTCTCAGCAGCAGAACTTGATTTAGTCACTGATTGAGCCCAAACCAGACACTTCCTGCTTGTCTAAACTACTCTTTCATATACATTTCTCAGGCGCTTTTGCACAGTACTGTGTATATATGTGTTAGCTGTTGATTGATTAATAAATGAAATTAAATATTAAAACAGTAAATGTAAGATAAGTAGCATTTATCTATATTTGCAGTTAGGATTATTAAAAAATTCAGTTTTCTGACTCTGTTTGCATCTAATCATCAGTTTGAGTGTGGCTTAAAAAGCCACTAGTTGCTCTTGGTAGCATGTGGTATCTAGTAGACGTGATGATGGTGGACGACTTATCCATAATAAAGACGTTGATGGACCTTTTTGTCGACATCTGTATGTAAACGACTTTTCTATAAGAATTCACCTAAATGAGTGAGTTACTTTGAAAACCCTAATAATATTCTTTATTATAATCATGCCTGCATGAATTGCTTATTTATTATGAAATAATTATATGAAATGACATATAAATACATCACAATAAATAAGATAAGATGCCATAGCGCATTTTCACAACCTACTGAAAACACCTAAATATCAACATCAGCATATTAGTCAGTAAATCAGCAAGTACTGTAAATGAAATGCTTGCTATTATAGTCCAAATTTACTGGAAAATAATGTTCAGCCATGAATTAAACCTAAATATCTCAAATGTTGCTAGGGCTCCTTGGTTTTAGCAGTTCAAGGTACCAAGTGAGAGCATCATTGCGAAACAGGAAATAAATGTCACTGAGCTGGTGTGAAAAACAATGGCAATTTAATGTACAAATTAAACTTTTTATTTATTTACTTATTTATATTAATTAATTCATGAATTTATTTATTTATTTATTAAGGTTAGGCTAAGCTATAACTTCATATTACACTCTGGTAGTTGTATGTAGGGAAAACGTATGGCACATATGTGTGAAGCTACGTGTTGAAATTGTATAACAACAAGTGTGTAAGTGAGATGGAGGAAGAGAAAGAATAGAGAGAGCACTGGCTGGCTTTTGTCTCACACTTTTTTCCTTTTTTTCAAGCGAAAACACACCATGCCCATCTTGCGGAAGCGGGCTAATAATAGATTAGGAGCCTATCATGATGATCTCAGGCAATCTGCCGCCTCCCCCTCTGCTGGAAGGAAATGGCAGGCTCGCACGCTCAGGGAGAGGGAGCAGGCAGAGCGGCATAAGCACAAATTAGCACTGGGACAGTAGCACCAGCTCTCTAATTAAAATGTGAGTGAAAAGAAATACGAACAGGTACGGCAGTTTGCCAGGACATGAAAGAAGGACTGGAATTGTGTCTAATAGCTGGTACGAATGTGTACGTGTTTTTTTGCTGCTATGTTTTGATTTCTTTTCTCGGAGGTGGTGTCGGTTGTCTTGTTGGATAACTCCATGTTGTGGCATCTTGTTAGGGAAGGATGTGGTTATCTGAACGTATAGTTATCTGAGCCCACCTCAGTATTGGTTTACTTATTAAGCTATTCAGAGCAGATGTGTTAGTGTGGTGCAGGAGAAAGACTGAAATTCTTTGTGTTTTTACAACTTTTATTATTTTTGTTAATATTTTTGGACGTTTTTGACAGAGCATGATGCAGAAATGCGGATTGTCAGCTAACATTCAAGGAGTAGTTTGCAGGCACAGTTTTTTATAATCCGATGTAATTGTTCAAGCTGAACATGATTGGTGTCTATTTTTTTTCTTTGGGTTTGAACTGGAGGCAGAAGAAGCCACTGGAAATAAGGGGTCACCCAGATTTTTTCTATCACCAAAACTGCCTCCAGGTTTCATTAAGGCAGACCAGTCGGTGTGGGCTAGGACACTGTGTATGGGATGACACATTGCTTTCTATCTTTCTAAATAGCAGCAGCACCCAGCACAGCAAGCACTCCTGCAAGAAACTCCATGGCCTCTTTGGCCACTTGCATCCTGATGATATGGTTTCAAAATACAGCCTTGAACCAGGTGTGTCTGAGCAGGGAAATCACCTGTGCTGTTTTCTAGCCCTTCAGGATGGGATGGTAGGGACCTGTGCTATAATGCTTTGTCTTTTGGATTGAACCATCAAAAGCATTGAAATTTGGTCTTTCAAGACAAAATGTTTGGGCATAATCCACATTATTTTCACCTGTATTAAATTTATGAGTCATATTACCCATCCCTATATATAACCAGGTAATATACCTTGTAATTCTGTATTTGAAAATCTGCATATCTGAATAGCAAAACTGCTTCAAATGCCTAATCCTTGTACCTCTGTGGAGGACAGAGGGAGAAAGAGAAACTTGCCCATGGTGATGAATTGCCTCTGCAGCAGGAAAGTGCTTGGGCTGGGCAGTGAGAGAGAGTCCTGGGGCCGTACGGTTGTGAAAGTGTTAGTGGACAGATCTGAATTATCACCGAGTGCAGTGTCACCGGGTACAAGGCTGTCTCTATAGCACCTTGTGAACCCGCTTGTCCTTAGCCATGCTTCCATCATCTCCTTTTGATGGTTTGCATCAAGCTCGCCAAGCAGTCTCTCCAAGCACCTCAGCTAATGTACTTGGATACAGTGTTCCTTCAGCTGCAGAAGAGTGCTCATACTTGCTGTATAGCCAAGAGCAGCAGCTGCAGTGAAATAAATGGTCTATTCTCTCTGCTCAGTGTTATGGAGATGTCTGGTTCCATTCATTTTTAATGCCTTAAAGGGGGTCAGTAATGAAAGTCTCAAGCCATTATCCAGCCCTCATTTAGAAATGATATTGCAGTATAGTATAGCTCTGAGTATATATATATATATAATCTAGAGCATGGTACAGGTCTAGAGATAATATGGATTATATGTAGTATAGTTCTAGAGTGGATCTACACTATACTATAGTTCTAGGTAGATATATAGATAGATGCAGTTCTGGAGAGTTTACTGTACTATACCATGGAGTATACCATACTGCAGTTCTTAAAACAATGTAGAGTCCACTATACTACAGTTGTGCTAATCACTTTTATCACTTTAGTGCTAATCTAGAGTTTACTATACTATAGTTCCAGTGATAATCTAGAGTTTACTATACTATAGTTCCAGGGATAATCTAGAGTTTACTATACTATAGTTCCAGGGATAATCTA
>JBBIGC010000001.1:7925670-7935930 GCA_037576955.1 Lepidarchus adonis
AGTGATGTGATGCAAACCACGAGAGTTGTATTTACATGCTTCGCTCTCTCTCTCTCTCTCTCTCTCTCTCTCTCTCTCTCTCTCTCTCTCTCTCTCTCTTCACTCTCTCTCTCTCTCTCTTTCTCTCTCCAGTTTTCACGGTTACAGGGTGTGAGAAGAAAAGAAATCCTGTATTTGTGGTTGAGAGAGATTGAGCTTGTATGAGAGAGTGTATGGGCCAAAAATGGAATGTACAATTGATAGTACAGGTAATGTGCTCCACACTGTCAGATGTGATTAATGAGGTTTGTATTGCTGGTATAATATTCATATGTCTGGCTTTCTTGGCTGTTCCCATGAACTTGATTTGTAAGCCATGCATCACATGCACACACAAGCCTACAGCATGATAGATTTTATTGGTGCAGGGAATCCGATTTGAGTGGCGTTGTTATTTCCAGTGTTCGGGTGTTGTTATATAAACCCACATTGCAATCATGACGATATAGGAGGTCATGATGTATTGCCTAGGGGTGTGTGATATTATCAGAATCATAAAGGTACTGGCAGATATTTGATGAAACAATTTATATCGGCATGGGTACATATGTTCATGGATAAGAGCAAATCTCACATTATTACATTCCTAGTATTGACTGCAGATATGTTAATTACCAATAAATTTGACATTTTTATATGTGCCCTACAAGTGAAGTAACATTTGATTATTTTAATTAATAAGTTTATTAATACATTTAATATTTACAGTAAATATATATGTATTGATCTGATGTTTAATGTTAGTCACTGTTACACTAGATGTCCCATTCTGGTCTGCAGCATAAGTATCAATCTTATACTGGCCCAGAAAACTTCTTCACATTCCAAAAGCAATACACCCAACAGATATTCCACCATTTGTCACAATGCACCATTTTTATCAAGCTAAACATATAGCACATACTCATTCTTTCACACGAATTACTAAAACAGCATCCTCTCTATTATTATTTATTTTTACCTTTTTTAAAGTAACACTAGGTGAACCTGAATTTAGCTTTGCATTAAGATTTTGCAATTTCACCTTAAATTGTGCAGAAAAGATGGTCTGTTGCCCACATAGCACCATAACTGCTCACCCGTTTCAGGCCTGAACATTCAGGCTTTAGCATTGTAGGTTCCTTCATGTTGCTCATTGAAGGTCAGCGCTATCAGATTTGAACATAAGAGCAAAAAGCATAACTACTGTACTAAAGAAAACACCCTCACCTCCCAACCCAATGCAGCATGCGCTTTCCTAATGAAAAGGTTAAGAGGCTACTCAGCATCAGGTTCAGGACCTTTCTCATCAGTCCTTTATATCCTGGGGAAGGATTTTGTTTTTTCATTTTAGTGAGAAATTTGTAGGTGGCTAATTTGCTTACATATATATGTACTATTATTATTATTATTATTATTATTATTATTATTATTATTATTATTAACAGTAAACAAACTATCTAGACAGAAACCACAGCTGTGGTGTTTGTATCAGATGTGAAAAAATAGGACATCTCTATTAATAACTATTATTTTCTCTCTGATATTAGAATTACTATTGACAAATTCATGCTTGTTTACACTAATGTCTTCAATTTTTCACTGAAAAAAGTGATCGACTAATATGTGACTATTTCCAGTAAGAGTCTATGGCTATAGGTAATTAACAGCTCATTTTTCAAATCTTCCTCTGCATTTTATATATGAAGTGTACTGTGGATTTGTTTGAAACCCTAAAGAGATGTTCTCAGTATCAGCCGCAGCAATTTTTATTGGTTATGGGTTATTGACCTGTGAGTTATTGACCTGATTAAACCCTGATGATGGTGCAGTGGTATTTATTGCAGTAGGCCTGTGTGGAGCCGCAGTAGGCAGGGCTGTCAGAAAGCATTATCTGAGCTGAGCTGCGTTTTGGCTCTGCTCTGCTCTGCTCTGCTGTGCTGTGTTACTGGAAGTGTAGTGGATATGGAAATAGGGTGTGTATTGTGTGGCACATGCCCCACCCCGTAGCTGCTCTGGGCCTCAGCGCATTCTCCCCGTTCCCAGCTGTCATCCTCTTCTCACTGCCTTCTGGCTGCTATGCAGGGAACCTCACTTCCAGTGTGCAACTCGCACCCCTGTGTGCCGAGACGTCCTGTGGAATTTAAAGGCAGGAAGTGTTAGTTGCCTTACTGGCGCTAGTAGTGACCCCCTTGACCCCATAAACCCTAGATATATTCATCAACAGGTTTGACGCTGTATTTCTGACGTTTTCTGTTTGTTTCCTTGTCAAAAATAACCAGAACAGTTCCTAACTGGGACAACTGTTTAAGTGATGGTCCTGTTGTCAGGAGATCATGAATTTAGTCCCTAGCAGTGCCATTTGTTGACGGGAGGCCCACAATTGTACCCTCTCTAAGGTGGTCCATCCACTGCTCCCTCACTCAGCACGACGCTAGGCAGCTCACATAACAGAATTGTGCTGATGTCTTCACTTACCGTGCGTTAGCAGACGTTCAAGAAGATGTGGTAGCTCCACATGAATCACATGATCTGCACAGCATTATAGGGTGTAGGTTAAACCTGAGAAATCTCACTTCAGAAATGTATATACAGTATAATATTCAAACTTAAGATGACACTATTTTATGTAGCCATTTGCCTAAAGACTAAATAAGCTGAAATTCCTTCTTCTATAGTCTAAAGTCAGTAATGAGTTTCACTCAAGTGGTACGGAAAAAAAAACAACGACATCACAAGTAGGAGAAAATGTTTTTCCTGCTCTAGTTTTCCTTTTTTTTGGATCTTGTCCATGTGTCCTTCAGCTAATTCTCTACAGCAACTGTAAATACATTTGTACAAGAACCAGCAAAACTGTTGGCACGTCAGCAGTTAGCCCCATTGTTAGCATGACGTACTGTAAGTATACGCCCCCGAGCGTCACACCTTATTATACATAAGTTTCAGGTTCACTTGTTCAATATATTTTACATTCAGACTATGTTTTTGCTAAGACCATACAGCTGAATTGCGCACTGTACCACTGTTTTTTTGTTATTTTTTCTTCAAAAAGAAGCGTTTTTTCAGCCAAAGCGTCACCTGGGGACACCCGTGGGCCGAAGTGCCTTTCAGCAAGGTTCCCACCCCTCAACTGCTCCCTGGGTGCTGTGGCTGTGCGGCCGTTCTGGACATGTGTGTTCAATTGCTTATTTCTCTGGATAGATCAAATTCAGAGTATTAATTGAGTATATTAAAAAAACTATTATCATCATCATCATAGTAGTAATAATAAACTGCAATTTTCTTAAACTTACTACAGACAGAGCCAAGACCTCGGCACACCTCTCTCTCCTCTGCTTTCATTAAGTGTGTAGATGTCACTCATGTTTAGTAGACTGAACATTCTCCAGATTAGAGTGGTGCTTTGCGTCAGTGACACTGCGCATTCTCGTTAATTGATTGGACTATGTGAACTTAATTGTTTCTGTCATTTGTGTAATTCTGTTCATTCTAAAACGGCATTTGTTTGTCTAATACAGTTTGTCTAAAAAAACGTTGAGAAAGAAGTAACACAGCACCAAGCCCATTTGCTCTCTCTTTACCTCTCTCTATCTCTCTCTCTCTCTCTCTCTCTTTTTTTTTTTTTTCCTCCATCTCTCTCTCTCTCTTTTTTCCCCCTCCATCTCCCACCTCAGATGCTTTGATTAAGTCTGTAGATGTGCAGGGGTTTTCATTCGTGTGGATTTAGCATGGAGCTTCCAGTAATGCCTCGCTACTCGGCTCTAATTATCTGCTAAAGGAGCCACGCAGGCGTTCACCGAATGTAAACACTCAAATGGCTTCCTGATAACCCCCAGCGGAGTAGGCTGACTGAGAGCTGGCATCAGCAACGCAGTTCACACACACACACACCACGTTTGCTCATTTAAATCTGCTTGCACTATCGATTTAACACAATTCTGAAGATCTGGGGGGAAATGAATAAATCACAAGCCATTGATTTAGGGATATTGTGTTGGATAAAGATAAGTCAGACGACATGTCCTGTTTCTAGCATTGCTTACTGTCACGCAGAAAAGAAGTATATTGACTCTTAACTCCTGAGACTATGTTATGAATAATGTCTTATTTACACTGTGCTTCTGACCTTCTTGTTCATATCTGTAAGCTCTATGCATTTTGTTTTTGCTGTTCCACCAGCATCCGATTTCCACACACATCCCCTCCACCCCTGCCACCACTCCTAGATCTACTTGCTCAGTTAGGACATGTTCGCTTCTTTGCCCTGAACACAAAGATAAGGACAGAATTCAGGCTTTAAAATGACAGCTCCAGTTTTTTGCTATGCAACATGCTTTTTTTCTTATTTTTATTGGGTACAGTAGTCATTCAGTATCAGAAACCACATAAACTGGTCTATTAGATATAAACAATTGCATTTGGGACAAGTGTTTGATAATTACAGCTGATAGTATACTCCAAACCAAACCTTTCAGGAGGTCAATGTGCTTCTGTAAAAAGCTAAGCCAGACGTACAGCCATTGCTTGTGATCTGCTTTGCCCCACGTTTTAAGAAAAATGCTCCCAGACTTTACTTCTTTTTGAGCTTTCAGTTTATTATTTGCTTTTGCTAAACATTTACCTGGGGTACCACCCAATGAAAACCGCGTCTCTTTTCAGCATAAGCTGTGAACTACCTTTAGGTTGGACAGCAAAACCTCAGAAATATTTGTTTTTGTATAATTCAATTATTGTAAAACATTTTATATATAAAATTATTATATAATAAATAAATAATAAAAAAATTATATAATGAATAAATATATAAAATTGTATAAATATAAATAAATATAATTATACAATTTTATAATTTTTATTGTTGTCCTAATTGACTGTCAGATCGTTGCTTCAGCCCTGATTTGAAAAATTGCTTTAGTGTTCTTGCATTATAGGCATTCAAGATATGGATATCCCAGCTTGTCTTAGCATTAGCGTACTAAATCATCAAGTCTTGAGTCATGATGGAGTTAAAATAACTGCAGTAGAGTGCAGTACAGTTATATTCACTAAGTAAAGGTACTGAAGATGTGCCATCGAGGGTACCGCCCCAGTGAGAGCGTTTGTACATAATTTTATGGCGAAAGCCAAATAGTTTGAATTATTCAAGTCCGCCCTAGAAATAGTTCCAACATATTTGTACAGTGAAAGATATTCTGTCGTTCACTGTGGGCATGGATAGGTCAGTTGCAGGACCTCCTCAGCTAAAACTAAGGCAGCTAATGAACAGGGTTTTTTCTTCTTTGCTTTTTTTGCAACTCATCATGGTGATTACTGCACTCCTCTGATAAATCAAAGCGCAGGTTTTGTTTGCTTCGCTCATAAATCAAAGAGCTGACAGCCGGGACATAATTGGGTTGTTAAAGGCCAAATTGGGCTTTTAGAGGTTTGCTGTTGAATCGATTTGCGAAGGTAGGCCAGTAAATGAACACACACATGTATCGCACGGTGCCTGCCGATTCATACACACGCCAGAGGGAGTCTGCTCCTCCACGCACACTGGCACTCGTACAAACTGTCTTAGCAGCTAATCTCTCCCTAGCGGCCGCGCGTGTATGTGCGCACAGGCGTGTGTTTGTGTGCGCTGAGCTGGTGTTGTGCTGGTCGTCTTTTATTCTGTGTTAAAGTGGCTTATCTGCAGCATGTTCCCTGGAGCTTCCCAGCCTGATAGCTCCCAGTCCTGCCTCATTACGGCTGCTTTACTCTCCCAGAATCCTCTGCTCACATGATCCCTGGTCTGTGGAGACATGCAAAACTCTTACTGACTGCGAGCACTGTCCAATGCAAGGCCCATCAGAGATGGAGGCCTATAAACACACCCATGCTTTGATGAGGATACATGAGTAGCTCCAGTCAAAGGTTTAGACACAGATACTGGTTAAGGATGCAGCAGTGGTGGGTATGCATCTTCCCACCTTTGAGTGGCAAAACCTGTTGCAACATGGCTGCCTCTAAGGGAGACTGAGCGAATGGATGCAGAGGCAAATTCTTTAATTTCCTTAAATTAAAGGCAGCTGGACTTAACAGTTATTGTTACAATTTACCAAAAGAACTAGAGGTCCAGGGACACTGACGTGGCAAAATTTTCACTGTTATATGAAAGTGTGAGATTTTCTCCATTTGATAACATAACCGGACCTCAACGTCACTGGAGATTAAAGGAGTTTCTGGAGATCTAAAGAACCACTGGAGATCTATATAGTCATTGGAGATCTATAGAGCTACTGGAAATCGAGAGAGTCACTGGAGATCTACGGAGTTATTGGAGATCTAGTCACCGGAGATCTACAGAGTTATTGGAGATCTAGTCACTGGAGAGCTACAGAGTTATTGGAGATCTAGTCACTGGAGAGCTACAGAGTTATTGGAGATCTAGAGTGTCGCCAGAGAATGAGAGAATTGCGGGAGAACGAGAGAGTCGTTGGAGAACGAGAGAGTCACTGGAGGTCTACAGAGTTATTGGAGATATAGACCCTGGAGCTCGAGAGATTCACAGGAGATTGATAGAGTCACTGGTGAGCAAGAGAGAGTCGTTGGAGAATGAGAGAGTCACTGGAGATCTACAGAGTTATTGGAGATCTAGTCACTAGAGAGCTACAGAGATATTGGAGATCTAGTCACTGGAGATCTACAGAGATATTGGTGATCTAGAGAGTCGGCGGAAAACGAGAGAGAGTTACTTGAGATGGGGAGAGTTAGTTGAGGTTGAGATGTAGTGTAGATCTCGAGAGTTGCTGGAGAAATTGTAGAGAGTGGTTTCCGATTTCTTGCACTGTATTGAAAAACCTCATTAAGTGCTTTAAGAAATGACCTGTTGCTGTGGTGTGGGTTTGTTTGTGTAGGCTACATTTACTTTACTCTAGGGTAATTTATTTTTTCCAGTGTGCGATATTTTTGTCATGACCTCTTACCTGACTTTACCAAGGGCGAATCATCACTGGTTGACTATATTTGTCTTGGCAACACATTTCAAACGTGTAAGCAAACTCCTTGAATTTACAATGTTTAACTCACTCTGATGAACATATATTTCATAGAGTATTTGAACTTTTGACCAATACTGTATGGAAAATGTAATGGAGAAGGAACACACACTAAGAGTCACATGCGTGCACTCTCTCTCTCACACACAAACACTCGTACGCCCACACCGTGCTGAATTAAACATTAGCTGGGGAAGGTAATTGTGTCAAAGCTTCACAGGGAGGTAAAGCTGAAAAATGAGTACCATTAGCATACTAGACGGTAAGGGAAAGTGAAGGAGAGGGCGTGCGAGAGACTGAGAGAGGGGGAAAGGGAGAGAGAGAGAGGGAGGGATTCTATCAGATATCAAAGCGTGGGCTCCCCCACTCTCATTAACTCAGTTTAACTCAGATGATGTCATCCTCCATGCTGCATTACACCAGTATTACACCCCAGGGCTTCATTTTCTGCAGCATCTAACTTCAAAAGTTGACCACCCATTGAAATGAAACCAGGCGCAAAATGACCAGACGGATTTGTGGATGTTTGTAAATCTGTCAGTGAGTCTGGTTGATGTGAACTAGATGGTCAGCAAATTAATTTACATACAGTGACGTGTGGTCAGTGCTTGGTGCCCAAGCTAATAATCCAATCATTTGCTGGCAGTGTGAAGGAGATATGAAGAAAACAAAACCGGTAATTCTTTCTGATTTTTTAGATATTTATATCTGAAACAGCTCAGTAAAAGAAAACTTTGCATTTGGCTTTTTTGTGTTTTGCATTTTTTTTAACTCACAAATCCGACTGGGGAGTCTAAACCTGGTTGCATTCTTCTGGATGCTCAACTTTGGAAATGACAAGCATTTTCTCTCAAGTGGCTCAGCTGTCTGATCTCCGGCCTCATCACTGGAAGATTCTGTGTCCAGTCCCCTACAGTGCTGCAGCCATCCGAGTCCAAGATTGCACAATTGGCTTCGCTCTCTGGGCAAGTAGGATGGCCTTCCATCTCCCTCCGTTGGCATGGTCACCTGTAACCTGGCGTAGCAGAACCTCCTCATGTTGTCTGATGAGATTAGCAGCAGTTGAATGAGATGCAGTGGCTGGATTTTTCTGACTGGGGGTAAACACCTTCACCCTCCCCGGTGTGGTGGTATCATGTGACCTAGGTGGTGGATGGAACTGGAAGTGGTACACTGTTCAGCCATACTGTTACAACCACCTGTTTTTTAGAGCTTTCTTTCTGTCTGTAATCATATACCACAGAGGCCCAAAGTTTGTAAGTATACTGATCAGAGAACCGCTAGGCTTACATAAGGTTGACCGTTAATAAAGGGCCCCAAGAGGCGCAGGCTGAAGGTGATCACTGTTTCATTGCCTTGTAGCCTTGTTTCCTCTGAGCTCTGCACAAGGAACCAGAAAACAGGCTGAGATTAGATGAATAAAATAATGGTGGCTGGGTTCATTTACTGTAGACATAATTGTTACAGCAGCTCCATTTAAGATGGTGCCGTTCATCTCCTCGTGAGGTGGGATTACAGCATGTTAAGATAAATTAATCACACCACAGTAGCTGGATAGCCGAGGAGCTTGAGTAGGGAGAAGATGAGCAGTAATGTTCCTTACTGTTCACAGCAGTGCTCTCTTGACACAGGCTGGACAAAACCCATTTAATGGTGGAGCTGAGAGGGAGATAGCATTACAAATGTGGAAATCTACTGCCTTTGCTTTTAATAAATGTCAAATTCCACAATCAATGTCAATGTGCTACTGATATGTAAAATTCCAATTCATTCCAGTAGGACCTAAACTAAAGGCTTAGTTAGCAAATCAAGCTCCATGTCTGTGAAAATCCATCTTTTATTGCGGGCGAGTGGCTTCAGGTTCAGGTTGAGGTCAGTTTCAAACTTGGCAGTAGTAGTATGTCAGTCACTGGGGGGATAACTCCAGACCCCAGGCCCATGATAGGGGGATATACAACATGCAGCCACAAGTAGTTACCTAATAGTAATTAAATATATCCTGAACTAGGACTGGGTACCAAACCATGTACCAAACAAGCCCTGGGGCTAAAAGACTGCAGCATGGATTAGCTCTGACATTAACAGTATTGCTTTCAGTACTGGAGAAACTAATGAATCAGATTTTTTCTACTTTGAAGTGATCTTTCCCAGTTTATCTGATTCATCTAGAGTGTTCTCTCGTGTGCGCGCTGTGCATGATGCCCACACACACTAACACTGGTTTCTCTGCCCAATCTGCAGGCATATGCATAATGTTCTGTTCTGCTTACGGCTGTGTGTGATTTGTATACTGACACCCAGTGGACCCAGAGAGTATGCGCACAAATTTAAACTTTAAATTACATTTGAAAACATTGTAATAACACATTTTAATAAGTACACAATCACCTGATACTTAGCTTAAGATTTATTAGTGGACATTGAAATATATGACAAGCACATTATACCTGCCAGGCAGAAATACAGATTTTTTTGTTTTATGTGACATTTGTAAAAGTCTTAAATATTACACACAAACTCGTGGACTGATAAGTCATTAGAAAGAATTAAAACTAACAAAATGATTGTGTTTTATCAATTGTGGGTTTTTTTTGCAAAAAAAAAAAACATTTTACATTTAATTTAAATGTATTAAAATAACAATTCTAAATTGGCTAAATAATAATAGTGATTTTTTTTAAAAGAAAACAATGTTATGTGCTGATACCCATCTCTATCCTTAACATAGTTCTGTTGTGTGTTAATGTAGTGGTGGTGAAATAAATTAAATTTTTTTGTAGAGAACTCACAGATCTATAACAATGGACAGATCTCTTCATATAATTTTCATCATGCTGCTTTGGCAATACCGGGACTAGATGTGGCCACTCCACAGAGCTTACTGAATGGACCTGAACTCAGTTGAACTCAGCTGATCAGAGGTGAGCTGAGTCTGGGAGGATGAGAATGAGGTTATTGAGACCTTCTTTCCATTTTTCTTGTTTGTTGGGGCCATTTTGCATAACAGCACTGTATTTCCATGTTTCCCCTCTTTCCCTGTTGCTGCTTCAGAATGACTAATGGCTGCAGTGTGAATTTTCTAAATGAGCAGGCCACAGCCTGGAAAGGGTATTACTGCCTCAGAGCAAGAAAAGATCAGCATGATTTTCTCTCTGTGTGTGTGTGTGTGTGTGTGTGTGTGTGTGTGTGTGTGTGTGTGTGTGTGTGTGTGTGTGTGTGTGTG
>JBBIGC010000001.1:7976083-8005198 GCA_037576955.1 Lepidarchus adonis
GTTAATTATTTTCACACAGCATTGAAATGTAAAAAGCTACAGTGCTTTTGAAATATAAAATATTGTATTAACATATTGTATTATCCTAAAATAGGATCTATTATTATCAGTTTTACTGTATAGTATTGCAAGTGCTTTACATATGCTGAAGAATATGCTGTATATGTATTACACTGTTCGATCCCTGGGTGTAACCTGCTTTGAGCCCATAGTCAGATAGGATTGGACCTGTTTTACCTTATTTGGAGTGTTCATGAATATTTGATAAGCTCTTCTTTGATTGGTTGTTTAGTGTGCAGCACTGCAGTGGAACATGTTTACAGAGATGGAGCATTCAGACACAACAACCTTATATGATTGAGTCTGAATTGGAAAAAGGAACATGTATAAGCAGTTTGTAGAATGAATGAATGTTACATTATATGTTTAATAAATTGCCTCAGTAAATTTGTCCCTATTTAAAAATAATACCTGCGAATTACAACATACAGAAGAAGCAATTAGTACATATATTGTAGGAATAGACACTTAAAAAAAGTTTAAATACAATTTACAGAAACAACTGACATACTAGCATCCTGCAACTGAAGGTCAGCATTTGGATTGAGAATATTGAAATTGTATTGAATTGAAAATATTAACAATTATTTGCATACTGTTCTGTTTTAGCCGCATCAATTGAATAATAAATATTTTATACTAGTGTTCAGTTGGGTTCTGCTCTGTTCAGGGAGTATGGTTGTTGAGAAACAGTGTTACCAATAGCATATGAATGCACTTTTTCCAGTAATATTCTGGTTCCTGAAGTTATTTGATTCTTCTGTATTCCACCTGTCTCACAGCAGCACACAATGCCTGGAAAAGGAAGAGTGAAGGAAAAGCTTCTCCTCTTTGAATTCACAAGGGGGTTTGTCTTTTTCCTGTCTTTGTAGGGGAAGCAGAAGCCACAGACAGGACTGGAAAAGATCTCACCCCCCTCCAACTGGGACAGATAATGGCTTTTCACATGAGCTGTCAATCAGAGGCTTTTCACGCACTTCCGTCTTTCCCTGGTGGATGCATCACTCCTGTCTGGACCATAGCCCAAGGTAGGCTTCGCACTGCAGCAAGCTAACCAGATGAGGAAATCTACTAATACTGACTCTGGATTGTCAGTATCCAGAGACAGTATTAGAAAGTCTTAGTGATTTTAGTCTTGTCTTAGTGAGGTTATATATTTTCCATACGACCCCAGAAGGCCAAACTGGACTACATTGGACTAAATTCCATTAAGCCTTCTGTCAAAATGCCTATTCTGCTAAACCCAAGTGTTATTGGAACTAAATTGAAATATTTATTAACTATTATTCATGTAGTATTTCATTTATGCTTTTCATTAAACCAGCATCATATTTGCTGCAAGTCTATTGTCTACTTCCTTTCCCTCAAAGTTCAGCTTTAAATAAAAAAATTAAGAAATTTTAATCTGTTTTTACAATCAAAATACCTACATGTAAAAATGCCATAAAAACATATCTGACGCTACATAAAGTATGTGACTTTGGTGACACAATAAAAAGTGGATTTACTAATTGTTCTACCTTATTTTGAGTTTTAATGAATAATTTATGGGCTCTGTTTTGATTGGCTGGTTTGGTGTGCAGCATTGCAGTGGAAAATGTTTACTCAGATGAAGCATTTGGGCACAGAGCTTTATTAGTTTGATTCTAAAAAAAGAATCAAGAGAATGGTTTTGCTTTTTATTCTGCCATTCTTAAAATGTATGGTTGTGTTGTTGTGAATGCTGTTAATTTACTAAACATTTACTTCAAGATGACAGAGCGTCAGCTGTCAAAACTGAAAAAAAAAAAAGAAATCACATAGCGGGTTGGACTAAACATTGAACCTGCTCCCTCTTTTCAGTGCTAACGCTAAGTGAAGCCTAACTGAGAAACAATCAGGAGTGAAATGGGTAGAGGGAGTTAACATCTTGGAATTAAAGTGCAGGATCCTGTTAAAGATAAACATCAGACAGTTGTGTTCCTTGAAAAGGGCATGAAAGGTGCTGGCACTTCCTGCACAACCATTTGTATTATTGCTGCTAGCCTATGTGCTAGTAGCATGGCTAGTACGTGGACTGGACTAAGTCAATTCTGAACACTTACAATGATCTTCGAATACAGAGTCAAAAAGGCTATAATAATAATATAATTGTCTCTTTCGTCTCATATAGTACCATTTATAATAACTATAACTTTGTTATAAGAGTATATGTCATGCTTGGAGAGTTAGCTTGACAACACTGAGTTGTTTTGATTTAGCAAACACTAGTGATGTGGTGTTTAGTGGCAGCTTAATGTAACTGTTATCCCCTGAAGGGTTAATTTCCTTTAAGATGCTAAGATAATATTAGCAAGACGAATTCCATCATAACCAAAACATAATTACACTTTTATTTTGGAATAATTCATGAGCCACTATGTGGACATTTAACTGAAATGGATCTACATTACTTATGATGTAGTTAAACAGAGTGTTTATTTCAGGAGCCTCATTAGCCTAATTATGTCACTTGAGAAAGGGGGTAAAAGGCTGAGCTCACTGAAAACAACAGAAGCTGAATTGAAATTACACTGCCACCGTTTGTCTTTAAGTTATACTGGGTATGAATTCAATTTATAAGCTTTGTACTGAAGCCTGATTTTTTAACCGTTCAAATTTACATGCAGAGGACTTTAAATCAGTATTTTCACTACTGCGTGTTAGCTGTGGCTTTATCCTTCCACCGGAGCGTTGACTAAAGTATGGTCGAATAATTGGAAGTGTATAGTAAGCAAGTGTCAATTTTCAGTTATAATCTAGTCCCATAACCACATTATCATTATCTGTAGACACACCCCAGGTTGTCCTGAAATAACAATGACAATAATATATGTTAAAATAAATTTTGAAGCAGATTAAACATAGTTTTACACTTTATACAGTTCTGTGCAGAATGTCCAACCAGGGCAAACAGGAACAGCACAGGGAAGAGCAAGGTCAGAAAACAGTCCAAGGTCAAAAGGGGCTTAGGAAAATATCCAAAAATCACAACAGTAATCATCAGTACGTGGTAATGACTTACGAGACTGCACACCGAGCGTTAGTCTCTGAAGCTTAAGTACCCAAGGGTTTCCTGATCTGTGCCACCTGGGAGTGGGTGTGTCCAGCTGGCATTAATACCTCCAGAGATGCAGACCGACTCCACCCTGTGGACGTTTGGGTACGTGTATATGCTTTGAGAGGCTTGAAAAGCGCATTATAAATAAAAATAATTCTTATTATTATTGTAGCGGAGCTGAGGCTTAGGCCGCACTGCCCCCTGGGTAAGAACTGTTTAGATGTTTGGGACTGCGTTTTGGGATTTAATTGCATTTATTGTTGGGGATTCTTTTATGTATGTGGTTATGGGAATATTTTGGTAGTATGTGTGTTTCATATGCTTGTTTTGGGGGTACATGGCTGATCCATCATCACTGAGCCTACTAGACATTTTGGTGGCTTGGGGGTGGATGCAGCCATTAGCGCATTGGGGTTTTGATGTCTGAACACTCTGTGTGTGCGCCACGCCAGTTGGGGGCTCTTTTAAGAACTCTGTAAGTTTAGAAGCTTTAGTAAAGCGACTGGCAGTTGTCCAATTCGAGAATTAAACCTTGGTGTCAGCCTCCATCTCTTCCCTTGATGATTATCTAAGCTGGAAAATATTTTGATTTTTTTTTTTTGTTATTATTTTATTATTATTATTATTTATACGTTAAATCAACTGTAAATGTATAATTGAACGTTATTTTTTTATGTTCTGCTCAGGGAAAGCATGACCGTAGGAAGTTTGAATCTATGTCACATTTTCACCATGATGACGTTCTTTAACAGTCAGATAACCGAAGTGCAGTGAGACGACTGTGTCAGGGCTACATGAGTAAGTCAGTAGTCACTAGTGAATAGGTCAGGCCATTCAGTGTCTAACCCTCTGACATGATCGTATTAATTTGTTGACACTAATGCTGTGGCATTAGATTCTATTGCATACACTACATGTACATTTATTACATCAATGTCATCTGTCAGTGAATGCCTTCATGTTAGTTGTGCTACCTGTAGAACGTGTGCTGAAAAGAGGCACAAACAGGCTTGATATTTTCAAGACCTCCATGTCACGTTTCACGAAAACACTCCTGTTTGCTGTGAGCTTGCAATCCATTCTGACACATTCTCAACCCACCAGTGGAGCGGGTTCTGCCATATCTCTGAAGCCAAGACCTGATCCCGCCCTGGCAGAGCACAGAAGGGGCATTTAAATGCAGACTTCAAAAGGACAAGGCTGTAAATTTCCTCTGCCGGGCGCTGATAAGGTCAACTGTCAGTCTTGGGGTGGCGCGAGGAGGAGTGTACGAAAATGGGGCGCTTCATATGGGCTCTTTAAGCTGTCATCGAGGTGCTTGTCATGCATGCCATTACATGGGGTCGGGCTGGGCCTATAACAAGCTCCCCAGGATATGAAAGATATGCACATAATAAAGAGAGCCTTCACCGTACTGCCAGTGATTGACTGCGTGCGGAGCTGCGGGGCGACACAGGTCTGCGCCCTTGTGGAGCTTGTGAATAGTCTTTCTATTTTTAAAGATAAGCTTCCCCACTGCTTTACGGCAGACTAGCTGGAGGGGAGATGCGATTTAGGGCAGGATGGAGTCTCAGAGGAGTTGTAGAGCGTGGGACGTCCGAGGAGAGTTCGTTCCAGGCGAGTGGCTCTCTGGGGCAGACAGGATTCCGCAAGGAGAACTGTGCTCCTGAAAACTTTTTGGTTTGGATGTTTAACTCTTAGAAGTTGCCAGCAATAAGAAAAGAATGGTCTCGTTTGTTGTTACTGTTATTATGATCAGGTCCTTGAATGAAGCAGAGAAATTTTGCATGATGGCATTAATGGGATCACTGCATTGTTGACCAGTGTGGACATCATTACTGTTGTGGACATGGCTGGTCGAGATCTCAGTCCAGGATCATGTGATGAAGACCAGTCCAGCTTCAAACTTTTTCTGCTTCACACATGACTTCTTTTTTTCTTCTTTAAAATAAATTAACACATCCTGGGTCGAGCACAGGTGCTTTTCTATATTTGCAAGGTCTCCTTCTGTCAGTTTCCTCCGGATTCTCCAGTTTCTCCCACTGTCCAAAGTTTTTAACTCTAGGTTTACTCTACATTGCCCATAGTTAGAGTGTCTGATCTGTCTCTGTGCTGCCCTGCAATGGGATGGCTTCCTGTCCCGGGTGAACCCTATTGTCTTCTAGGATTGCCCCCAGCTTCCCAAAAACCCCAAAATGGAAAGGAATTGGATAAGGTTTGGATAAGGAATAAAGAAATAAATAACCAAAGCAAACTTTCAAGCACAGTCAATTCATTTCTAAAAATGATGCTAATAATTAATTTCATTGGTTTACAGCTAAATTAGCAAAGAAAGGCTAATTACAATATAATTTAGCTAATAGTGCCTTAATAAAAATATATTAAATTAACTATTTTATATAATTTTATATAAATAATATAATTTTTGACTGCTGTTATAATAACCCATTTAAAAAAAAGATGATGTATTAAATGCTGTCTTTTAATATTTGTTTTCATATTTATTATTTATTATTGCTCATTTAAATAAGTGTGCAGACAAAACCTTCAACCAATATCACATTTTTGTTTATGCATATTTGTTTTCATTACAAATGTGATCAAATTAAAAGTCAATTTGTTATTGCGTCACTTTTTATTGTCTCAACAAAAGATAAAGATTTGAATCACTCAATATAGAATGAGCATTGAATGTAAAGGGTTAACACACTTGACCGTACTTATGGCTAGTGAGTGTCAGCTCTGCTTATGAGTGAGGAGGCTGGGTTGAGGCAGCTGCTGCTGGACCCCCTGCTGCTCATGCTAATTCCTCTGCTCTCCAGCAGTAAAGTCAGGAGCTGTGACACCCTGCAGTGAAACCAATCTGCACCTCTGAAGGGATGTTCTTTCCTCACAAGTCGTCCTTTACATACAGAACTTGTTCATATACTGTAGCTGCCATTACATGCAAGGTAAGCAGTCAGTCAGCAGCTATGGAAATGATCTTTATAGACTGATCTGTCCATTTTTTGTCATTGAGCAGTGCTTTCAAAGCATAGAGCAAAACGTTCACTGACTAGTTGACTTAGCCACAAACTTTACAGGTAAAGAGAAGACTGTAGCTCATATAAAGAGTTTGAGAGTTTCCAGTATGACCAGTGTGCTTAACTGTGAAAAGAAAAAACATTTTTCTGTTACTGTAGATATGCTCTGCTATTTCTCAATGCTGAATGGGACTTTTGCCAGCCATGAAGCAAAGGAAAAACTTCGACATAACTTCTAAACCAATCTTTGAAACTGTTAAAAATGCTATGGAAGTAAATTTGCTATTCTTTTTTTGCTTTTTTACTTTTAAATACATATAATTTGTCAAGTTTACGACAACAGAACTCAATGAACCTTGGAACTGTTTCCTCATGCTTTAAACTGGCTTTGATTAATTTTTTTCCTGGTTTCAAATATGTCTGCACTGAAACATATCTACATTTTCTAAATGCTCCTTTTTAAAACAAATTTTCCTCAAATTTAACCATTTAATAAGTCCATGAAGCTAGGACGGTGTGGGCTAGCAGCTGTGTTTAGCCAGCCATGACTCTTTTCAAACTGCTGCTTACATACCCTAGTGGAAAACCCAACACACTTGGAGGACAACTGACATTTCTGGTGCATCAGTTTACACTGGTGTCGTCCAGCCCACCCAGCGAGGGTGAGGCCAGTTGTAGACAGACAGACACCTGCAGCATTGCCAGGGATCAAGCTCATTCTTTTAAGGGGGCGAACACTTAGACAATTGTGAGGCTCTCGATCTTTTTAATCTGTTACCACCAATGCTTCAGATACTGACATCCTTCTGTCAGAGCTGAAATTCTGATGGAGCAACAGAAACTAAGCGAAGAGAGATCTGTCAGTCACTGTGTGACATAATAAGCCAAATGTCGGGCGTTTGAGTAAATTACAATCAGCTGAGCCTCTTTCAGCAACTGCCACCCAACCAACTCTTCTAACAGGAAATGACCTGAAGAACATGAGGCCCAACTATTCCTCCAGTGGTCTAACCCTCTGACATGTTTGCATTAGCTCATTGACACTAATAACCTGAATGAAACCTGACACTGTGCTGGAACTCCCACTGGGTCATTGGGGGTATCCGCTTTCCAGGGATTTAGGGTTTGAACCTCATAAGACATAAGCGATGATTTGATCTATGAATTCCTCGCTAGCGTAGCTCTTGAATGGCGTGAGCATAAACGTATTTCATTAAAGTGACTTCAAGAGGTACAAACACAAGCCCCTTGCGTCTTTTCCCTCCCCTTCCCATCTCCACCTTGTCACAGATATTAAATAAATATTTTTGCTGAGGCGCAGGGAAATTTATCACATGGCTGGCCCAACTCAATGAAGCTTTGTGTGGAAAAACGCAGAGAAAGGGAGAAGGAAATGAGCTTTTAGGAATGAAAACAGAGCAGAAAGCATGCGCTGACTCCCCAGGAACAACGTCTCATTTTATTTTTGTTATCTTTTATTGGTTGTTTCACTAGACAACGTTCTTCTTGGGCCAGAGGCAGGAAATTGTTGCTTTTGAGGAAAATATCTATTGAGGAAAAGTAAATAAATGAAAAATTCTGCATCAGCCACAAAGCTCTACAATTAAAATAAACTGTAATACTATAGAAATCGAGCCAAGTCCACACTGCAGACTATTATGATGCACATTTCCAGCTTGAGCTTTATCACTGAATGTCTGCAGTGTTATTTGCTGATTGGATCTGTTTGTTGACTCAATTTTCTGCTGTATCTACACTATAATAATAATGTAGGAATGGGGGGAGGGGCATATCCTGCTTGTATGTCAACAAATGTAATCTGAATCATATTTGGATCACATTATGAACCATTTTGCAATTTAAACATGTGAATGCAGCTAATAACTTAACTTCTATCTCTGGTGCCAAAGGTTCTTCAGGCATCCCATTCCTGGGTGAAGTTCTCCTACTGTTCTCATGTATGGCCCAAGGTATTTCTTGATTTGCCGCTTTTTCGTTTCCCTTGTAGTTTCCAAAAGAGGGCATGTCCTGTGTTACTGGATGAAGGGTGTGACTAATTTATCTCCAGCATCTTCTGATGATATCTTCCTCTACTGTCTGCTTTCTTGTTTGCTGATGATTCTGGCCAGTTAGACATGCAAATAATCAGATTGCATGACATTTTGGTCTGCTTGGACTTCGTTAAACCTCTCTGCATTTGTGGTTTGTTATTTTGCTTCAACAGAAGTAATAAAAAGTCAGTTATATATGATAAACCAGATTTTAGCGGCTTGTGTGAATGGAATTCTTGAGACTTTCCTGCAGTTCTCACATAAGCCAAGCATCACAAGGGGCTTTGTTTCCTGTTCAAACAGGATAATGTATGCCACTGGTGAGGGAGGGACAAATGAAGATAAATGTTTGCCTTTAACATCCACGGTAATGTCGTATTTACCAGAAGTCGGTCACTTTGCTGGCACGAGGAAGGAAGGAGGAGCGACAGTGGTGTGAATGGAGATTGATTTCTTAAAGGGCCAGCACACAGCCATGGCGGATACAGGCTTAAGGAAGACGAATGGCGCAGGCTGAAGCCCGACCCTTCTTTTTAAACACACACCTGCTCCAGTTTCAATCTTTCTTGTTGATGGAAGTGGCTGCAGTGCGGAATTGATTATGGGGGAGGGTTTAGAGCAAGCCTTCATCCTCAGTATCTGTTCCGAGCTAATCAAAGCGGAGCGCTGTACTCGCCGTCAAATCCATTCTCCATCCTTTCTTCCTTCACGCATTGGCTCGTCCACGGACTTTCGAACCCTGACCTTTCTGAGTCCCTTCTGAGGGTTCGCGAAATGAAATTGAAATGACTTTAGAAGCAGCAGATGTGAATGAATTATTCACATGAGGATTGCCACATTTCAGGATTATTTTTCATATTTCCATTGAGCAAAAGGATTACATTAGAATACCAACTAACACAGCAACTAGTCTGTAATCTGACATGATCTAATGAGGAGAAGTTTGAAGACCATGATGGCTAGCCAAAGCAAAGCATTAGAGTACTGGCTCTCAGCTAGCCTGCTAGCATGCTAAGATCTGTCAGGCTGAAAATCTCTCAAATGCGCAAGAATTTGAAGGCACTGATCAATAAATCTGACCTCTTAGGCCTTATATAATTTCTGTAAGGTCAAGGGTTAAGTAGCTTGAGTTGTCTCGTTAAAATATCATTAACACTAAGTGAGACTTCATTGCCTCCTTTTCACTCCATTTCTTTAAGGTTAATTGAGTGAGGCCATGATGTTTTCCACAGTCGGATCAGCAGTAATGTATTCCATTCTTAATACCCTGGATCTCTCGGAGGGAAAAGGCATATCCCTTCTGCACACATCTAAATTGCATTGGGATAACTGTGATTGATGTGTTTTATTAAATGCCTGAAGGTACGCTGACTGGGATTTTCATGTCAGTAAATTATAAAAATTGTGCACACTTTAATAAGGCTGGAATTTTACTGGAATTAACAGTTAGATGTTAGATGAAACACCTATGAATATAAAAGTAAAAATATGAAAGTCTGTTTCATAGAATTTTTTTTTAAATATTGTACATTCTATAGACTCTAACTCAGAGAGACACAGGACTAATGTATATGGTAAAAATAAATCCTGTTTTTTTGGGTGTTTCAATTTGCTAGTGCTGCTTACAGTCTCTACATTTTGGGATGAACACCTCCCCTTCCCATTATAACATAACAGTGGTTCCTCACACCTGAGTTCAATATCTCTAGCCACACCCAGACCTGATTTCTGCCACACCTGTTCTCAATCAAGAAACCACTTAAATAAGACCTGCCTGACAAAGTGACTCATCCAAGAGGTCACAAAAGACCCACAACAACGTCAAAAGAACTTCAGGCCTCAGTTAAAGTCAGTGTTCATGACTCCACCATAAGAAAGAGACTGGGCAAAAATGGCAGAGTACCTAGTTGAAAACCACTGTTGAGCAAAATGAACATTAATTAAGGCTTGTCTCAATTTTGCCAGAAAACATCTTGATAATCCCCAAGACTTTTGGGAAAATACTGTGGACCAACGAGACTAAAGTTGAACTTTTTGGAAGGTGTGTGTCCCATTACATCTGGCGTAGAAGTAACACAGCATTTCAGAAAAAGAACATCATACCAACAGTAAAACATGGTGGTGGTAGTGTGATGGTCTGAGGCTGTTTTGTTGTTTCAGGACCTGGAAGACTTGCTGTGATAAATGGAACCATGAATTCTGCTGTCTACCAAAAATGTCCGGTCATCTGTTCATTACCTTAAGCTGAAATGAACTTGGGTTCTGCAGCAGGACAATGATTCAAAACACACCAGCAAGTCCACCTGTGATTTGCTGAAGAAAAACAAAATGACAAAAATGAAGACTTTAGAGTGGCCTAGTAAAAGCCCTGACCTGAATCATATTGAGATGCTGTGACATGATCTTAAAATGGCGGTTCATGCTCGAAAACCCTCCAATGTGGCTGAACTACAACAATTCTGCAAAGATGAGTTTGGGCCAAAATTCCTCCAGAGCTGTAAAAGACTCAAGTTATAGCAAATGCAGTAGTTGCTGCTAAGGGTCCAACCAGTTATTAGCTTTAGGGAGCAATTACTTTGTCACACAGGGCCATGTAGGTTTAGTTTTTTTTTTCTCTTTTAATAATAAAATCATTCACTATTTTGTCTACATACTGTAAATGATTTCCTGTGTTATCCAGCAGTTGTGTGGCCTCATAAAATTAGAAAATACACAAGTATGTTTTGAGGGGAGGGGTTAATTTTTGTTTAAAAGCACAATCACTGTTCTCAAATCGGCTACAATGAAGCGGTGAAATTGGCAAATGGAGCCTGAAACTCTTTTTAAGCCAGTTTTTAAGAATGTATAAATTTTGAATTTCCATGGCCCCTTGACTGGGTCTGGTTCTTCCCACAATCGTGCCGCCTCAGTCTGCAAATCCTACAATTGCCTGTGTGTTTATAGTTAAGAGCGTTTTTGTCTCTCCTGGAAAATTACATTTTTACAGATAAGAGGCTTTTTCCGACATTGAAATTACACAAAGAATCACAGGATTAACAGGTGAATTTCAAACACTACTACACACACGCACACACACACACACACAGATTATCACACTGGCAGACACAAATCCAGCCCACAGCTGTAACTACAGCCTGCCAAAGACCACTGCTCTGCGTGTGTGTATCTGTGTTTATTTGTTCAGGGAAGTGTGACAGACACAGACAGAGTTATTCCTGGGACGAAATGGCAGTGAAAAAGAAATCACTGCCAAAATATGCCAGTCTGATGCAAGTTTATGCAACGTGTGTGTGTGTGTGTGTGTGTGTGTGTGTGTGTGTGTGTGTGTTTACTGAGCGGAAGGTGGATGGGTACTGAAACTGTCACTCACAGACACTCTGGAGGAGAGTGATAAAGTCCTGAAATTTAAAGTGACAGTTCAGCAAAATATCAAGCTTACACGTGTTTTTCACTTCACAAAAATCAGCCGAGACATCGACAGCATCTGAGTGTTAACTCTTTGGTTGGAGCATAAAAAGTGTAAGATTTGTCATTGTGAACATGGCATCACATGAAGTGGACCACAATGAAATGTGCCCTGTGCATTAAAGCATCCACAGGTGGAGCAGTGGGTGGGGGCTAATCAACAGCGCCAGGGGAGCAGAGTAGAGGGTCAGCACATTCCTCAGTGTTGCCCAGGCTGGGACCTGAACCTGCGACCTTCCGATCACATGGTCCTCACCGCTAGGATTCACTGCCCATCACTAGAAGGTTAGTTGTCAGAAGAGGAAGGCATCGGTTACATTGTACAGCGGTTAGAACTCTAACCAGGACTCACATTTTCTTAACCACCAAAGTCCAGTTTTAAGTCAAACTTAACTTGAGCCAGTCTTACCTGAAGCACCTCAAGTTAAGAATGGCAGTTTTACTCCTCCACCCTCAAACAGCTGGACAGTGCTGGTGCAGGGTGGAGACAATGTTATAGTAACAGTTCAGCTACAGACAAGAGACTGAGAACTGTGATGGGTTGAATGAATGAGAGTCGGGCTGTAGTTCTGGTGTGCTTCTGACAGAGGTGGACAGTAACTAAGTACATTTACTTGAGTACTGTACTTAAGTCCAGTTTTTGAGTATCTGTACATTACTTGAGTAGTGTTTTTTAACTTTTAACTTTCACTTCACTACATTTGAAAGACAAAACCATACTTTTCATTTCACTACATTTCTATCAATGTTCTCATTACTCATTACCTTCAGTTCTGAAAGTAGGTATTGTTTTCTCACTTTTCTAAAACGTGATTGTTTTTTTAGCAGGCAACAGCCAATCAGAGATCATCAGTAGTGTTACGTCACGTCTGTTCACTGTAACACAGAAACACCAGCGTTTCTCAAACACGGTCAATCAGTGGCGGGAGAATGGACAGAGATTCTTCGCACCCATGGCCACATTTACAGTCGATCTTTAAGTTATGAAAAGGATTAAAAAATAGTATTGTTTTAAGTGTGTCATGTTTGTCTATTTGCTCACCCAGTCCACTGCTAGGATTGTATACAAACATTAACGCTAATGATCACATGTAAAATGGAGCTACTCCCACACGAATAATGTTTACTGAAATCTTAATGCACTAAATCAATGCAGTGAAAGATGTACTTTTAATACTTAAGTATTTTTGGAAGCAAGTACTTCAGTACTTTAACTAAAGCGAAATTTGACTATGACTTTCACTTGTATTGGAGAAACATGTGTCTAGTGGTATTTGTACATTCACTCACGTTTACTTTGTCCTCTGGCTTCTGCATGGTGTGGTGGTGGGGTGTGAAAACATAGTCATCAAGACACATGGAGACAAGAGTGTGTGCTTCAGTGTTCTATTTTGCACAATATTAACCCATGTGGTGTTATTTGTATTACTTGTTTGCAACAATAACCTTGTAGCTCCAGTGCAAGAGAATCAAGTGTTGGACCCTCAACATTCCTGTGCTTATTACCTACACTTGACAGACGTGGAATCTACAGCATTAACTCCATAACTTTGGTGGAACTTCTCCTTCGATTTGAACATCCTGAACATTTTTCTAATGCTTTTACCCACAACCACTACCACCACCCCATAGCCAACAAGGTTCTTCTGCTCAGTCTCTGTTAATTCCACCAAGCAGAAGCCCCGCAAGATTTCTGTTCACTTCTACAATGTCATTTTTACACAACAAAAACACCTAAAGTTCTCCATCACCAATAACTCTAAACCCCCAGACTGTGCTCACGGATATGCTTCTATATGTTTGCCCATAGCGTTTATTCAGAGGGCTCCACCAGGGGATTCTCAAGTAAGGGACTTTTTTGTAGCCATGGTAACACATACATCCAAAATATCACCTATGCTGCTTAATGTCTCGTTGGCTGTTGTGCCTGGTGCTTCTCAGCCAGCAGTCTGTTCTCCGCTGGTAGACGTGTTGGAGGTGTTGCCAGTTGCCTGTTTTCGCATGTGTTTACACTGCTCAACATCTGGACCTAAGCTGCACTGTCACAGACTTGTGGCATATTGTCACCACTCCTTCACTCTTCAGAGCACAAGCCTGAAAACACAAGAATTCAGCAGAAAAGAAGATGTAGATGTTCACTTTGTGTGACAGCAGCTTGCGTGCTGGTGTTGTGCTTTATATGCTGCCTGTCATCTTTTTGAAATGTGTTTTTTTTTGGGCAAAGGTTTAAGCTAGAGCAGCATTGTTTTACAGCTGGAGATTCTGGAATTTGGTCTAGAAGACGTTCATACTGTGAATGAATGAAAAAATATGTAATATAATATAGGAATACATTAATAATAATAATAATAATAGTAATACTTTTAATGGGAAGGTTTTCAGTACCAACACCTTGACTTTAATACCAAACTTGAGCTACACCTTTTCATACCTTCTTTTAAATTAAAATTACATTTTATAATTGAAATGTTGTATTGAAAGCAGTGATGGGGAGTCAACTGCAAAGAGTGAAGTTTTTTTAGCATATGCGTATCTGGGAGATGAAGTCAACTCTTGGCTAATAACTTGAAAAGGCACATTTTTTGGACATTTACATTTATTCATTTGGCTGATGCTTTTGTCCAAAGCGACAGGAACAATCAAGCATGAATTCAGACATGACAATACTGATGTGCGAGTTACAGGGAGTTTAATACAATCTTCTTAGTCATAGAAAACGGTGCAGGTGCTACAACAGTGCAGATGATAAGTGCTTCAACATTACTCTCTGAAAGAGAAACACATTCTACACTATCATTAAGAGCTTATGAGTAATTCCAAATAGACGGTACAGCTACAGCAAACACAACATGGTCTATTCATGTACGAGTGCTATACGAGTTCAGGACATTATTCATTGTCATTCAATCGTTCAGCATCGGCTGATGTTAAGTTCTTTAAGTGATTCTTTATCTATGACAAGGCACGACGTAAGTGGAATATTCAATTATATTATTGCAAGTAGTATGAACACAAGTAAGTATAAGTGTGAAAGATCTGTAGAATGATTTCATGTATTTGATTAAACGTCAGGGTTTTGTTGTTGGGTTTAGTTGTTGAGGTAGTCGAGGAACAGTTGAGTCTTGAGGTGTTTCTTGAAGGTGGAGAGAGTGTCTGATGTGTCTCTAGCACATGACTATCAGCAGTTGAATGTGTCTGACATCTTGGTATGATCACACATTTTTATCACTGTAAACATTAGCAGTTTAATAAGTGAGTAATATACATTTAATATGCTCAATGAATTGAACAGTAAGGATATTTTTATATAAATGTAAATGTATTTCTTATAAAAATAAAAGAATAACAGGCATGAAAATGTATTTGTTGAGTGAGATGATGCAATTGGGGCACCAGCTGACAACATCTGTCAAACTTCTTTAAAAAAAGGCTTACACCATCAGGGCTTTTCTTAAGTACAACAGGAGCTCCTCTTTGGACAAGACAAGGCAGGATTCCTTTCACGTGCATCAGTGAGCCTTGGGTGCCCATTACCCTTCCTTTTTCAGACCAGTTGTCTTTCCTTGGTTAACGTTTGGTAGGTGCTAACCACTGCACATCTGGAACACTGAAGACCTGCAGTTTTGGAGATACCCTGGCTCGGTTCTCTAGCCATCAGATATTTCACACTCACCCATTAGTTCTACTTCTAGCACAGCAATTTTCAAAACTGACTGTTCACTTGCTGACAGGGGCCACTTCAGTGAAATAGTTAGATGGTCAAAGTTTGTTGGTGGTCGATGATGGTCATTTTACTTGGCTGATGATGTAATGGCTGATTGATATGTGTGTGTGTGTGTGTATAGAGTGAGAGACCGATGGTATTTACAGTTTAAAGAGGTTAAACCTCTACAGTGTAATATGACTTTGTGCCATATTACATGTGCAAAAATGTGTGAACAATGAAGTCAAATAAAAAGTAGCCCGACGTTCTATTTCAGATTGCTCCCCCCACATTCTTCCCTCCGAGTGGCGTTGTTGCTGTCCCGCTGTCTGGCCAGTGCACACAGCTCCACACTTCACATCTCATTCTGGCCTGTGTTTGCTTTAGTTTTGCAGTGAAACATATTGATTTTAATTTGCCACAGTGCTTTAATTAAAACAATATGAGGAGAGGGATCAAGGCCCTGCACCAATAGAGAGAATCGCTATTGGATAGATTCCATAATTGTGCAGCCTTCGAAGCATCTCATGCAAAAGGGGAAAAAACATTAATTCAGTTCAATTGTAAGCCAGCAGGAGCCAGATGTTTGGATAATTAGATAATAATCAGCAGGAGAGAGATGATGTGTTTTTTTAAGGGTCAGCCATGGGGAAAAATAACAGTGTGTTGCTATTCTGCAGAAAGAATGTTGCACATTCTTAATTGGTTTTCAGAGTCTGATTCGTCTCCGACTCTTGAAGGACTGCCTTTCTGCCGAACTCATAAATCTTTTGATTAACTTGCTCCATGCTTGAAATCTCTCGCACAGCACATGCACAAACACACACAGACACACTCAATCTCCTTTAATGCACACAAGCTTTGACACACAAACTTCAATCAGCAACTCCCAGAATTGAATCACAATATGTAAAGCAAGAACTTAGGACGGTCACAGTTTGCTCAACAGAGACTCATTCCTGCAGCTTATACTGTAATCAGGCTTGAAATTTTAAACTGCAACCAAGCTGACTCCCAGCCCTAGATTTAAAAATGTGAACCGGACTGACGCTCGACAAAAGTTTGTGAATCTCAATGTTGCCCAACAAAAAAGGTGAAAATTCAGATCCTCTGAAACAGACATCGCCAGACAAAACCCTGCCTGACCCCGACTGTAGCCCTACAAAATGTTGTCTCAGCCTACAAGTCTAACAAGCGTCTGAGAACTCAAAATTCTCAACCTGATACTAGTCTGAGACAAATCTGCCCCAACTTCAAATTTTGCCCCAATCTCACACTAAGTCTGACAACATTCAACCCCAACCTGAATCTAGCTTCACAAAACTTCGCCCAAATCTGACACTAGGCAGACGAAATTCTGCCCCAACATGGCTCAAACCTAACATACTGTAATTCAGCCCAAACCGGGCAAATTCTGACAAAATTCAGTCAAATCTGGTCACTACCAACCAAAGGCAGAATAACACCACCTCGCTAAAGAACACACCTTCCAAGCTTCAGATTCTCACTTGATTAAATTAAATCAAATTTAAAAAGGTTTGCTTATTATTCATTAGTCAAGTTTCACTTCCTGATGATGAAATATATATTTGTCATTCAATAACTTTGAATATCCCTGAAATATTAAGCCAGAATAAATGTTTTTGGGTACATAGATTAATGTGTTGATTTGGTGCGAGCCTTGTAGATGCTGGTAGACCTCACTGCTACAATATAAGTGCATCTAATATTCAAGATTGCAAATGGCATATGTTAAATAAAAGTATAAAATAAAATAGATAGTCATTTTGGGCCAAAATCAATTCATATGAAGTAAAGCTTTTTGTTTCATTGTTTTTTCTTTGTTTTAAATTTAAAAGGCAGCTGTCCTTTACAGTGTGTGGAACATTTGTGATGAATGAACCAATATAAATGTTTAAAAATTATTTTAAATTATATGTTGGAGATATTCAGTGTAAATAGTCAAGTCCTGTCATGTGCAGGGAAAAATGTTAAGCTTTGCTGCCTCCACCCTTTTGTCTCCAGTAAAGACGGCTGCTGGTTGCCGCTGGTTGCCGCTGGTGACGGAGGGCTGATTTAATGTTGAGTGATGAGGCAGCTGCTGGAAGCCTCACTCTGGGAGCTGTGCAAAGAGAGTTGGGAAATAACTTACAGCCGTTTGCTCCAGCTACTCCAGATGGTGGCCCTGCATCTCAGTAGAGCATGATGGGAATAGTAAAGACCTCTGCGCTGTTGAGCTGCTGTTAATATGGATCTCACAAGCGTCTCCTGGAATAGGAACAAGGGAGTGGAGCGAATGGTTGTGCAAGTGCATGTAGGGGCACATGTGTCCAGTTTGTGTGCATAATAATACTAAACAATCCGCTTTTTTTGTTGAAGCTGATTTATCCTGTTTCACTAGACATTTTGCAGAAGTTGCTGTTTTTAGAACTATTTCAGCATATTTTCAGATGGAAATTATATACTGTCCCATACATACATACCCCATTAGCTTACGCCCAGTTATCTCACCAACCTTACATCTCTTCATGAAAGGCTGTAGAAAAGATTTCCTTCCATTTTGTTTTTGTTTACCTTGAAAAGCAGCCCCAAAGCACAATGTGTCCTCCCCCATGGGTGTGGTTTTCTTGGGATGCAACTCAGCATCCCCCCCCCAAACATGGTGAGTGGTGTTTATACCAATAAGTTCCATTTTGGTCTCATCTGACCACATGACATTCTCCCAATCCTCCTATGGATCATCCAGATGGTCTCTGGCAAACTAGACGGGCCTGGACATGTGCTGGCTTAAGCAGGATTTTAATCTGTGTTACTAATAGTAATGGAATGGAACAATTAAATAAAATCAGACCACATGGATGCAAGGTGTAATATTCAGTCTTGTGCGTTTTTGCACACGCTGTAAAATGTAATCAAATCAGTGTTGGTAATATTATGACTGGCACACCTCTCGGCCAAACACAGCTGTCTCTAAGCATTAATTCCATCATCAGGCCCAGAAATTGGTGGTAGCAGCAAAGTACTTAACAAGCTAGAAGGTGGTGAAAGGTATGTGTAGGGCAAGTTGTAAATATTTATTATAATATTTATATCATAAGAGAGTTGCTCAACAGACTGTGGTTGGTATTGTACAATTTTCCTCTTTGTGATGTGCTATACATTTTCAATAGATGACAGATCAAGCCTTCTGGTAGGTCAGTCAAGCAAACACTCACTGTAAAGCAGGTGAAACCTTGTATCAAGCAAGAATGAGCAAAATATCAGATGGAAAAAAATCTGCAATAATGAATAAAGTCTTGGAAGTCTTTGTACTTTTTTGTTATGTAAAGGCTCAAAGTA
Organism: Lepidarchus adonis; assembly: GCA_037576955.1. NCBI lineage: Eukaryota > Metazoa > Chordata > Actinopteri > Characiformes > Lepidarchidae > Lepidarchus > Lepidarchus adonis. Next base: position 7,994,804 of record JBBIGC010000001.1, read on the forward strand.
TTTACACATTGTATATTATTGTATTCTTTGTGTATATTTACATTTTTATTTGTGTTCATAATGCTTCAATTCAGAGGCGATAACAGTCAAGACAGTAAATTAAAAATATCAAATTTATTGGACAAAATCTTCAACAGTTCAACAAGAGCTTAAAGAAACATCTCAACCAAACATGCTAGCAAAGCTTACAGTGAATTGAAGCTAGCTTCCATTAATTAGCATAATGCTAATTTAAGCTTCCACCCTTTCTTTCACTGCAAGCAGTGGCATTAGCCATTTTGGTGAACATTTCCTTCAATGGAATAATGGCAGGTAAACAAATGAAACACAATGTACAAAACTCAAGCGAATGGAAAAAATGAATATATATATGACCCTAACTAAGGCCTAGGCTTGTGCAAACCATTGACTCATTTTGAAACCGTTGGAGCATTGGTGCATCATACACAGATCGATCATAGACCTTCTTGGGTGTGAATGGAAAAAAATACCTTTTCACAGTCAAAGACTGGGAATCATGAGAGCAGCCTGGATGGTATATGTTCAATAAAAGCTCTATGTTCAACTGTTCATATCTATTTCAAGCCATACATCATGTGCCACCATACCTATTAAGCCACACTACAGGCCTGAAGCATAGAGTAGATATAGTAAATGTACTCTGAAATGACACAAACCAACAGACCTACAAATGAAATATCCTGTGTGAGAGAGATTGGTTTGTTTAAAAATGATGCACGTAGCGCACTAGCTATTTACCACAGGTATATCATGTTGAGCTAACATCTCTGTAAAAAAGATGTATGTTTGCCTGTTGAACAAAAATGTTGGTGGCATCGCTTGTTTAAATGCGTTGTTTCAGTACAAAAGCCCTAACCATACTTCACCTTCATATTTTCTTAGATGTTCTTGAGGTTGGCTAAGCTTTATTGAAGAAAATCTCATTTACTCTAAAAAGGAGCTGCACTGCACAACATTTTGTCAAAATATCTAAATTTTTCACACTAAAATGCTGCCATTTGTTTAGTGGCTACTTCATGTGTTCCCATTCTAAAATTGCTATACATTCAAGCAGCTCTGTTTAGCTAATCATTAGCTTAGTTACACAACCAAAAAAACAAGGCCAAGTTTTATTTAGTCTGGTCTCGCTTTGGAATTTTACCTTAGAAAGGTAAAATGTTACAGCAAAAAGTTAAATCAGGCAGATATCAGGAGATATGTGCTGATAAGATGTTGGCTAATGTTCTGTAAAGCTTGTCCCATCTTGCAACACTTTTTAAAAAAGGGCACATTTGTGGGCAGAGCATGGGCAGAGAGTAAAAATGCTGTATGGCACACAGTATTATTTTAGTCTCAGGACTGAACTTGTGTAAAAAAGGACTAACAGACTATAAATGTCTGATCATGGAGTGAACATTAGTTACTATTATACTTGCAGATTTAATTTCAGTTATTTTGACCATACCCTGCTAACTCTCAGATGAGCATGCAGAATAAACGCATCATAAATGTGTTTTGCTGCAAATCAAAATTGATTCTTCGTTACTTTCCTCGTCGTCTTTTGGGGCGAGTGAATGCTGAGTGTTTGGAGGGAACGAAATGCTTTTCGCATCTTCCCATTGAATAATTCCCTGTTGCTGTTTCTGCTTGAGAAGTGATGAGTCTGAATAGGCACATATGCTCCAGTAATTTGGCAATTAAGGAAAGCTCACATTATATTAGCAGACGATGGGCACACACGTGCCAGGTATTCAAATGGTAACTCTTTATTCAATAAATATTTGGGGGATGAAAAACAAAACAAAAAAACACATTACTGAGGCAAACAGGATTTTTTTATGCCTCAAATACATGAATAAATAAATAATAATGTCTGCCATTCAATTACCACTATCTCGACACCAAATGAATATTTTCCCAAGGTATCATAGAAGGACCAGGTGAGCAGGAAATTAATTTGCAGCCTGTCTTTTTTCGAACAAGCCCCATTATTGTACTTCTTTCTTACTGTATTTATCTTTAGCAAACATGTCGGTAGCCTCTGTGGGACACTTCTGGTTATCAATACTGCTTTCATTTTCATACTACTGATGGAGAAAATGAACCACAAGGAGCAAAAAAAAGCATTTAATGGAGAAAGCTTCTGAATGTAGAGGAGTTGTGCTGAGGAAAGTGGTCACTATCAGTAGGATTAGCAGTTGTGTCCAGATGGTCTGCGTAGCTGTCGCACTGAAAAGTGAAAATGAGGGGAAAAAAAAACGTCCTGAGAAAATGTGTAGCTTTCCAGACCCGTCGTAAAGAGGATACATCTATTACATTCTGTCACTTCACAATCCTCTTCTGTCCAAAGCTTCAAATGAGCAACCTTCCCACTTTGCCTGAATGTACATTAGGGCTATATTAAATGGACAAATAAAACCACAATTATTCCAAAGAACATTGTTTTCTCAGCACTTTGCTTAACTGCACTCATTTTTACAGGCTAGCAGCTCTTGCCTACTTTTGAGATTTCATTTCTGCTGACCAGCCTTTTAAAGTTACTAGCTGCAGCATTCAGATTAGAGGCAATCATACATATTCTTATGCAAAAGTCTGAATACTGAATATGTTTTGTAAAGTGAAAAAAGTACACATCCTCTACACACATCACACTTAAATATGACATTTTCTGCACATTGTAATGCTGTTTCTGTTTGAGTTTCATGTTTTGTATAGTAAACCGTGAAATCTAAAATGCGCCCTGACTTTTTCACAGGTTTGAGGTTGGATGATGTTGAGAAAGTTGCGAAAACTACTAACAGTTCTCCAAGAAAGCATCTGTGCTCTGCACACATAGAAAAACACAAGGATAAACATTAGTTTAAGCCTTAAGTGGCTCTGTTGGCCCCACAGCTGTTATCCACCAGTCACTGATGTCCAAGCTCTCAGGGCTGAAAAGTTGGCACGAGCGTTTTCTAATATTCCCCCTCACAGTCCATATCAAACAATGCAAACCTGAACTTCAGCCTTAGAACAATGTTTTACCATTACAGCTACAGTTATGGTCAGTTCTGTAATGCCAGTGTTAATACAATGCTGCCTTAATCTTTGCTTTCAGTCCTGAACTGCTATGATGCTCTTCACAGGACCAGTGAGGATCCTGCTAAATGAGCATCCCCGTTCTTAAAGGAGTCTAGGTAAGTCTACACATCTGTGTTTTAAATTGCTTACAGTATTTCAGGTTTTGAGCAAATGAATCTTACAGCGTGATGCTTTAAACACTTCTGGTAATAAGGCAGATCTCCATGGCTAATATAACAACGTGTCACATTTTATATTTTCTTTGTCAAAAAAAACAGCATTTGTGTAGAAGTGTTTTCTGCAGAAGATGTGAACTTTTTCATTTAGAAAATCAAAAAACCTTTGTGCATGCAGTGGTCATGATTCAAGGCTACCCAAATATTCCACCAGTTTATATGTAAATGCTAAAAGATTTGATACTTTTATTAAATATTGCCTTTTCAACACAGCCAATAAGACCACTTTTTGAAATGATTTATACTTTTTGGACTGAATACTATCATCTTCAATAACACTAAACACTAAACATAGCCAAGTAATATTCAGTGTTAGTGTTACAACTGAATTCGAACAGACTGAAACCTTGCAGATTATGTCGCATAGGTGATCAGAGATACACTGCGCAGCCCTAATGTACAAAGGACAAAACCATGTAATGACTGTACAAATGCCTACTGACCAATTCTGTACAAATTGTATCTTTATTACAATCTCTTCCCACACTTGATCCGGTGTAATGTTTGATACTTGAAGTGAAATAGTTGACAGTTTATGAAAAGTTAAACCAGATAGATTGGAGTGAGTCTGCTTCGAAGTGCCAAGATCACTGACTTAGTCTCTGATAAACTTGATAAACTCTACACAGGAATATGTACATTATATTTTGAAAAATATGACTGGACTGGAAAAAATATTCTATGTTTTTAAAAGGTCTGTGGTACTCAAACAATGACTGAACGACCTACAAGACCTGCTGTGGTTTAAGGGCAAAACAAGAATCACCTTAGTCAGCCAGGACATTATTACGGACTTCTACACTTATAGTAACTATGTTTTCCCACAGTAATCAACCCTACCCACCACCATGAGGTTACAGAGAATACAGGAACTGGTACCAAACCCTCTGAAAGTAACCCGCATAGCGCTACACTAGGCTCAAAACACTGATACATTCTACATAGCAAGGCTCCGGCACATCCAAAAGCCAAAGAGGGAATGTTGACTCCATACTGACGAGCGTTCATGTACATACGGACACATCCTGTGCTTCAGCAGCTAGTACTGCACATGGTCATCATACTAGTTCAAATAAGCCAGAGTGATGGGGGGAGCGCACAGCATCCCCTGCTGATATGGATATTCCACAAAATAGTGAGAAAATGTGGCCTCATGAAGCACTATCGGTTCATAAAAAAAGAGGGGCAGAAAAAATAATTGCCCGTATAAAGGTCAGTATATTTCCCCTCATGACCACATTGGTCCTGTCCTTGAAGTAGCTGGTTGTCCTTGGCCTCTGAGTGGCCACTTGAAGCAGACAAACACTGCTGAAAGAAACTGAAGGCCATAAAACGCTCCACGTCCAGCACACCAAGCCAACACTCCACATCCTGGGACACACACACACACACACACACACACACTATCTGGATGGCACACAGAGTAAAGGAGAGATCATTTCCATGTATAGTGTTAGCTTACACTGGCCATCAGTGCGTTGCTGTGAGTTTGAATCTGGTAGTGCTTTAATCTTGGAGTGTCACCAGCTGAAAAATACTACATAACTACCATGACGCTCACAACTGACCATGTAGTGGGTCAGTTGTGCATCCATTTTCGGTCCTTACACAAACACCACTTACGCCAAAACTAACAGTATTGAGTCAACGGGTCACGACACCACTACTAAAAATGTGTGTTGAGTTTTTCACAAGACATGCTCATATTTTCATCCGCCTTGGCTGTCTATACTGAGTAGAAGAATATAGTGAGGTTTTCCAGTGCCCGGTAAGTTCAGTGATGCTTCTCCTCTTATCTGCATGGATCCATTTCCATACTGAGTTGCTTTGAGCCTCTGTATTGGAGCACCACCGAGTGATTTGGTGTCTTGTCTGGATCAGTGGATCCTGGAGAGGCTGTGTTCTTCAGTGCTGGAAGAGGGGAAGGGCTTCTGAAGTGGTAGGCAATCTGACCCGTCCGTATTTGTGGCTGGGGGTTAAACTTGCGCGTGTGTTCCTTGCTGGGCTTGTAGGCTCTGTATACTGGAGAGGATCTTCTTTTGATGGCCTGTTAGTGCCACTCCCATCTTCCCCAGCTCACTGGCAACACACATGAGAAAAGTCAGATTACAAAGATTATTGAAAGAGTTGTGACAACCCAAAATTAATGGCAGTGCAATGCTAAGCTAATAGTTTAAAAACACTGCTTGTTCTATTAGGCTTTCAGTGCTGGTTAGCACAGACATGTTTGAAATGTTTGAGCAGCATCAGATCAACATTGAGAAATGTTGGCCTTGTGGAAGAATTACACTTAGAAAGATGTAAGATCTGTTAATTGATTGTTAATGTAAATGAAAAGTATTTGGAGGATACAATGCCCTGAGATTTCCCCACTTCAGAGTTCAACCCACTTGAAAGAGTTTCAATACTCAGAATACAGAAAAACAAAATCCCTATGAGCTCATCATGGTTTTTAAAATGACAAGAAAAATTCACCTGAGCCAAAGGGTAAAGTATAACAAAAAAATAATGAATTCATCAGCAGTTCATCGTCCAGTTGCTCAGACAGAAAACCAACCTGACGCTGACATAGAGCACAGAGTCCAGGGTGACGTATCCAGCGTTGGAGAAGTGCTCTTTGTACTGGCCCATCTTAATGGACTCCAGCCAGTCCTCCACTGTGCTGACCGCTGGCTCTGGGGTTACTGGGTCTTCCCTGAGGAAGAGCAGGGAAATACAGTCACGCATCACCCCACAGACATGTTATTAACCATCGTTTTTTCATGTTTAGAGTAATGCAAACAGAAGATAGCCATCACCTCTGGGCTAGTATTTAATGATGACAGTAACTGAGCCTGAAAATGACATTAACCTTGCAGATATATATTTTGCAATTAATAATGTTGTCTCTGCTGATGGTATTTTTTTTAAATATATGGAACATGAATGAACAAAGCTAAACCTTCATTGATTTTTTTTGTTTGTTTGTCTTTGACGGACATTTTGTAAAAGCAAATTTGTCTGTTATCTTTATTCTGATGAAACAAATCTGTAATAAGCCCTTACCCCTGCGCTAACATGATGTAGCCTAATGTGCAATTTTCAAGAGGAAACCAACAAAGGCTTCAAATGAAGGGGGGGTGGGTGAGCATCCTCTAGGGTGAGGGAACAAATGTACGCAGCATGTGTGTGTGTGTGTGTGTGTGTGTGTGTGTGTGTGTTTGTGCATGGCTGTCAGGGGCAGCTCTCACCGAGAGCACTGAAAGGCCTTGTCAAAGCTAATCAGCAGCCAGAAGCTGGACAGCTGACATCAGGCTTGCCAGATCCACCAAGATGCCTGATTACAACGCAATCCCTGTCCCTAACACACACATGCACACGCACACACAATCATGCGGACGCATTTTCAGACCTGGGCTCTGCCAGGCGCAAATGGCAGTCTGAGAAAAAGCAGACACATTTCTCTTTGATGGTGGTTAGCGCCCGGCTAAACAAACCGGCCCTCATCTACTTCCCTTCCTGGCGCCCCACAGAACTCAGCAGACGGGAAATCAGCTCCCTTCCCCATTTTCTACACCAGCCAGAGTAGAACCAGGCGTGGAGAGCAAAGAGATCACTCGTTTTCATTTAGTCATCCGTCTGGTTCCAATCTACACCACTGCATTATCTGCACAATCTCTTTGGGAAATGACTGCTTCTACACAAATCACAGCCGCTTATTTTATCATTTGACTAACAAGCATTAGGCAGGTTGTTCCAATCTAGCATACGCAGACTGTTAGATGCTTGGCAACCACTTTATATTTGGTGATATGAGTTCTACACTCTTATCAGTGTGCTATATTCACAGAAAGAAAAGTGTGCTCAAGAATGAAGGAATGGAGTAAAGGTTTATAAATCCCCCAGTAAAATGTCATGCTTTGCTGTTTTCCTTAGAATAAACATCCTCCTTCGGGGGATATTTAGTGAACTATTTTTGCAAAGTTTAACATATTGGAAAAAAATAGAAAATAAATAAATATAACATTTTCACATGTAATTTTTTTATTACATTTTAATTTAACTGTAACTGTACATTAAAATGGGCTAAAGTGTATTATTTGCAGAAGAGGTGTACTTATGACTGTGGTCCTCAAATCTTTGTATATGATTGTACTGTATATACCTGTTTTAGTTATAATATCTCATATATAACATTTAAGATAATATAAGCTAAGTGTTCATGAGAATTTATTAAAAGCATTTTTGAGGGGCAGTGTGTACAACACAGGCTATGCATAACAAATGTTATTGTACATGGGTTTGATGGAAGGGTAGAGGAGTTTTCCTGTGGTACACAATGTTAAATAAACACCATTTCGCCACACGCACTGACTAACTTCCCGAACTGGAATGTAAAGGATTCCAACAGATTCCCTCCCTCCAATGGCGTCTCACCAGATTGTGCTGTTGGCCAGTTGTTTGAGGCTGCTGGGGTTGCGGATGAGCCGGTCTAGACTAGTGACAATCTGTCCAAACTTGGGCCTATCACTGCGGCTCTTCTCCCAGCAGTCCAGCATCAGTTGGTGAAGTACTACGGGGCAGTCCATTGGTGCTGGGAGCCTATAGCCCTCATCAATGGCCTTTATCACCTAAGGATGAGAACCAGAATCATTACTTATTTACAGTACAATATCACACATGTTTTTTGATCAAAATGTTATCATTATCAGTTATAATTTTTAAACTGTCACAATTGACTTGAATCTATGGGTCCACACTTCAGTTCCTGTCTCTCAACTGTAGTTTAAAGTAGTTTAGGCTTTAGGTTTTATATACTCTAAAATGTCCGTTCCTACAGAGAAGTCAGCACATACAGACAATTAAGAGGCATGTTTTCAAAATGTATGTCAGAACACCTTCTTGGTCAAGTAATTTTTTTTGGTCCAAGGAAAGTCAAGTGCTTTATAATGCAAATGTAGCTGCAGTTTTACTTGCCATCCAAGGAGATCTAGGAAACAAATTTCTACAGAGTTAATATACACTGCACGTCCAAAAAATGTCTCACACACTAATATTTTGTTGGACCACCTTTATCTTTGATTATGGCATAGATTTGCATCATTTCGATAAGCTTCTGTAATGTCGCAACATTTATTTCCGCCAAGATCATGTAGAAATAATGGGAGTGTCAAACCGCTGAATCCCAAAAATTCTCAATGGGGTTAAAGTCTGGACACTATGGTGGCCAATCCATGTGTGAAAAGCATGCCTCATGCTCCCTGAACCACTCTTTCACAATTTGAGAGCAATGAATCCTGGCATTGTCATCTTGGAATATGCACGAACCATCAAGGAAGAAGAAATTCACTGATGGAATAATCTGATCATTCAGCATATTCAGGTAGTCAGTTGACCTCATTCTTTGGGCACAGAATGTTGCTGAAGCTAGACCTGACCAACTGCACCAACTCCAGATCATAGCACTGGCCCCACAGGCTTGCACGGTAGGCACTAGGCATGATGGGTGCATCACTTCATGCGCCTCTTGTCTTACCCTGATGCGCCCATCACTCTAGAACAGTGTAAATCAGGGTAATGAGAAGCTATGCACTGAGTCAGCTAGGGTTAAATAACTTGAATAACTTGAAACATAATTGTCCATGCAGTAATTATCTTATGGGAGGTGCTTATTGATTTGCTTTTGTAAATCCAGATGGTGACACTTTTTTGGACAAGCAGTTTATGTCATTTTGATCATGTTAAATTTTCTTTAATTATTTAAAATATGTTCTATGCGTATGGACCAACATGACACTGGACAATAACTTCCCTAGTACATGCTTGTACTTTTTACTTTGTGAGCATCTCATGAACATTCGATTGGGATTTTTTAAAATGGAAATTAATTTTAGTCTTGTCTCAGAATGTTATATATATGAGTGTGGTTCCAAATAGGCCATCTTTGTCAGCTATAAGTCGAGCCCAAAGGAACCCTGGCTAATTTCTTTGCTTTCAGGAAGTGAAATTCGCTGTGCGCATGAGGGAGAAAATAAACTTGTTGGATGCAAAGCTAGCAATTAGCCCAACTCTGCCTGCAGGACTAGAGCTCTGGAGATCCAAGGATGCTGTTGCCATGGTAAGTGGAAGAGGAACAGATGGGTTTGTGTTTTATGCTGTAAACAGGAGTTCCAAAATTCTTTTCCCCAGCCCCAGTAAAGAGTGCTCTTTTTTAACAGGCAAGAAAGCCATTCTCCCATTCCAATTGTTAAGGCGCTTATTTGGCGTCTTGTATTGTTTTCCAATCTTGGTCCTTTAGCTATGCACCATCCTCCTTGCAGAGCATGCTTCCCAAGGTAGAAATGAATAAATGAAAAGGTTTCTGATGTGGAGACTCTTGCCGAAAGCTAGCTGCGATGGATTTCAAATCCCTGGTTTCGACAAAAGCAGCCTGTGAACAGAAACCTGGAAATGTTCCCCCCTCCAGCTGCATTTATTCTTTTACCTTTGCAAGATCGCACTCTATAGGGGATATGCAGTCCAGGGGAATTAAAGTGCTTTGGCAGAAAGAACTCTTCCTTTGCCGGCTGATGGCAATCTGCAAAGCCGCACATGATGCAAGGCCAAAATGAAGCAGAGAGCAGCTACCTGGCACAGCTCACAGGTTTCAAAACCTCCTGATGTTTCTATCACAGGGCTTGGAGAGCTCTTTGGGAGGTCTGGTGATGCAATCACTGCACTAGGGGTGTGCATGTTTGTGTACTTGTTTTTGTATGTTTTCAGGACAAAAATATCCTGAAAAACCATAGGCTAGCCTACAATCTTATATTTGTAATATGCTTTTTACAAAGCTAAATGTTTATTTCTTTAAAGCTGAACATTAGGCTTAAAGTTTAGCTTATTAAAACACACATACATGCTCACACAGTAAAAAAAACATTGCTGCTGTAATATCTCCAAAATGGTTCTAAATTTCTAAATGAAGTTGAAAATAATAAAATGTCAAGGATTTGATATGACAATGTCCATGTAAGTCACTATGTCCAATCATTGTACAAAAACAAGTGTGTGTGTGTGTGTGTGTGTGTGTGTGTGTGTGTGTTTTTGTGTGTGTGTGTGTGCGTGTGTGTGTGTGTGTGTG
>JBBIGC010000001.1:8006716-8018742 GCA_037576955.1 Lepidarchus adonis
TATCTGTTCGTAAAGGGGGAGGCAGCGCTCAGAAAGTGTGTGTGTGTGTGTGTGTGTGTGTGTGTGTGTGTGTGTGTGTGTGTAAGAAATAGTGAGTAAGCCAAGGGAAAACTATCTCTCATTTGTAGAAGGTTCTGCAACAGTAATTCTTTTGGATGATTAATCATCTGCAAATCATATCTGTGCTACAGATTGCAAATGGAGTTGGGGGTTGCAGTGTAACATCTTTAGCTGTTCATACTGGACTCAGCATACTCACATCCTGATTGGACATCTCCCAGTATGGCCGTTCCCCATAGGATATCACCTCCCACATGACAATGCCGTAACTCCACATGTCACTTGCTGAGGTGAACTTCCTGTAGGCTATGGCCTCAGGAGCGGTCCATCGAATGGGAATTTTACCACCCTGTAAGAGACAAGAAACATGCATGAAAATGACCAAGCAATTTTAGCCTACACTTATTTTGCTGTTTTGCTATATGTTTAGTTCACATTGCAAATTTATTTAAAAATTACTGACACACTTAATGATTCTGTCTCTCACATACATCCAGTCAATCAACAGATTTTTTTTATTTTAAGGTAAAAAAAAAGAGAAAGATGCACAATTATAAAAAAAAATCTTCTAAGCGAATGTAGAATTTATTGGAAACTTAAAATCTATCTTGATCATTTCTGAATCTTTTTAAAAGAGCTATGCTGAGGAATAATATCAGATTACACACTGCTTTTCTTAACGGTAACTTTTAAGGGTACGTAGACATTGTGGCCTGTAGTTCTCGCTTTGAGCTTAAATCCCAGGTGAACCATATTCTGCTGCATAGGAAGCTAATGTTTTACATCACAGTGGGGGAAATACCATGTCAGTGTGATTCTGCTCTGTTCTGTGCTATTTTGACACAATTGGTAGGTTCCAGCAACCCAGGATATATGACTAAACCCTCATTTTTAATTCAAACCAGTCTATAGTTCCTAGATTACTGTTCTGTCTCTCTCCTCTCTCTCTGTAGATTCTTTTTGTTAGTCCAGACAGCTCGACTGCTAATGAGAATGTGATGTGGCATGAAGCTATAATTCCACCTGTTGGTACTTCACAGTGCACTGGGGGAAAGATCTGTTGCCCAGCTGGTGGTTTCTGTAGTATTCACAGCTCCGTTGACTTGGCACATAAGAGTACATGTCCCAGTGTCACACTGCCATGTTTGGCTAAGACAGTGCATATTCTAACTGGCACACAACAGAGCCACAATGGCTCAAAATATACATTTCTGAAGAGGTTTAGACTGATTGTAAAAAATGTGTAACCCTAGTTTTGTTTAAAGACACTACCCTCAGCTCTCCTTTTCTCTCACCCACACAAACACACATCCAGGCCCTTACACACATTCCCATGCAGTGCATGGCTGCTCTAGACAGAAAAAACTGAGACTGCGGAGTCGTACAATAGCAATTCTGCAGACGGGCTTATTTTCCTGCTTTTCTGCTGAGTGAATGCTTAGCTGTCCATCACCTCCATACTTGTCCTGGAATTCTTTCAGCAAACAGCCACTACTGACCTATTTCCTGCTCTACAAACGGATCGAGGCTGCCTTTCATTTGTGTTTCATTTTACTTTCATTCCCTTTACGCTGGGGGGAACAGAGTAAAAGGATAATTAGAATCCTAAAATAAGTCTGTCCTTTGCAGCAACATCACTGGATATCAGAAGACGGGATTTCACCACAATGTGAAATAGACAGTCTGGTAAGGAAGAGTTGACAGTGGAGATAAACAGGAATGAAAAGAGAATGCAGAAGTTGTAATAATACTTTAATGTGTAATGCAGTGAAACCACTCACCCTGGTGGTATACGCCGCCTCTGGGTCGTCCTCCAGCACCCGTGACAGTCCAAAGTCTGACACTTTACACACCAGGTTGCCATTCACCAAAATGTTCCGTGCTGCCAGGTCTCGATGAACATAGTTCATCTCAGAGAGGTACTGCATCCCAGCAGCGATTCCTCGCATCATCCCTACCAGCTGTATCACTGTGAACTGCCCATCATGTTTCTGCAAACACATACGAATAATTATCAACCCCACGCAAGCAACTGACCTCAGAATCTAAAAATCTACCCAGAACTTACTGCATGGTTAGTAAAACTACAGATAAGAATTAGTTGTGCTATTTTCAGGTATGTCTTCAGAGATAGAACTATACACTTGTTTATTCAAGATTCCAAAACGGAAAAAACAGTTTCAACCATTTATGAAATGTATTTTAAGCTTTTAAATGAATAATCTGTTTGCTGCTTCCAGTCCCCTCCTTCAGTGGTTTAAAACCTTCCCAGTGTCAGCTTTTCCATGTTCAGCTGGATTGTGAATTCATTGTGTCTGCTGCCAGTATTGTTCTCATGTGCTCTTCTCTGTGATTTTTGGCTAATTTCCTATCGTGTATCTTGCCTCAGTGGTGGCAGATATAATCCAGGGGGAGGTATTTTATTGACTGGTGAGTAATTCTTACTTCAAAAGCTTTTATTTCCAGTGTATTGTAGCGTGTAAGATATTAGCCACAATAATGGCATAATCCTATTGGCTTTTAATGTGAGCAATGGGAAAAATTCATGATGTTTGATTATAGCCTGTGCTTGGGAATTGAAATGATCTGACATGAATGTCTTCTTGCCATCTTCCCACTCTTATTTCCTGATAGCTCTCTACATTTTCAATTGCATAATTCATATTTCTCAAGTTGTGGCCAAGTGGTAAAAAAGAAAGAACTAGGAAGATGGAGAGCTGAACAGAATACGTAAAATTAGTGGGTGCACTGGGTCTGTTTGTGATTGGCAGGATGCTTTTGTTTTTCGCTTCATATTGTTTCCTTTTTTGGTGCAAAATGACAATGTGTCATAGTGAGCGAGAACAAGAAATGCTCACCTTCAAGAACGTGTCCAACGATCCGTTTTCCATGTACTCTGTTATTATCATCACAGGCTTACCTATTGAGATGGAAGAAGAGGAAGAGAGAGAGATGGAGTTAGGGGGTAGAGTGACGTACAGGGAGAGTAAGAGGAAAGGAGTTTTTGTAATCATTTCTCTTCAGGAGAAGATGAAAAAGACATCGCAGGGCGGCAAAAAAGGCTATCTCTTTACGTCCCATATTTAATCCATTTCAGAGCCGACAGAGAAAAACGGCTAAATGGGGAGAACAGCCCCCACCCCCCCGGACCCCCAGCCTCTCTTCCTGTCCTCTCTACCTGCTGCCTGTTACTCATAGTGACAGCCCCTAATCAAAGCTTTCAATAACAGTCAGGCAGATAATTAGAGTGAGCCGTCCTCAGAGAATATCTTTGTCCAGAAATACCATGAATGGTAATGAGTTCCTATGGTGGGAGGAAGCTGGAGGGAGTGGAGGGGAAAGAGCGAGAGAGAGGCGCAGGTTCCTAGGGGGGATGTGGTGATGAATTGGTTGAGGAAGGAGAGGAGGGGTGTGAGAGCAGGAGGGAAGGGGTGCAAAAATCTGCTAATGGGAAAAGTGTTCACCTCGCTGGTGTTGGGCATAGGCAGCTGCCAGCATCACATATGGGGCCAGGGTAGGGGCAGGAGGGAGGGAAAAGAGAGCGGTTCACACCTGGGTGTCATAAAAGTGATTAAAAATGCTCCCCTGATTGTACCACAATAACAGAACGTCGATCAGTGCAGCAACAGACTGCAACCGAAACCCAAAACCACCACCAACACACCACCCATACTAAAGGCTCCAACAGAACATACTACAGGGACTTATCAACTCTGATTATCATGGAGGGTTGATGGGGAAACTCTCTCTGGACATGCCCTTAGAACCCTGAGAACACCTCCTGCCATTATTACATATCAGTACTGGACCTAGTGTTGTGCCCTGAGGAACCCCATTTGTAAGCCTGAAAAATAATAATAATTCGTAACACTATAAAATGCAAGCTTATTTTTAATTGTATTATTGTTATTATTTTTGTTATTGACATAATACCAACAAAAAAAACAACAGTAATAATAATTATTAGTAGTAGTATTATTCACTTAGGGTTAGGGTTAATTGTTGTTTCTTCAGAAACTGCTATGATTACATATTATAAAAAAATAAAATGTCATTTATGTAGGCATTGAAGTGAGGGCTCACGAACAGGATACAGGTTTTCAGTTCCATGTGATTATTTTTTATTTATCTATTATAATAGAGCATGCACAATTTTCCATTGAAATGGAGGACACGTACATATACACCTGACCTGGCCTCTCCTAGCCTATAAACTTATAATTATTTACTTATACGGTTTAGGAGTTAAAGATTAACCAACTAAATGTGGTGTCCCAGGCTTTGCTTCCTACTCTCAGCTCTTATAGCAAAGCAAAAAACTTAAAGAAAAAAGAAACGGAGCAGAGATGAAGGGTGATGCATGGGTAGCAGTGCGTTTACATTTTCTTAACGCAATCTGATGGAGATTACAGCTGAATAAAGACAAAACTGTCTCAATACTTGTATATTTGCTGCCCTTTATTGCAACAGAACAAAGACACTCAAACCAGTTTATCCAAATATAGCCATCTATGTATAGCCCTGTTGCTTTATTGTGTGTGGTGTTCAGATGAAGTGGGCTTGGCTTGCATCCTCACAGGCTGTCACTTTCAGAAAATCCCCGTTGGGTCCGTCATGCTCATCAGACAGAAAATCACATGGCGAGTGTGGCGAGGTCAGAGAGTCATCAAAACAAATTGGGTGTTAACAAAGCGACGTAGGACGAATCGCTTTGACAGTAAGCCAGGCCCATATGCATATCCTGACCTGGCCTCTCCTACTTATACAACTCTAGAATAGCAATGGAACAAAGCAGACGCACACATGGCTGTCCTTACACCTCTTTTAGCACCTTCAGATGAAGAAGCTGAGCGCATTTCTCTATTTTAGAGCTACAAAGAGAGAGAGCTCATTTCTTAAGAAGCGGCGGAAGGCTCTGTGATCAGTTCATTATGGAAATTAGTCATGAGCTTTTCATCCATGTCTCCTAGTTATGGCGCATGATTGATGTTGTACAATGAAGCGGCCAGCGCTTTTAGGTGTGCTGTGTAATTATACTGTCTCGCCTAATGCTAAAAGGAGTATGATTAAAACAGCCCAAGTTGGGCACCATCACCAATCTGCCTGAAACTACTTCAGGATATCCTCTTCGGCTGTTTTTAGAATTATGCAGGGAAGTGAAGTCAGAGATAAATGATTATTAAATATGTAACAGACATTATGGTATAGTTATACATATAGTGCAGTATACATCATCATGATTTAGATGACAAGATTTTTATGGTTCTTTCCATGTACACTACACAAACAGAGCCAGATGTAAATCATGATGGCTATTTTGCTTGAAAAACAGGGGAAATTATTGATATTTTAAAATAAATGTTCCCATCATTAATCTCATCACAAATCTCCATTTTAAGGCTGTGCTTTTTCAATGAAACATACATTTGGGCTGTCTTTTTGGACAGATTAAGCCTTATACTAGACTATAGAGGATTTTCTATAACAAATCCCTTCTGCCAGTGTAATTCACTCTAAGACTCAGCTTAGCGCGTGTCCGGGTGACCAGCCAAAAGTGATGCTCGAGGTCAAAAATAAACCCATTATGTTTCCTCTTTTCTCTTTCCACTGCACACACTGCAATCAGTGAAGCTTGGATGCATCAGGAAAAACATTTAAAACCATATTAGCTTCAAATTCAGCAGAAGTAGACAGCCGATGTGTGCTATCAGATTGGAGATAGCCTACTATTCTGATGGTTAAATGCACAATGGTTTTATAATGGAGACGATGACAGCTTAGTGTTTTTGTTAAGATGGGCTGGAGGATAAAGGTCTATTCTAGTTCCATTCTTTCAGCTGCTGCTCCATTTGCATTACAATAAGCTCAATCATGGTCTAATTTTTCTGTCGGAGGCTATAATGATACACCAGCTCTTTAAGCCCTGTGTAATGTGACAGCCACATTTCATATTCCAACACAATTACATTCACACACTCTGTCTTTCTCCTGCTGTCGACCAGTATAAACACAAACCAGCCAAGTCTTTCTCCAACTTCCCTTTCTCCTTTAATGCACCTCCAACCGGCGGCAGGGTCATTATGCTGTGAAGAGGCACTGGATTGGCAGCTGGCTCTATAATGCAGTGTGCTGGGGTCACTGACCTCTAGTCCCCTTCTACCCAGCATCATCAGGCAACTCCATGACCTGTGAAATTACACTGACACTCAGCATATGATTCTGTCTGTGGTATCACACCCAATCGACACACAGGCAAACAAGGACATACTTTAACCCTCCTAAGTCCCCCATGGTGTTAATGGTTTAAAAGCTATTCTTATATTTTATTACATTATTTCTCTTTCACAGCTGTTTGAAATTAGCAGAGAAAAGCAGTCGAATTAAAGCACACTCTTAGAATGTTATTCTAATTTGAATATTAATTTGATAAATGTACTGTTTTCGCATTTCTTGACCAACAACAAAAAGCTGCTCATTGATAATGTATATTTACACTTATTCTGTATTACACATTAAGTTATTCATTAAGGCAAACTGAATTTATTTCCAAATGAAAATAATTGGAACTGGAAAAGAGTCAAGTGAGGATGATACAGAAATTAAATGTATATTTACATAAGTATTTGAAAAGATCTAAACGCATTTGAACAATTCTGATATTACGTATATTTAGCCCAATCAACTTGCAAACTTCCAGTCTAGTGTTGTAGAGGTTGGGTAAATGGGATGAGCTGCATTTTCAGAAGTTAAGATTTAAATGTCTGCAGTATGGAACTATTTTACAGAGGAACGTGACAGTGCCAGTGTTTTGATTGTGCTAGTCTATGCTTCAACTCTACTTTATGAAACTTACATGAACTGCTGACATGATTTTTATTTAAAAGTCATAACTGTTTCAAAAATGAAATGAAATTCTGCTTCATTATGAGTGCCATGCTAATTCTAGTATAACAGCATGTTTAAAACCAGGTGAAGTGCTACAGTACTGCATGTACATTAGAGCAGCATGATATCACAGTGTATTCATGAGACTGTGCAATGGTTATTTTACATAAACAGATCACAAAAAAACTAAAAGTAAAGGTAAAATAAGTACTTTAAGTACATATGAAAAGTTAATGTCAATGAATATAAGGCATGTCAATCAAACTAAGTCAATACAGTGTGATTTTCCTATAATATTGACTGCCATCTTAGCTATTTTTGCCTAAATTATGAAACTACAGTACAAAGTTGATCTCAGCAGATACTCATTATTAAAGTCCCCAGGTCAGATCTGGAGCAAAAAGCTGGATCAGGACACTGCTTGTAAAATAACAATAGTAACTAGACTTTCAGGTTAAATTTCACATATGCGCCTACACACACAACCACAGAAATACTGTTTTACCATTATACTTTCACCAATCACTGTGACTAACACTGATGTTACAGAGGGAGCTGGTATAGTATAGTATAATATAGCTATACAATATAATTATCATTCTGAGCTTCTGCTATAGGAGTATTATCAGTGGAGCAATCCTGTATACCGATGTGCAAGATCTCATTGTGCACTGACAGTACACTTAATAAATGAGTAAATGCACTACTGTGTAAGGCGCTTGAGTGTAGCATTGCAAAATGGAATGGCCAAAGTGTGCCATCTCTTGACTTTCTCTGGTGGAAAGAGTAAAATGATCTGATTTGCAAACTAAAAGGCCATATTTGCATTAGTCACGTTAGTCAGAGCAACTGTCAGAAACTGACTGGATGGATTAATGCTTTGTTAATATGTGTGGCTGATTGAATATTCATTTTCTGCTTCAAACCCACATCCAATTATTTGTTTTTACAGTCATGAGCATTTATAGAGTGAGCATAGATACGGATGGTTTAGTTTGTTCTAATCAGAAAAGGGGAAAATGAAAAGAACAGACCAAAGCTGCAAAGAACAATGGCTATAATAGCTGAACAGTGACCTCTAAATTTGTTGCGCAACACACCTCTTTCACAACATGCACTATGAGAAGCATGTAACATGGCAACACTGCTAAACTGAAACATGCATGGCAAGGTCTAATGGTGGCCATCATTATCACTGCTATTATCCTAACTGAGTAATAGGCTCCAATTTTTGCATCTCTTGGTGTGCTGATTATTAGCACTAAATTCCTCATCTGTCACATTGTAATGCAAATTATGGCAAAAAGGAAGCAGCTTGACAGCGAAGGATTGATTTAAACATTTCTGCTCTCCGTCACTTTCTGCTGTTCTGCCGAACTTCCAGATTGACATCTTATCTTTGACATTTTCAATGACATTACCTGGTCAGCTACAGTGAAAATCTAAGGCAGCTTTTCTCATATAATTTTTATTCTCATTAAGTAGGCCACTTTACTACCGATATAGCAATGCTCACGTAATACATATTCATAGCCATGAAATATTCATGTTTCACACATGCTGTTTATTCGTAAAGATAAGGCAAGGCTAAGGACGGCAGAGACCAGAGGAAATCCTTTGCACCTTTACGCATCCAACATCTGTGCTGCAATTCAGATGCCAAGCATGAAAACGTTTTTATGTGTGTGATTGCATTTGTGTGGTTATATAATGTAACAATACTATCTTTATCTACACTTGTTTTGTTCTGAAAATATCTAGAGTGGCGACCCCAGAAAAATCACAGTGAATCTAAAACTCATGAGTCATGAGACGTCTGCAAGTTCACATTGTGCACTGGTTTTAAATGTTTCTGAGAGCTGTCTTCAAAATAATGGTGAACAAAAATATTCCAAATGCAAGATGTTCTCTGGACATTTTCCCCACTGAATGCCATTAGATCATTGGAATTAAAGGTAATTTAAGAGCCAAAATACAAATAATGCTACATATTATTTTAAAAGCAAGCTAACACTCCTGTGTATGAAAGACTGTCTAACTTCAAAACTAGTGTATCACCACAACAGCTCTTCAAAGCTAATGTAACTACCACATTTAATGAAGCATGTAGGTATTTTGTGTCACATGCTACTTTCAAAACTTGAATGCTGGGATTATTCTGGAGATGAATCAACTACAATTTGCATTGTATCTTGTGGTGTCTTCTGTTGATTTTTAGAAATCTAAATCAGAGGGATCACTGCAATTTAACAATAAATTAATGAATAAATAGTGCACTTATTTGTATCTGTATTTTAATCTTTTTAGAATTAATGATCTGTTCATTAACCTCCCCCATTTCCTGACAAATATTTTGTCATCTCCAATTCCACTGTCACATGATAACACCAAAAGCAGCCATTACATCTTAATAACAATAAGTAATGAAAAGTAAACTTTTCTTCAATCATGAATTGTTTGAACTAGACTGCATAACGCACTTGGAGGAGGATGCTAAGTTCCATTAGCTGCGCCAGCTAACAGACACCCACACTGGCTGGCATTATACTGCGGGGGGTGGCATGCCACCCAAACTGATCAAGTGAAGCCAGTTCTTGGACTTCCAGCCAGATGGCTTCTTCACAACTGACCATTTCCCAATGGTAGGACAATGCTTAGACAGTTGTGCCACTCTGGAGCCCCCTTAATAATGTTCTGTGCATATGTATATGAAGAGCTACCACTTACATCTGGTGACGACCCCTTCTAGTCTGATGATGTTGGGGTGATCAAACTGTCCCATGATGCTGGCCTCGCTGAGAAAATCTCTCCTCTGCTGCTCTGTGTAGCCTGCTTTCAGACTCTTAATGGCCACGTGGATCTCCCTCTTACTGGGGAGACGCAGTCGCCCACTGCACACCTCCCCAAACTCACCTAAAGAAAGGGAAAGCAAATGTTTACCTGAAGGTCATTGTGCTGTCACAGACAATAAATAAATTTTTCAAATTCAGTTTTTCTTTTTCAATAAAGTTTATTCATTTACAACAAAAGTGCACGAGTAATAATCTGTTTAGATGCTCCTGATGGATTAACAACATTCATGTGCCTACTAACAGGTCTAGACCTTCATTCCCCAATCCTTTAAATAAATTTAATTTAATTAGAAAATATAATGAAAAAACAAAAAATGTTTTCTGTTTAGAAAAAAAAAATCAGCCTATAGCACTTATACTCCAGCCATGAGTATGAATGAGGTACAAACCAGGACAAACAATCTTACAATCAGACAATCTGGTGTCCTTTACATAAATCTGTCATAAACACATCAAAAGGGATAAAGTAATGTTTGAAAGTGGTCATGTACAACTAATACATAAAAAAACACATAAATTCCATAATTGGACCTCAGAGGAAAAAACTAAAACACAAGAAAAATGTAGAAGATGAACCCAAATAACTTTTTGTTGTTTTCAGTGTAGTTGCTGAATAATAATTGTTGGGATATGGATATAAAAAAACTCAGGTGTACACCTGGCTAGTATAAGGGCCTGTTAATGACAAAGAGCATTAAGACTTTCCACACAGAGTACATCACTGCAAACCATTCTGGGAATTTTTTAAGTAAATATAAATAAATATCTCATCTCTGTTGGTTTTTGGCTAAATATTCTTAAACCTCTGCTGCTTGCTTGTGTACTGTTGGCCTGATCTGTTAGTTTTGTACTACAATTATTAATTTCATGTGCAGATCAGAGGCCCAAACTCACCAGCCCCGATTACTCTCTCTATGCGGATGTTGGACACTTCAATCTCCTTGGCAAAATCACGCACAGCTTGATTGGGGTCCTCGTAGGTGTGAGGATGGATGTATGTCCGGCTTCCAGGAAGTTGTACTGTAAAACAGCAGCAAGTGTGAGTGAAGATAATGTCTTGGCTGCTGCTGTCGGTTTTGCCCGTTCATTAGTAAAACCATCCATTTCCCTAAAGGAGGGGTGCGCCACATTTACAACTTCATTAAGCATTGTCTTTGGCAGGCAGGAAAAGTGTCATTAGAGAAAACACACATTAGGGAACTGAAGTGATCAGTGCCATCATTTATCAGAGGATGCAACAGAGGGAGCCTCTGCACAGAGCTTTCACTTACTGACAAATGGTACAGTTAGCTGAAACAACACACTCCAAGTGCTCAGAAAAGATCAAGCCCAAGTGTGCAATGATGTCTG
This sequence comes from Lepidarchus adonis, assembly GCA_037576955.1. NCBI lineage: Eukaryota > Metazoa > Chordata > Actinopteri > Characiformes > Lepidarchidae > Lepidarchus > Lepidarchus adonis. The sequence continues at coordinate 8,017,864 of JBBIGC010000001.1, forward strand.
TTTTAACTAGACACAAATAACTCAGAATTTAGGAATTAAGATATTCTAGGTACTCATAGCAAGTATACAAATGTGATCTCTATTGAGCTGCACTGCATTTTGTTGCTTTGAGCTAAGAACATTGTGGTTTTAGATTCAAATTCTGCCATGAGCTGCTCTCTCACCTCGTCCATGCTGGAACTGCATCTTTTCCTCCTCGGGGTCCTGCTTAGCTTTGATGTAGCCACAATGCCTTAAGCAAAAAAGCACATGGGTTAACTATAAAGAAAACAGTTATTTTCCCCCCAAAATAATTTTTCTTTCATAATGATTACATGCCAGTCTGCAATAAAAATAACTCAACTGACAAATAACACTGATAATTTAGCTACTCCATTACAATGGGGCCTGTCAAATGGGATATATTAGGCCAGGGGTCACCAACATGGGTCCCCTCAAAGGCTACGTGAGGTGCCCACAGACCTGTTTCAAAAACTCAATGAGCAGCATCTAAAATATGTTATATATAATAATATATTAATATATTAATATTATTTAATAAATAAATAAATAACTAAAGGTAAACTGAGCAAGCATGTATCAAACTGTTATCCCTTCGTATGGATCATTACCCATGAAGTATCCCTCAGTTTCAGAAAGGTTGGTGACTCCTGTATTAGGCAGATAGTGAACAGTCAGTTCTTGAAATGAGCAAGCATAAGGATCTGAACCAGTTTGAAAAGAGCTTTACTGTGATGGCTAGACAACTGAGTTAGAGTATCTCCAAAATGACAGTTCTTATTCAATTAAATTAAATTACAATAGAAGTTGTCACAAAGCAGCTTTACAAGGTCCGGGTCCGAGCCCCTAATGAGCAAGCCAAGGCGACGGAGGCAAGGA
>JBBIGC010000001.1:8018842-8029120 GCA_037576955.1 Lepidarchus adonis
CAAAGCTCAGTAGGGGAACCCATCCTCCTCTGGTCGACACCGGATAATGGACAATGCACAGAATTGTTTATGAGTCCTTATCAAGGGACATGGGCACCCAAGGCTCACTGATGCATGTGAAGGCTAGCCCTTCAATCAGGTATGGTGGTTTTAAAAATTGACTCTTAAATCTATCAAATTGAATGCTGACTCGAACAGAAATGTGAAGAATAAAAAGTCATAAGGTAGACCTACAGAATATTATGCTGAAGGTTATGGCTGATCAGTGTATTCCAGACTGAGACTATGTGAATACTGCTGCTTTTGAAAATGCTGGATTATTTTTTCCTAGTTCAATGCTGGTTTGCTTTGCCACATTGCTGGGTAGTTTCATGTGCTGCTGAGTTACTCACAGGGTCAATTTAGTGACAGTGGAGACAATGCAGATAAGACTATGTTCCAAAGCTCTTTTATAGATGAAACTACCCAACATCATTATATCCTTAATCATTGTCAAAGCTCAGCAGAGGCTTTATTACCTCAGAAATGATGATAATGATGATTGCAACTCAAGGACACTAACTACCTGGTGCAGTAACCATGTATTCAGTACACAACCAGGAAAATGTTTTACAATAACAAGCAATAAGTAAATCATGGTTTTACACTGCAGTTCATTCATACTCTTTGTTTGGCTATGAACTTGTGCAATTATTATGTGCAAAAATAAGAATTGGTTAACAACTTTAATGTGTGAAAGAAATAGTGTGCAATAATTATGACATGCACAGTGTGTGCAATAATACACATGCAAAATGGACAGACATGTAGATATAGAGATAGTTGAGTGTGAGTGCTTGTTATTTACTGCATGTTTTATGTGCATATAATTCTTTTTAGCTTTCTTATTAAAGGCAATTGCTCCGAAACCTACCAACCAACCTGCCAACCGCACCCAAATAATGAACTTAAACAATACATAATTTGTATGTAATTCATTTCTAAATACTTTATAAAAATATATTATTTCAACTATATAGATCAAGAGAATATAAAGGGTTAAATAAAACCCATATTGCACCCTGTATTTGGAATCTTGTCCTCCATTTATTCACTGTTTAACCCTTTCTCTCTATCCCCCGTTATTACAACCAAGGCTCACCTCAGACCTTTTCATTCACCGGTCTTCCTCATACCCAAAAGGTCATGAAATAAAGAATACCACCGATAATGAATATGTGAAAGCACCAGGGAGGAAGTGTGCAGGGCTTAAAACTGATAATTGTGTTCATTATTCATTTAATCCTTCTTAAGACAGTCTGCTTCTTTCTTTCTTTTCGTGTCATATCTTTGACAGAGCTCACTGGCAAAGATGTGATTAGAGAGCCTGACCGAGCATAATAATTACATGGTGAAATAGGGACGCTTCGAGGCTGGACGTTCTGGTGGAGGAGATGAGGGGCCTTGTTGGAGGACAGCAGCTGAACTTCTGTTGAGCAGCACTGAGCCTTGGCCTTCTGTTGGGGACCAGCTGGAGGAAAGAGGGGCTCTAAAGCTACTCCCACAGGAGCTCAACTCAATACTGCTCCGTGCACAGAGGAAATTCATCACTGAATATTAACAGCATCGATTAAGGCTGCACAGCTGACTGAAAGAGAACTATTGTCCCTGGCTTCTTTCAAAGAGTAGAAGCGAACTGCTTGATTTTGGTTCTGGTTAGTTTCAAGGAATAGCACTAGTCAAAACTTTGGACACAGCCATTAACGTAAGATTTTATTTATCTAATAGCTTTTCACAGCAAATGCAAAGACATGAAAATCACTAGAAGCTAATGTGTTACTTGGATGTGCAGACTGAAGCCCAGCTGCTCATGTTCTGTATGTCGCTATGACAGAATCCAGAACCGTAGACCTGCCGTTCAAATATAGCTTTTTAAAATTTGTTGTGTATTGTGAAAAAGTTTGTAAGTTTTATGACATAATATTTCTCCTTATTGCCCAACTTTATCTCACAGGTAACAAGTACCCACAAGCTGCAGAGTGATAGTGAGGGAAAGTGAAAGGCTACAATCATGAAAGAGTGTACATTTCATATACTATATGGTCGATACAGTAACTGGTTGAAACGCTGTTATTAGTGAAAATGTGTTCACTCTATGGAAAACACCTGATTTAGATCATTAAATTTGTCTGTATTTGTCTGAAATGTTGTAGTGTTGAAATACTATGTGATGAAGCTTATTTTGCTCACCAATACAGATACAAAATAATGCTGCTTATGAAATATTTTTTAAAAATCTCAATTTAAGCAAACAATACAAATGGCCAAAAATGGCAGCTATGGAATCACACAGGGACCAAAAAGAGGGGGAAAAAAGCAAAACTATAATTGCTTTTACATTCTTCAAAGTAGGCACCCTTCGCTTATACGTAGCTTTGCAAATTCTTAATGAGTTTTGAAGCAGCTTCATGAGGAGCTTTCCAGGATGCTTGAAAAACATCCACGTATATCTTCATTGTCATATATGTTTTTCTCTTTTACACATTGTGTGAATGTGCAAATGGTGCCTAGATTCTTGTGAAAACATTTAACGTCATGCACAAGTAAAAATTTCCAGTTTTTCCTAAAAGAAATGACCACATGGAGATATTACAGCAAAAATATGGTTGGAAGAAATTTATTAATATTTATTAAATATTTTGTTTTGAGGGAAAAATCTTATCAGAGGCTATATCTTTCAAAAACACCAAAGCATAAATTTAATTTCAAATCATCTTTATGATGAAATAGTCTATTGAGTGTTTCCAGACTTTTGACTAGAACTGTAGACACAAATGTATCATCATACCAACACATTCCAGAGACTTAAGCACAGGGTCCTACCACTTGAATTACATCCAGAAATAACTACTTTGAGGTCCAGTGATGTGGCCATGCGGTCTGCGGAGCAAGATTTAATTATATTTGGTCTGGATATTGACTTCCTCTCTGTTCGCTGTTGACACAGCTGATCAGTAAGTGTCTCAGCTGTGCATCAGCAGTCCAGGCTCAGTGTTGGAGCCTCAGGCTGGAGCACTCTCACCAGGCCTGAGGGTCTATTACATAATGACGCGGCTGCAGGGCTGGGCAAATCTCCCATTCATCTGCCCTCTAATCTGCCTGTTGCTTCTCTCTGTAAAGCTGTGGGCTGTGGCCTGCTTCTTTCAGTATGAACAGGGGTCTCGTCTGCTGGGAGTCTGGGGGTACGTCTGTGTGTTCCTCTTCATTGCATTTAATAAAGGGATGACTGGCGGCTGAGTCTTCGAGGAGACCACACCTGTTCTGCAACTGCCCTGCCCCTCCCTGCATCCCAGAGGCTTGATGTACATATGTGCTCATTACACACACACACACACACACACACACACACACACAAACCTAGTTTTATATATGCTGCCAAAACAGCTCTTAGTTATAGTGGTATGTACTTCACAAGAACCCCCAGATTCAGTGTATTAGTAAATAACGATTTCTGCTGAAAATCTTTTTGTAAAAGCTAGGAAATTTAAACAAGGCACTGTGTCCCTGAGTACCTTGACTAGCATTCTAGCTGTCTCTTGTGTTTGTATGGTGCTGCTGGGTTTGAGGGTACAGTTAAGATTGGGGGTGGGTGCTGCCTTTGATTGAAGCATGTGGTAATCAGGCAGAGTGAATCGACCCTCCTACCACCCCCACCCCTATTGCCCTCACACACCCCCGAGGTGCCACACACACCCACCCCCTGCACCTGCTGCACCCCTGCTTTTCAAACACTGAAACGCTGATGAAACACTTCCCCCCGTCACAGCTGGGGGTCTTTGAGGTCCCGCTCCAGGGTGTAAACACACATGCTCTATACTCCCAACAGGAGAGATGCTGATTTAAATATTAACTGCAAAATATGCTGTAATCCTTAAAGAATACTGAAGATTACTGAAGAAAAATAACACCCAAGAGTTCACAATTAACACATTCTTCATTCTCTATCTATTTAGTAAATCTCCTTTGTCTGCCGATGAAGACATCACGCTTACTGCTGAATAGCTTTTGTCTTTGACCTACATTCTTCCTCTTGTTCAGGTTTTCTTTTGTCTTAGTCTCTGCTTGTCTAGGTGGCAGTCGCCCCAGAGTGGAGGTGTGTATGTGCTGACACAAGTGTTTCAGGTATTCTTCCTTTGTGAGTGAGTGATGTGCATCAGAGTGAGGCTGGGAAAGGGAAAGAACGAAAGAAAGACTGACAGCGAGGGAGACAGAAAAACAGGATGTTGGAAAGAAAAGAAGAGAAAGACATGCTGAGTCTTCCTCTTTTTTTTTGATTCTTCATCTAAAAGTACACAGAAAACTTCCTATAACACAGAACTGTAAGATTTAATATATAGTATATACTACGGCTACAGGGCTAGACACAAGGCCAAAGATCTCAACCCAACACATTGATATATACATTTAGATATTCATATTTCAGGGAAGCTGGAGCCAATCCCAGCTGAAACCAGAGCACCCAGAGGAAACTAGTGCAGGAGAGTTTGCAAACTCCACAAAGAACGACATCTGTGACCGACCCAGGGATGGAACCCGGACCTTCTTGCTGTGAGGCAACAGTGCTATTGCTTTACACTTCTTAGAAGTGGCCTGAATAATGGTCTCAGTCCATCCAGGATAGTATGGATGGGACTATTTTACTCACATCTGCTTGCTACAGTAATGCCTGTCATGTTTGTGTGGTTGCCAGTGACTTCCTCCACCTTTACTGAGTTTATCAGAGTAGCAATTGTACATCATTTCTTTGAAAAAAAAAAACCCATAGCAACTATCTACTACGCTTCTACTACACTACGTCTTACACATAACATACATAACCCGCATTGGACACAAAGTCAACCAGGCTTGGAGGTTTGGGACTCTCAGGCCAGCTTGTGCCATGATGTCCATGTTTTTATTGAGCTAATGAGGTTGTATGGCTCTGAGGAGCCCTACAGGACCTAATCCACATGCAGTGAGAGCAGCAGCTCTGCTTCAGTACAAGTGCATGCCATGCTCTTAGCATGGCTCCCTGCTCCCAGTGTGGCTCTTGGGACAAGCTCAGCCTTCTTTGCCTGTGGATCTTTCATGGGTTTTGGAGGGCAATGGAATATGTAAAATGTATGATGCTGGTTACTGGGGTGTAATTTCAATTCATGTCCTTTGCAAATGCATGCAGATGGGGCAACTTAGCATGTGGTAGTTTTCTGTTTAAAAAACAAAACATTAGCTAATACCATTTAAAAGTTAGATAAGATAAGAACAAAGTTTACAATAAGAATATATTTAAATGTTATTTTAATAGCGGAAAAGCATAACTCACACCGAAGTCTAAGCAAACAAAATCCACCAAGTCATCATGAATTACATTCCTACATTCCTACGAACGCGACATAACAAATTTCACCATAAGTAATGTCATGATGGCAGATATTTATTAAACATGAATGTGTAGCACACATATAGCTAACACGAGTCTCTCTCATAGGCGTTTGTTGTGGGATGTGGCTTGATTGAAGGGGAGCAATGCATTGTGGGCTACGTAGTGTCTGGTGTGGGAAATATGGACAATATGGGTGGAAAAGAGGTTGAAAGAGAGTTGCTTTCTGGGAATCGTAGTTCGTTAGCGGCAAGAGCGCGGGTAAAATAAACACATGTATCACATACACAGCAGTAATGAAGTGAAACAGTTCCTGGCCTTTACTGCAGAGTCTGCAATAATGAAAGCCATAAAGAAGTTTCCAAACAAGCAACACAAATGAAACAGAGTGAATAGATCAATGCTGACACTCTTGTATAGGACTGTGTTAGAGTGTATCCGTTCGCTCTGCTCTGCAGCAGTTCCTGGACGAACATTGTTTTTATGTTGGAAACCAAAAATAAAAATAGGCACCAGCAACATAACCACGAATTGCCAGAGGAATTCTAGAGGATCTCCTGTATTGTTATACTCGAAGAATTGAAGACAAAGAGTCTGTATTGAATATCTTGACATACAGAGAGAACATCTCCATATTGTTAATAAAATTGGAGTGGCTGAGATGATCTATTTACAGCTGAAACAAATCACAGCCAACGGGAATTAGAGCTATTTTATGCTAATTCATTAAAATGGCATCTCCAAAATGACAATAAAAGGATGCATTATGCATAAATGATCTCATCGATGTAGATGTGGTCATAAAATGGCTGTCATGATCTACAATATGATGGCATAGAGACTGTTCCCAACAACAGTCACCCTGTGAACACTTCATCACAGCGTAGTAAAAGGTTTGATTTTTAAATCAACATTATATAAACAATCTACATTAAATATAATGATAGATTTTAGATATCCTTGCAGGTTTTGGCACTTTGGGATGGATGACCCTCTGGAGATGTGTCTTTAACCCCTTTATCCAGTCTGAGCAATGAGAAATTGATTTCTGTCAACGTGATTCATAAAGAAGGAGGAAATGATGATGTCTTTGGAGTGTATCCACACCCATAAATCCTGAGCTCCTCAGAGAGGTGTTCTAAAACACTGAGGCCAGCGCTCGGGCAGCCTTCATTACGCTAATTGAAATGCTAAAGGAACCTGGAGGGCACACAGGCAGGGCCTAAACTATTAGAAATTACTGCATGACACTGGCATTCCAGCTGCAGTTCCTAGCAGGAAAATACACACTTTTAGACCCGAGTTTGAACAAGCAGATGTACAAAAAAGTCATTCATTTGGCTATAATATTCAAATATAATCATGTATCATTCAACACACATTAAGTTGCGAGACAAATTACATTTATTTATGACTGACATTCTGTATCAATGTGTTCTGTATTTCTGATGGTGGCATAAATGGAAATAACCCTATTTCCAGAAGTTGGATGTTTTCCAAATTGCAGTATTATTTTGTGACGCTAATTAATCTAAAAACATTTTTATTAAGCAACTTCATTGTATATTGTAAATATATACATTTAGAATTTGATAAATGCAACACAGTTAAGTCAAATGTACCTTTACCATTGTTACGTTATCCTTTCTTTTAATAGTTTGTTTTGGAACGGAAGACACCAATTGTAATTTGCATTTGGAAATTCTATCAATTCTTGCTTGAAGACTTCAACTGATTCTGACTTTACAATGTCCTTCAGGTCTCTGTAATCTTGCACTGAGAGATGTTCCTTTTAATCTTACTTTGAATTTTTTATGGATTTATCATTTTTATGCACTCAATCTTATTTTATCTCTGTCCCAACTTTTGTTGAGTGTATTGCAGCCATCAAATTCAAAATTCTATTTTGTAAAGTAAAAATATTGAAAATCTTTTCTTTCTGTTTTTATCAGTTATAATAAAGATTGACATGATTTAACACAGCACATACTTTTTGTTTATATTGCATTTTGGAAAAAACATTTCTGAAAAAGAGGTTTGTAATTAACTTTACCTGTGAATAGTGTTAATGTTAAGGCTAATAAGTGTAAAACAGAATTGTGTGCACATTTCCAACAGCATGCATCTCATGATAGCATGAAGTCCACAGACTTGCTGCTTATGGCCAATGTGACATATGTGTTTTGTGGTTAATGTTGTGAGTTAACAAATTCAGCTCCCCACATATTCACTCTTTGAGCACCTCCTTTCACGTAGGGGTATACTCAATTTTGTTGCCAGCGGTTTTGACATTAATGGCTGTTGTTTTGAAGTGACAACAAACTTTCACCGATATACAAGCTGTACACTGACTACTTTACATTGTATCAAAGTGTCATATCTTCAGTATTATCCCATTAAAAGATATAATACAATATGTACAGGAAAACATGGTGGAAAACAAATTGGAAGCGTTTGGGAATGACAGCAACTCAGCCACAAAGTGTACTACCATGTAAAATGACAGAGAGGGATCCATGGATGCTAAGACGCATAGTGTGCAACCTTCTGCAGAATCAATCACTGCGGACCTCCAAACATCATGTGACCTTCAGATTAGTTAAAGAACTGTGCATATAGAGCTTAATGGAATGGGTTTCCATGGCCAAATAGCTGCATCCAAGCCATACATCAAGTGCTAAGCATCAGGTGCAGTGGTGTAAACACCACCAGTGGACTTTAGAGCAGTGTAGATGCTTTCCCTGGAGTGACGAATCAGGCTTCTCCATCTGGCAACCTGGTGTAAAGTTTGGTGGAGGGGGGGTTATAGTGTGGGGTTGTTTTTCAGGAGCTGAGGTTGGCCCCTTAGCTTCAGTGAAAGGAATTCTGAATGCTTCAGCACCAAGAGATTTTGGACAACTTTGTGCTCCCAACTGTCTATAAACAGTTTGGGGATGGCCCCTTCCTGTTCCAACATGACTGCACACCAATGTACAAAGCAGGGTTGATAAAGACATGGATGAGTGAGTTTGGTGTGGAAGAACTTGACTGGCCTGCGCAGAGTCCTGACCTCAGCCCGATAGTACAACGTTTGGATGAATTAGAGTGGTGACTGTGAGCCAGGCCTCCTCAACCAACATCAGTGTCTGACCTCACAAATGTGCTTCTGGAAGAATGGTCAAAAATTCTGATAAACGCACTCCTAAACCTTGTGGAGCTTGCCCAGGTGAGTTAAAGCAGTTATATGTGCAAAAGCTGAGCTAGCTTCATATTAAAAGATACACATCGTGGGGCAAAAAAGTATTTGCCAGCCACTGATTGTGCAAGTTGTCCTACTTAAAAAGATGAGAGAGGTCTGTAATGTTCATCATAGGTTCACTTCAACTGTGAGAGACAGAATGCAGAAGGTAAAAACAAAAATCAGGAAATCACATTGTATGATTTTTAAATAATTTGTTTAATTGGTGCAGAAAATAAGTATTTGGTCCACCTCAATACGTTGTAATGTAACCTTTGTTGTTCAAACAATTCCTGTAGGTCTTCACCAGGTTTGCACAAACCGTAGCTGGTATTTTGGCCCATTCTTAAATGCAGATCTTCTTAAGAGCTCAGATGTTTTTGGGGTTGCAGAATTGGTGGCTGCCAAATACTTTTTTGCCCCAATGTATACAGTGCCATCCATAATTATTGACATCCCTAGTTAAGATGTGTTAAAAGCCTTAAAATAAAAAAATACGTTTTTATTGCAGAAGCATACTTTCACACTGAAAATTGTAGAACAATGTAATCTTCAACTCAAGTGAATTTCAAGGCGAAAAAAAAAAAACTGACTAAGAAAATATTAATTTTTCATAAAATCGCCTGTTCCACAATTATTGGCACCCCTGATGTTAATACTTTGTACAACCCCCTTTTGCCAACAAAATAGCACCTAATCTTCTCCTATAATGTTTCACAAGATGGGAGAATATGGGAATGCCATTCACCCTAAGAAGGTTCCCAGGGCTTCTGGAAAAGAAACAGACTCACAACATCACAGATCCCCCCAATACTTCACAGTGTGCATGAGATGCTTTTCAGCATGCTGTTCCACCAGACCCACTTAGAGTGTTTGTTACTAAAAAGCTTTATCTTAGTCTCATCTGACCAAAGCACATGGTCCCAGTTTAAGCCCCTGTTCCACTTAGCAAAGTCCAGAAGTTTGCATTTATGACTGTGAGTGAGAAAAGGTTTTTTCTGTGCATGCCTCCCAAACAGCTTGTTGGCATGTAGACAGCACCTGATGGTTGTTTTGGAGACAACAGTGAGCTTTGGAGATTTTTTAATTTCTCTTACCATCCTGCTCACTGTGTGTGGTGACAAAATAACATCCAGGCTTGTTTACCACTGTTCCAGTTGTTTTAAACTTCTTAATAATTCCTCTAAAAGTAGATATGGGCAGGTGCAGACCAGTGTGTATTTTCTTGTCGCCATTGTCTGACTTGTGAGGGTTGACACATCTGCCTTACTTGAATGGGGTGTTCTTTTGTCTTTCCCATAGTGATAGTGATTCAAGTGATCAATTACTACTAAAATATTCCTAGATACTCTCAGCTTTGCAAACTACTGCAGAAATGACATAAATACATCAATTACATCTATTTCCTAGGAATTGTTAGGGGCTCCAAAAAAAGTGGAATAGGTGATTTTATGAAGAATAATTATTTTTTACCCTTACAATTTACTTGAGTTGAAGGTTACATTTTTCTACAATTTTCAGTGTGAGAGTATACTTCTGCAATGAAAATAGAATTTATTTGAAGACTTTTAACACATCTTGGAGGGCTCTCTATCTCTCTCTCTCTCTCTCTCTCTCTCTCTCTCTATCTCTCTCTCTCTCTCTCTCTCTCTCTCTCTCTCTC
>JBBIGC010000001.1:8029220-8045448 GCA_037576955.1 Lepidarchus adonis
TCTCTCTCTCTCTCTCTCTCTCTCTCTCTCTCTCTCTCTCTCTCTCTCTCTCTCTCTCTCTCTCTCTCTGTATATATATATATATATATATATATATATATATATGATATGATATATGTATATATACTTGTATATAATTATATAGCCAATCTAATCAAACCAAGCAAATGCTGTTGAGTGAGACAGATCAAAATAAAACCCTACATGATTAAATGGAAGGTGGATTAAGCTTTAGCAAAGAACCATAATGGCCAGATGGATGTTTGGAGAAAAAAAACACAAGCTGGAGTAGCCATCATATTCATCCAACTTCTGCCTTTCATTATGCTTATATCCTCTGGGAGCATGAGTCCACTCTGTCTTTCTGTGTGTGATTGCATGTTTGTGTGGGTGTGTGTCTGTGGTGAAATATTCCTCTATTACCTCACACGTGTATGAAGTGATGGTATAGTGTGAGTGAGTTAGTGTGATATGGTGGCTAACCCCTGAGGAAATTACAAGTAATACCTGCACTTCATCAAGTGCCAAAGTGCGTACATGCAGGATCCACAGCTTTAATGCTGCATATACAATCACAAAGCACATTCACACCCCCCACTCACTCACAGAACGGACTCACCGATGCTATTTACCACTATTATAGCTCCACAGTCTTTCATTCAGAAATACACTATGCTGACAGCTTTCTGCCACAGAAACAATATCAGTGAAATACTCGGTATCTGTCCTCGCTGACCCACTTGACGGTCATTGTTTATCAACTCTGGTCCCACGTCTCTTCATGTATGCTGACACTTAACACTCTCCTGATGTAGCACAACATATCTTGGTTGTTTTTTTTCCCTCAGGATAATAATGTGTGTAATAATTTCTAAAACAATGCGTGTAATTATTTTGTCACCAATACCTAGTATATTGTTAAACAGCCCAAGGCTTGTACTGTCTGCAGTCCATATTTTCCTGGGGATGAAGCATTTCTACACTCTTAGCAATAAATTGAAATTTTAACATTCCTAACATTGGTAGCAGGTTTTCCAGCATATTTATGAATTAATATATTTCTTTGGTAGTTTATGGTTCTACAGACGTGGACAAATTAGTTGGTGCGCTTACTTTCAAATAATGTTTCATTTCTGCTGAAAAGGGATTCTGTGAAAAGCATATGTCTAATATACGTACACCTGCATGCATTTACTATATAGTAATCTAATTGTGAAAAGAAATTAATTGTTATATTACAGAGATATGTTAAAATAGTATGGGTAGATTTGTTGGTAGTGATCCTTCCTAGTTGTTTAATCTTTATTAAAGCTTTTTATCTGCCATTCATCTAAAGGCAAAAAAACTGTGTAGTTTGGTGTCATTGTGAACACCACACTGAACATGGACCGGAGAAAGTAAAAGAGAGAGCTCTGTCAATGAGACAAAACTGGAGCTTTTTGGCCATTCACATCAACTCTATGTTTACAGAAGTAAAAATGAAGCTTCAAAAGAAAAGAACAGCAAATCTACTGTGAAAGGGGCTTGTTTTTTTTCTTTCGGGGCTGCTTTGGCACAGGGAAGCTAGACTCTGTGCAGGGCACAATGAAGTCTCAAGACAAGCAAAGCTTCCCGGAACAATACACATTGCCCTGTGTCAGAAAGCTGCACCTTTTTTCACAGATTATAGATCCAACAGAATAACACCCCAAAACATAAAGGTAAAAGCACTCAAGAATGGCTGAGAAAAAAAAAACATTGGACAATTCTTAAATGCTCCTCCATAAGCCGAGATGTCGATCCTATTGGACATCTATGGAAAGATCTGTGTGGAGACACCACCCTTCAAACCTGAGACAGCTTTCAGATATGCACATTGGTTCTAAAGGAGAGTAAAGTAGATAACTGTGCAGTAATATATTGTATTTACAGCTGCTGTGTAATATATTTAGTTCAAGTGGAACTGATATAAATATTTGAATTTAGTCGAATTCAGACCCCTATTTTAATTTGTGTATGTAGTGTCAAAAAATTCAAAATAACTTAACTTTCTTCAAAGAAGCCCCTCTTATACCGTGATCCAGCTTAACACACTCTTGGCATTCTCTCACTAAGCTTCATGAGCCACCTGGGATGCTTTTCCAGCAGTTTCACACAAGCTGAGACCTCACTAATACTGAAAAGAGTTGTTAGCATTATGTTAGTATTATGAAATACTTGAAAAAATTACGTCACTCTTTCTTCATGTCTTAGAAACAAAATTCAAGCCTGTTTTAAAGCTTATATAAAAAAGAGGTGTTTCCAAATTCTTCACTGTCACTATAATTCATTACTTCAGTAGCGTAAATTGCCTCATAAACAGATGGAAACACATATCAGCACTCCTACAGAGCTGTGAGATACCAATCAACATTAAATAAATTAAAAAGACAAACAATTAAATTAAAATTGCAGAATTAATGACCACAGGGATTCAAGCTGGGCCATTAAATTGTGATAATAGGATCCAATAATAATGTAAGCAACCCACTGGTTGGAAAAAGGCAAGAAATACGTCTCATTACCAAGAGCTCCAATTCCTGGGACCTCCTCTGTTTTCAGTTAAAAAACACATAGCAGCTTAGACTTGCAAATGATGCATGTCCACACACCGATTAGGAACCACCTGCACAATGTGCAGCCACGTTTGGCAAGCCTGCCGAACAGTCAGCAGAGATAACCAAAGGGTCCCCAGTCATTGGTGAGCGTCTGGTTTTTGCAAATTATTTTCCCAAAGAATGAGAAAAACAGTGGAGCCAAACAATGATCATGCTCCATCTGACAGGATGATCACTAGCCTGCGAGGTCACTCCCTCACTGTTCCTGAGCACTGAGAGAAAACAGTAAGAACATTCTACATCTCACTGAAACAATCTATCCAGAGTAAAATCTACGGCTATTATTACTATTAGGTGCATCATGTGGGTTTGTTCTGTTTCAGAGAAAAGACAACAGACATTTTCACCATTCTCAGCTTCAACACTCCAAAGACTGTATTTGTATTTCACACTGGGGGACATGGTCCAATAAACCATGGTAGCATCAACAATACCAGTGAACAAATGTGTGTTCTTCTTTAAAGTCAATGATGTGTTACGCAAAAAACTGTCAATCATCTTCTCCTCCATCTCTGATTCTGCTTATCCTGGGCTGTAAATAGACACTTTATGCAGCAGCAGGTAGCTAGCTGCTAGCAAACGCATACTCCAACCCATTCTTAGTGTTCTCACTTGGGAATTTGCATGGCCCTCGCATGCTTATTTAAGCAACTGGAGCCATGTGTGGGAATGCTGGAGCAGGTAAGCTCATTTTAGAGTTTTTGAAGCTTGATAAAATAACAGCATCTATAAAAGAATGAGTAGACTACTGTATTATTTCATGTACACATCAAAGTGCTGCTAATGTTATTAGAGGTTTTCAATATAAATCGTGGTGAAGTGCTTTCAGTATTTTTCAGAACTACATTCCATTTTCTACAAATTTTACCAGTACCCTGATTATACTGATAATTGTGACAGTTTCAGTCACTATAATTGTGATACTAAGTTTTCATACTATTACATACAAAGTACAAAGTCTATTTGTTCAGTTTTTTTCTGTCAACCAACCTTTAGCATCTCCTATTACAAATACTACATTTGCAATGCCACCAACATTGTGAATGACCCCTTCCACCCATTTTATGGACTCTTTTCCTTCCTACCGTCTGGCAGAAGGTACCAGAGCATCCATTGCACCACCACTAGACTGCAACAGCTTCTTCCCCAAGACAGTCAGATTAAATGAATGTGCTTAAAGCACTACTGCTCAACATGCACCTGAAGTCTCTTTGACAAAAAGTTGTTTAAAGAACAATTATTTTTAAATTAATAATAAAAAAATTTAATCACAGAGAACAACCACTTAACCAACAATTTATGAACTCAGTTCTTTGTTCATGGTTTTATATGACTCATATTTTAAAGAAAATGGATGGATTTCTGAATGGACTGCTGTCCCCCAACATCTACTTAGACTCGTTTAAATCACTTGGTGAAAGGGTAATTCCAACACATACTATAGACCTGCACTTTAGTTTCAACATATTTGCATTTACATTTATTACATTTGTTTATTTGGATGATACTGTGGTCCAAAAGCGACAGAAACAGAAACAAACAAGCATTAGTTCAGACATGACAGCTCTGATGTGAGTGCTACAAAGAAGTTCCACACATTCCTCTTAGTCATAGAATACAGTGCAAGTGCTACAACAAAACTATCTGAGAGGCTAAAAAAGAGAATGTGCTTATAAGCAAGTCTATACAGACAGCAAGTGAACATGAACTATTACTATCTAGTAGAGCTAAAAGTCCAGAACATTCCTCTTTGTCTTTGATTGCTTCAAATAAGTACAGATGTAGTTAGAAGATATTACAACAATAGTTATAATTAGACCACTTTACTTGGAGCAATGGTGCTAATGTAGCGAACAAGTTTAGAAGCTTGTGTTTATATAATAATTAGCAGTGTACAAATTGCTAAAATTTTTGGCTGAAAGTACAAATTTTAGACTGCAGAATAGCTGTTAGACAACACCAGGTTTACAAATGGCCACTTGATTAGGTACACCTTACTAGTACTGGGTTGGACCTCCTTTTGACTTCAGAACAGCCTTAATTCTTTATGGCATAGATTCAACAAGGTGTTGAAAACATTCCTCAGACCTTTTGGTCATATTGACATCATTATTTCACATAGTTTTGTCCACAGTACGTCCATGATGCCAATATCCTGTTCCTTCACATGCCTAAGGTGCTCTGTTGGATCGTTGACTTTGGAGACCATAGCAGTACAGTGAATGCAATCGTCATGTTCAAGAAACCAGTGTGAGATGGTGTGAGCTTCGAGACATTCTCCTGCTGGAAGTAGCCATTAGAAGATGGGTACACAGTGGTCATAAAGGGATGAACATGATCAGCAACAACACAGTTAGGCTGTGGCATTTAAAGAACTTGATAATAAGATGCTGAAAATGTGCCAAAAGGTGTTTCCTACACCATTACACCACAACCACCAGCCTGAACTGTTAACACAAGACAGGATGGATCCATGCCTGTTGTTTACTCCAAATTCTGACCCTACAATCTGAATGCCACAGCTGAAATCGAGACTCATCAGACCAGGCAACATTTTCCAGTCTTGTATTGTCCAATTTTGATGAGACTGTGCAAATTGTAGCCTCAGTTTCCTGATAGAAGTGGCACCCAGTGTGATCTTCTGCTGTAGCCCATCTGCTAGGTTGGATGTGCTGTGTGTTCAGAGATGGAATTCAGCTTACCTTGGTTGTAATCAGTGATTATTTGAGCTACTGTTTTTCTATCATCTTGAAAGAGTCTGCTTTTTACCCTCTGACCTCTGAAATCAACAAGGCATTTTCATCCACAAAACTGCCATTGACTGATGTTTTCTCTTTTTTGGACCATTCTCTGTAAACTCTACAGATGGTTCTGAAAATGTGAAAAACAGCATTTTCTGAAATACTCAGACCAGCCCTTCTGGCACCAACCACCAAGCTATGCCACTTAAATCCCCTTTCTTCTCCATTCTGATGCTCATCATGTCTTCATGCCTAAATGCATCAAGTTGCTGCCATGTGATTGGGTAAATAGCTTTTTGTGTTAACAAGTATACCTAATAAAGTGGCTAGTGAGTGAAGATGGATAATAGTAAACATGGGTAATAGTTTGCCAGTTTGCACAGTCCCGGTTGCTGATCTTGACCTATCTTAACTACATTAGCCTTGTTGCTAAATATCTTTGGACATTAAACATGACTTGGATGATCAATTACATCAAGGATAAGTAAGTGCATTTATTTTTTGCAAAACCATTATTTTAAAAGTAAGAGTAGGCATGTGAGGCCGAAATGTGGAGATTTAAAGCTGAGCTGTACTGCAGTTCAAATCAACATCTCTGGATCCCATTGAAACACCTAAACATTTCTAAAGATACCATCTGCTACAGTTAAATCAAAAACAAGAAATCTGGAACCAATGAGTTAAAGCTGCCAGCCCTAGAACTTTGTAAGCAGGGGCCACTCTTTTCCCTCAAGAGTTTGAAACAAGCTGAAGGAGCTCCAGATATGTCAAATACCCAGTTAAGGCTAGATGGTACCATACAGTCCAGTGCCAATGTACTGCATGCAATTAAAGTGTTTGGCTTTGCCTTCCATTACAAAACACTAGGTTGTGCGTTCCTCTAGAGTCTGTCATACTGCATTAGCGTCACAGCTGCAACTGCCAACTGCTGCTCCAAATGGACTAGAATCAAAGCTTTTGTTTATTGCTACCATGAGGGTCTTGCCATAGACATTCATACACACACACACACACACACACACACACACACACACACACACACACAGACTTCTGTTTCAACACGTAAAATACAAAATAGTAGCTGCATTAACCACGTGAAAAATGTAACTTTCTATGAACTTATTATTTGTTTGCGCTCAACAATAGAAACTATATTGTAATAGTGATATTCAAATATGATTAGATTAAAAATGCCAATATATTCAAATATCAAGAACCAATCAAACCACCTTCCCTGCCACAATAATTTTCACAGCAATAGGCCAGAACAAAAGTAAAGTAAAATGTTCTGCTGTTTGATCAGTGGAAAAAGGATTGAAAAGCTGATCTCACTATGTTATCTAAACAGTGTTGATTCTTTGTGCCTCTTTTTCTCCTCTCTTCTCCCCTGACCCATCTTCATCATTCATTTCCATTTAATGGCCTCCATCACTGCTGACCACGCAGCAGCACTACACTCTATCTGTTCATTCTCTCTCTCTTGCTCTTTCAATTGGCTTCTCAAGTGTTTGCTTTCATCTCCACGGGTTACTATGAGCAATCATGAGGCTTTCCAATTTTTTGGAGTGTCTTTTCATGTCTCTCATAAACACACAGCTACAAAGAGAAAGGGAGAGCGAGCATTTGTTTTGCTTTTATTGTTAGTTTTTTTACTTTCTGATCTTGTACTACAGTCTTTCTCAAAGCAGTACCACAGAATACTTCCACCCTATTAGGTTACTTCTGCTGTTTATAAAGTGTTGTTTGTATTAGTGAGATATCAGACATGGTAGCTTAATTGCTTACCAATAAAAGAATTTTGACATTTTGATAAGTGGTAGAGTAGTGGTAAAATCCAGTCAAAAACTCCTTAAGCACAGAGACAATGCTGTTTTCAGAATCTATTGTTTCCTACCTGCCACTGACCACAAAGCAAGCCACCAGGAGGATGAGCAGCACTACTCCTCCTGCTACGGACACAGCGAGAATGGTCTGCTGATTCGGGTCCCCCACCGCCAACATGTCTGCAAAGAAAAGACCAGACGATACACACAGTCAGAATCAACATCCCCAACAGCAGACACTCCTGTTTAGAAGCTACTGCAGAACATGTACTTGTGTTTTCAGTCTTAAACAAAAGATTGCATCAATCTAATACTGATTCCATCATAAAATGCTAGAATCGATACTGGATGAGATGACTCTGATGCAGTCCTGTAACAAAGCAAACCTAAAATAGCACACCCTCACATTGTGTGACGTCATGCTGTTAGCTGTTTATTTTTTCCCCCTTCAGATAGTAGAGGGTTTAAAGAGCCTACTTACAGCTGCTCATCTTAAGTGCAGTGCTTTAGTGCAAAATAGTTATTTTTAAAACCTGGTGGGACTGGCAATACTCAGGGTTTCCAAATATGGTACTTGTATTGGACAAGTACTAGAAAAAGTGGTATTATACCAAACTAAAGAAGCAAACTGTAGACTCTAAACACATCTTGGCTGACTGCGTGCATTTTAGAAGAATGGAAAACTCTTCTTTTTGATTTTGTGCCAAACTATTCCTCTCACTGAGCATCTAGACGAACACAGTGCCTGGTTTAGATTTAATTAGGCTTCATACATTTCTGCATTAGGCTCTGATGGAGCACTGATATACTCAACGGATGCTTCATCAACATAATCTCCTTCCAACACGAGTGTCTCAACCTTGACAGTCAGATTACGTACTGTATGCAAACAGCCAGACAGCATAAAAACAGAAATGTCAGGAGTTCTCCAGTTCAATCAGCACGCAGTTCCCCATGAGGCAACACATAGAGAAATCCTGAAGGACGCAGTTTGACAGCTCTGCAGTACTTCACAAGGTGCCAACACCCCCACAATGGCTTGACTGAGTACAGGAGCCATAAATTCATCAGGATTTCTAAGAGAAAACATGATTAAACAAATGTGTGGAGGAAGCAGGGGGGTGGTGCTTACATAAAATGTGGGTCATACTTTACTTGAAAGTGAAGATGTAAAAGCTATATATTGTTATGTTTCTGAGCTAAATGTATATACGCTTACATTTATGAACATCACAATAGAACCACATGCATAGTTACTAGCACAGAGCTATTATAACCGTTTTGCTGTATGTGCTTTAATGACACTTTATCAATATTTGAAATGTAAACATTTTAATTTCACAATTGTCATCAATACTGATATTCTGCAACACCAGTACTTTCTACTTTTCCTACTATCTGCATAGCCACTGCTTGTTACCACATTTATTTGGTTGAAACTACAAAGACTACAGATAAAATCATGTAGAACACAAAGTAACTCACAAAAAGAACCAGACAACCAGGTTAGATTTATGCTAGCTGTATATGTAACAATAACTGTTGATATAAAATAGAAATGATATTATATTAAACTGTGATTTGACTAAAAATGCTAATATATTCAAATATCAAGAACAATTTAAACAGCCATGCCAGCTGCTATAGTTTCATGGAGAATTCAGTACAGCACATTAAATTGTAAGGACTACAGAAAGGGATCTAATTAGCATAACTACTATACATTTTTTAACTATTGTCATAAATTCCAAACAATTAAGAAATAAACTGCAGAAGGTATTTGTGCATGATTCTCATTCACTTCAGCTCAGTAAATGAAGATTTCTCCAACAACCAGATCGGCTATGTTCATCATTGTTTCATTTACATAGAAGAAAATAGACAACAGCATTTCATGGAAGCCTTTGGACCACAAAGATTACACCACATACCCCACACCCCACACCCCACTCCTTGCTGGGAAAATACACCAAGGGTGCTGTGAATCTTTTTAAAGCTGCAGTCAGTCAGTGATCAGTAGCTCTCCCTGAGGTTTTTAATGACGCCTCTGGCCCTGCTCTCCACTGTAGGTGCTCTGAGACATGACAGAAAGAACACGTTTTGGGGAAAGAGCAGCCCTGCACACTTCAAAAACTGAGAGACAGGATTCAGACAACAAGAACACATGAAACTGAAAACGAAATGAAATGAGAAAGAGAGAAATGAGAGCGAGAGAATGAGCTAGGCCTAAAATATGAAGATAACTGATGGGAATCTACACTCTTAAAAAAGGTGCCGCCAAGAATTCTGTGCAGGATGCCATCAAAAATCCTTTTCTTTCCCTAAACAAGGATTTTTTGTAAGATATGTGTGCATGAAAACTTTCACATACTATTTCTAAATCTTTAGAAAGATTTTAGAATAATTATAGAATAATAGTGGCATTATTAAAGTATGAAGTGGCGCGTGAATTTAAGTAATTAAAAAAGCCTTCTTTAGAATCTTCAAAATCTTGGTGTCTTCTCAAGCAGCTTGATGAAGAGCCACCTGGGATGATTTTTTTAAAAGGCTTTAAAATCCACATCTGGTTAGACAAAGACTATTAGATGAGAGACATTTTAAACTATTTTATTATTATTTGAGTTAGAAATAATTCAAGCACAAATTTCACTTTCAAGCATTTATTCCTATGTCTTCAGAAGAAAATGTCTTCATATAAATAAACATGTATTCAGTTAAGGGCCTCACAGATTTTGTCTGATACTGTATCTGAACGGAGGGACAAAAAAGAAGCAGTGTGTGCATACTTATGTGTGTGTGGATATGACTTTAGTCTCACCTTCATGGCTGGTTTCCAGCTCAATCTCTCCACCATAGTTGCCGTAGACCCCGTCAGTGCGAGCTCTGACCCGAAACACATAGGTAGTGCCTGGTTTCAGGCCTTCAACTGTCATGCTGTTGGACTTTGTCTTAAGCACTGTGTAGTTTTGGTCACGCTGATTCTAAAGAAACAAAAAAGAGGAACATGCATGTGTATATTACAATTATATATATATGTGTGTGTCTGTGTCTGTGTGTGTGTGTGTGTGTGTGTGTGTGTGTGTGTGTGTGTGTGTGTGTGTGTGTGTGTGTAATGAGAACTAAATGTACAGATTAAAATAAAATTCAATCAGTTTCCCATACTTTTAATGCTCTTTCATGTCAAACACCGCATCGGTTGCTAACAACGCTTTTTCTGTCCTCTAATGCATAGGGGAGAAAATGCTAATTGCTGCATTTTGTAAAGACTGTGGTTTTCTGCAGGACAGCAACTAGCACTCATTGAAACAAATGACACCACTGATCCCTGGGAAGGCGTCCGACAGCCGCTTCATCATCCTATTGTCTTGTCCTAAAGAGAATTAACCACCCTGGTGTCCGCATTAATATTTCACAGCTTATTGATATCCATTCATCTTCCTTTCTGTCGGCTTTGCCCAGCGGCATGCGTCGTCTCATTCAGACGGGCAGCTCTCTCGGTTTGAAGTCTGCACACTCTAAGAGTGAAAAATGGGCAAGTTTACCGAACCTCGGTCGAAGCCAGGGTGGGCCAAATGGCCGACATCAAACAGAGTGTGCTCACCGGCAGCTGCCAAGCCTGCCCATCTGTGGTCTTCATCTCAAAGCCATATAGCCCATAATCACCTGCATAAATCATAATAATCATCACACATCTACCCACTCCCTCCTGCAGGAGAGCCAAGGGAGGCACAGGTTGGTGGCTAAGCATCTCAGCCTCTTTTTAAAGGCTGGCAAAAAATCTACAATTTACACAATTTTACCCTCTGCCCAAATGTTGCCAATGGGTTCTGCACTGGCGTCAGGCTAATGTAGATGGTAATAGAAGCTTAAAGGCAGAGGGTAGGTTGGGCAAACTTCATGTCTAAAGCATCACATTTGTTTAAACTAGAGATGGGAACTTGAGTTACATGTTGAACCACTCATGACCTGGGCTTGTGACTAAAAACTCTATTTTTATTTTTTTATTCATAAAAAAATATATAATTAGGACTGCAAACCTTAAAGCAACAAATAAATAAAATAAAGTTTGAAAGTTATGTTTGTATTTTAGTTGAGGTCATGCACTGTCATTAGTGAGATATCATTCTGCTACTGGGATTGATACAGCTCCAAATAACAAGCCTTTCATTACAGAAAAACCTTCAGTCTGATTATAGAACAAAGTGCTATAAACAGTAAAGGCTCTGCACAGAGGAAAATACAAATTAGCAGTAAAAATGTTGTACAAATTGTTTAGTCTCTTTGCTTTAAACAGTAATTTAATGTAATCTTACATCCATTTTTCATGATTCTTGTTTTCACTGACTTGCGAAATTTTCATTTATACCTAACTAATTTGAAAAAACTAACTTTTTGCAGCTCCATGAAATCCTGCAAAAGTGTTCATGGCAAATATTCGTGGCAAGGGCTGGAAGTAGTCAATCACAGATCATGGTACCAGTTTTTCTAGCTGATAATTGGCTGGTAGCTATGATGTTTTAGTGTACGTGTGATGTTGCAGTTCATGTTCCTAGATTTCAGTTCAACATGTGCATATTCCATAAGTATGAATAAGTGATTTTCTTTGGTTTTTACAGCTTTTTATAAAAACCATCAAGATGCCTAAATGTCCTGCACATTCTAAGGCTCCTAGCTCCACTACTAAGCATCAGAAAGTGATTACATTATCAGAAAACGTAGAAGTATTAGATTTGTTGAAATATGGTGAATATGGCACAAGGTTTTCTATCATGAATGGCTAGCTATTTGCTGTCCTGTCAAAACTAACCGACTATCTAGATAGGCCTTACTTTTGAGTAATGCATTGTCTGCAGCTTACAATGAGACTAAATGAAAATCTCTAGTAAAGACTTGAGATTCCACTTGTGCTTGCATCTCAGAGACCCAAGGCTGTACTCACAATCACCTGAGGCAAAGTCGATTTGAATTGTTAACTAAAGCAGCAGACTAAACTAAACTACCTCACAAATCAGCAGAAATTTTAATTATTATTATTTGAATTTCCATTACACTTTGTGGATTGGACAGGCCAACTGTGTGAGTGTCACAAATGTCCTTCATCTATACGTCTGCAAATCTTCCAGAACAGCAGTGTCACGAAAGGAAAGACGAGTTGTTTGGGGGTCAGCCAGCCATCCAAGGATGCTAATTGGGACGGGAAAGAATTTATCTGTGCCTTGACATCTTAGTGGCTCCCCAGGGTGTGATGAAAAAAAAGCAGGACTCAGCAGTAACCATATGCCCAATATGACTGGGCTTAGACAGGCCACAAAGGTCAGTCTGCAAATTAGGCGGTTAGCCCGGTTTGGCATGACACAGAGGGACTAACCTTTTCATAATAGGTGACTTCGTACTCTACCACCATCCCATCGGAAGGCTCCGGGGTCTGCCAGGCCAATGTGATGCTGTCTCGGCTCCTTCTCTCCTTTACTATTACATTCACTGAGAGAGAGACAGAGAGAGAGAGAGACAGGGAGAGAGAGAGAGAGAGAGACCTTTATTGGGATGATGATGGACAACAATCAAATTTAGACTCACAAAACAAATAAAATATCAAGTTACACTAATAGAAACAGAGGGAGAGATGGACGACAGTAAAAAATGATGAGAGAGAGGAAATAAGGAAGATGGGTTGAGATTGATCTGCATGGTAGAGGAAAAGGATTAATTGTGCTTCTAATTAAAGAGTATGAAGGGCTGCGAGAGGGAGGAGGTTTTGGAGGTGATGAATTATGCAGAGTGTGTAGTAAGTGATGGGGTGCAGGGACAGCAGTGCACCAACAGCAGCTCTATGCACACTAGACACACACACACACACGAGCACAGACACACACACACACACACACACACACACAGTACCAGTGAACAGTGTGAATCACCCTGATAGCAGAAATGTTTCCTTCATTGTTTGGATGAAATGCTTGGGCCTGAATCTTGTTTCCGAGATGAGTATAAATAGTTACATTTATTTATCTGCAATTTGATTCTTCAGAAATGCTCCACAACAAGCAGCTGTGAGCTGACTACAAGGCCTCAGCATATGGAATGTAAAGTCTGTTGGAAAAGCTTCCCTCTTTAACTGGAGTGGCATGGGCTTCCACAAAAGGGGGAGGGTTCGAAAAATGCAGTTCAAACACCTTAGTCAATATGTATTAGTGATTGTGTCTGTCACCACAAACCACAGGAGCTACGACTAACGGCTATTATAACAATAATGTCCAAACACATATAATAAAACATTAAATAAATCAATCTTAATAATAAGAAATATTTCATTTCTATTAACAAAGGTGTCATTAGTACTATAAATAGTGTTTAATAAATATTATAGTACTCAACAAAACACTAAATAATTATAGAACTCTAACTTCATAAGTAAAGTTATTGCTGGTAAAGTAGAACAAAACCTCTAACCCTATATAAACAAAAAACAATTCATTATTATCATCATCATCATCATTATTATTATTATTATTATTATTATTATTATTATTATTATTATTAATAATAATAATGTTTTTTTAAATTATTAATAATAGCAACTGTAATAATCATCATCATCATTATCAGAGATCATCATATCATAAGCGCAGAGAATAGAGAAAAGGGGAGAAGAGGCATAGAGGATAAATATCTAAATGAAATAAGCATTTTGGGGAAATAGTGGGGAAAAAGTATATTTTGATATTTTACCCAAATCAGAGTCACTGAGATGCTGATTTTCAAACACATTAGGATAAAAAAAAAGGCTAAAATAAAAGATGAAAAAAGAAATTTCACAGTCTTTTCTTAATGCAGGAAATGTCATGTAGACATGAGACTTCAGAGGTGTGTTCTTACTTCACCCTCATCTCTGCAGCTTTGAGGCAGTGTCACCACAACGGCAGCTTAACCCATGTGTTACCATGTCAACATGGAACACGCACACGCACACGCAAGCACGCACGCACGCACACAAGAGGAGGGGAGGAGAGAGGAGAGGAAGAGAGAGAAGGGAAGAGTATAGGAATGAGGAAGAGAGGAGAGAAAAGAAGGAGCGAAGAGAGGGGAAGAGAGAAGAGAAGAGTGAGGGGAAGAGGGGAGGAGAGAGAAGGGAAGAAGAGAGGAGAGGATGAGAGAGGAATGGGGAAGAGAAGAGAGGAGGAGAAAGGAGGGGAGGGGAGAAGAGAGGAGGGGAGTGAATGGAAAAAGACAGGAGAGGAGGGGGAAGAGAGAGAAGGGAAGAGTTAAGCAGAGGGGAAGAGGAGAGGATGAAAGGGGAGAGGACATGATGGGAGAGAAGATGGGAAGAGAGGGGGAAGAGGTAAGGAGAGGAGAAGAGGGAAGGGGAGAGGAGAGAGGAAGGGTGTGAATGGAAGAGGATGGGAGAGGAGAGGGGAAGAGACAGAAGGGAAGAGAGGAGAAGAGGGAAGGGGAGAGGAGATGATGGGAGAGGATATAAGAGAAGAGAAGAGAGGAGAGGAGGGAAGAAGAGATGATGGAAAAGGAGAGGGGAAGAGAGGCGAAAAGAGAAAGGGTGTGTAGAGGAAGAAAGGAGGGCTGAGGCTCATCTAGTTAACACACTGTCGCACAGCTTCCTTCAGCTGTTTGTTTCCATTATAGAGCCGAGCACAGCTCACCACATGAGCCGCCTGCATCAATTAGTATGTGCAACAGAATGGGGGGAGAGAGAGAGAGAGAGAGAGAGAGAGAGAGAGGGGGCTGATGGTGGATAATTGAGCAGATAGTCAGCACTCATTCTCTTTAGTGTTTCCAGTAAGACACCATCTCCCACTCAGCAGGATTTACAGCACCAGTTTATTCCAAGCACCAGTTTGGACGCACCCAGTCCTACATGGGTTTTCCTTGTTCTGACGCTTGTCAACATTTTCCATCATTTAGCCAAAACCACCTAAATAAATGGAATCACACATGAAAGTGTAAAATAAATACATCTTCTACTTCAAATTCTTCAACATAGCTCCTCTTTACAAGATCCAGGTTTACACACTCTTGATACTTGGCTTGGTTCCTGAGAAGCCCCTCCCCTCCAATTCTCTTTTTCCTCTCCTCTCACCTTCTTTCTTCTCCTCTCCCCTATAATCCTCTCTTCCTCTCTTCCCTCCATGCAGTCTGCACTCATTCAGCTACAGAAGCATCATTAAGGTCAGGTAGTGATGCTGAATGATGAGTTCACAAACATCACTCCAGCTCATTCCATTCAGATACCTGGAGCTCCATGACTCCAGAGAACATGGGTCCACTGCTCCACAGGCCAATGTGTGGAGGCCTTTTTATACCCCACTGGAGGAAATGCTGTGTGCAGAAGATGGCTGGGCTGAAAAGCTGAATTCACAATATAGAATGGGTGTCCGGAAACTTCTGGACAGATAAAACCTGCTGAGACCTGGTCATCTTCAATACATACATAAAGACATAAATACACATAAAGAGCCGGTTTCCTCTTACTGGCCCAAGTGTTTAGGTTGACTGGCTGCTCTAAACTGCCCACAGTGTGTGTGAATGGTTTTCTGTCTTTGTGTTGCCCTGTCATGTGTTGACCTGACCAGGGTGAACCTGCCTTGTGCCCAAAGTCAGCTGGGATCAGCTCCAGCTTCCCTGTGACCCGAATTGGAGAAGTGGTTTGGAAAATGAATGAAATAATAAATGAGCAAGTTATTTATACATATGCCTTTCATTAAAAAACACTTTTTTAATCAGTACTGGTGTCATCATGGATGGAAATGGTAGTGTGAGCCAAGGTTATTATAGTTAACGAAAACGAACGAAAAAACTAAAACTAAAATCGAAAAAGAATTTTCGTTAACTGAAACTGAAAGTAAAAAAAAAAACTAAAGCTAACTGAAACTGTTATGTGTGTTTACAAAACGAACTTAAACGAACTAATATTGTAGCAAAAACGTCCTTCGTTTTCGTTTTTGTAATAAGCCTTTTAGGTTGAATTAAAATCTATTTACTTCATGCTGCCAGTAAGCGTAGTCTGTGACGT
>JBBIGC010000001.1:8063051-8079293 GCA_037576955.1 Lepidarchus adonis
GAGAGAGAGAGAGAGAGAGAGAGAGAGAGAGAGAGAGAGAGAGAGAGAGAGAGGTGAATAACAAAGCATCATTTCACACTGCATTGTTCAAGATATGGCTCTTGGATAAAAAAAATCTTAAATCTTTTCTGCAAAAATACAGTTTACACTAGCAATGAAATGCTGAAATGGAGAGACACAAGTTAAAATGCCTATTACTGTACATGTGTATTAGCCAGTGACAATCATGTTACAGGATTTATACAAAATAGCTGTTGTCATTAAGAAATTAACTGCAATTACACAGCAGGACGTTGCATTATAAAGCATTTTCAGCAAAGTATAACATTATAGACGAATGCAGTTACACTGCACTTGCAGTAATGCCGTTTATAACGTGCTGTTCTGGAAAAAGCCAGCATTTTCTTCCAGCTTATATATATTATAATATATTAAGCAGCAATTGCATCTCTACTCATCTGCAAAGCCACTCTCTCTTTTCAGTTTGGAACTTATAGAAGATCTTATTTGATATTTCACATGTTGATGTTTGTTCAAATTTAAAGCATGGCCCTTGTTTTCTTGTTTTCTTGTTTTCAAACTCTCCAAAATTGTAGCACTGCAGGAGCAGTTGAAAAATGTATATCTTCTATTGAAAATTTGATGTTAACAGACTTCTTTCTTACAATTCTTTTCATTTCTATTGCCACATTCATCACAAATGCACACAATGCCGAAGGTCTGGTAATGTTTTAAGTTTTATAAAAAATAAAACCGCAAAAACTGAGATATAGCAATTAATTCTGACAGCCACGGTTTGCTTTTAAAAAAATAGTCTGAATGGATCACGAAAATCAGCACGGCACCTGAATGTGGAATGTTCTAGTAAACCTTTACGCCTTTACGTTTTCAGGCACTTGTCTTTTTTTACTGGATGAAAAACCTGTTGAATTGAGACGGTGTGATTTGAGACCAGAATTGATCTATAGCGTTTGTTATTCATTATACCAGAAAGAGAGAGAGATAAAAAGATGGGCATCTACGTCTCTCTCTCTTTCTCTTTCTCTCTCTCTCTCTCTCTCTCTGCTGTGCTGCTGTGCTATCAGTAATGGAGAGTGACAGAGCACGACAACCTGCATGAAACACTGTAGCCCTGTGGGGTCTGACCTCTCAGATGGAGAGAGTGAGACCGAAAGAGAGAGAGAGAGGAAAAACAGTGGGGGAGTGAAAAGACTGACAGACACGGAGACAGAATATTGAAGGAATATCGAGCATTCTCAGGAAAGCAAAAACCAGGGAAGAGCAGTCAAAGAAGGAGAAGGGCACGACACAGACAGGCGGCGATGGGAGGGGGAGTGTTTAAGACCGGCCTAAATTGAACTGCTTATATAATTCTGCTGACACTACTAATCATGTTATTCTTCAGTGAATACATGGGATTTCACAGCACACGAGGGAGAAAGACTGCAGCACCCAGAACTTGCCCAATGCACTGCAAATGCACGAAAGTAAAAACAGCACACAAGCCGAGGCACCTTACGCTTCTGACTCATTCGTCATGGCAACACTCCGACTCTTAGGGGCACTCTGGAACCAGACGAAAATGATTGTTTCCTCACATGGCCATGTAGAAAAACACACCTGTGAATTAGGCCAGAACAAGTAAACCCTTTAGCGTGAGCATGTTTTTTACTGCAGCCTAAACTCACTTGATGCATTTATGGTTTAATGGAGCATTTTCTTTTGGGGGATCTACACATGTCTCTTCATGTGATCACTAGCAGCTTGGTGTTATTTGTGCCATGTCCAAGCATCTGTTCAATACATACACTCTCTTAGGCTTCAAGGATCACCACTGGGTTTCCACTGACCAGATATTATTCAGGTGATGGGCCGTTCTCTGAGCAGCAATGACAAGTCATGTCAAGTGTTGTGGCACCAGCTGCAGTAACTCTATTGCAGTTAAGATTTAAAGTTGAGGGGCTTAACCCTTACCTCTTGAATTCTAAGCCAGATTGTCGATGTTGTTAATAATTATATTTATATTTATATTTTTCCACATAAACGTAATGTAAGACATTTTTTGTGTAGTTAAAAGTATTTTCTACTGGTATTTTCTCATGGTACAATGGGAAACACTGCAAACATGGGGAGAAGGCACCTGTGGCCAACCTGGGGATTGAACCCTTCCTGCTGTGAGGCAACAGTGCTGAGTATTGTTATATCCATCAAAATATGTGTGTTTAAAATCTAGCTATTTGCATGCAATTGGGACAGTCTGTATAATATGTTAATATTTTCATTTGTAAATTGCTGTATCATTTTGTAGTTGGAGAAGATGGTTACCAATTCACTCCCCAGGACTGGTGGGGACAATTTGTGTGGGGTAAGTAAGTGAACAGCACATCCCCCTCACACGACGATAGCTGAAGTGCCCTTGAGCAACACACTCAACCCACTATCTGCCCCTGGGTACAGGTGTGCAGCCCACTGTTCCTGCTTCTGGTGTGTATGTTCACAGGTGTCATGGATGCGTTAAACACAGAGGACAACGTTCACTGTTCACAGAAGCTCCTCTTTAGTATAGGACCAGACAGGCTAGTCTTACTCTCCTCATGCAACAATGAGCCTTGGGTGCCCATGACCCTCTAACCAGTTGTCCTTCCTTGGACCACTTTTGCTAGGTACTAACTGCCGCATACCTTGAACACTCCACAAGATCTGCTGTTGATCTCAGTTGCCATTTTGGCCTCACCCATTTTTCCTGCTTCCAGTTTGTCGTCTTCAAGAGCTGATTGTTCACTTGCTGCTTAATATATCCAAACCCCCTGACAGTTGCCACTGTGATGAAACAATTTGATAGTGAATGTTAATCGGTTTACCTGTCAGCGGTTTTAATGTTATGGCTGATTGGTGTAGATAAATAAACTGAAAACTATCTGCAGTACTTCAGTGGGTCTTTGGTCAGAAACTGCTATCTAATGAAGTGTGTGTATGACAGCATGATTTACGTACATTAAGCAGATTTTCTTTCTACCTACTGTACCAGCCATGTTCACCAACAAGACAGGTGCTTTAAAATGAAGGGTTTAATGATGCTCTGCCTTTCCACTGATGGATGAAGCTGACACATCATGCAGTAACAGATGGGCTACTATCAATAACTGCAAAACCACAAAGTGCGTCTGTGGTGGGTGTTTCTGAATAAATGGTCAGTGGGTGTAGAAACAGGGAGAATCTAATTAACCGGTGAGTGTATATATACATGTAGCATAGTTACATACAAATAAAGAGCCAAGATCACACTCACACACACACACACACACACACACACACACACACACACACACTGCACTTTAGTCATTTGTGAAATAATCTTTAACAACCTGTTAACAGATCCATATTAACCTGATCAAGCTTGAAGCAGAATGGAGAACAATAATGTGCTACTAAATTAGGGGCTAATTAATCATAATCTCTCTCTCTCTCTCTCTCTCTCTCTCTCCTACATATAACATACAGTACATTCAGTTTCTGACACCGGTTCTGTTGTTAAATCACCCTCATCATCCTCTAATTTCCTGTCACTACCTTCTCTCTCCACACACACATCCATCCATGAGGCAGCCGGCCAGGAAGAGGGATGAATATTTAAAAGCGCTACTCGCCACATAGGTCTCAGGGTGACAGGCTCACAGAGCAAAATCCATCTCACATTGAACAGACTACAGGTGAGAAAAATCACACATGCAAGCAAGGAAAACAGCAATAATGACGGTGTAATTGCAGTTCGCCTCTGGTCTAAGGCCAAAAGCAGAAGCCATTAATGAATCCATTAGCAGCTCACTGGATGAGGCAGAAGGGGAGCACAAAGACCGGCATTTAAGCCCATCAACATACGCAAGACTGCCCAGGAGACACTAGACGAGCTGTTTACCTTTCCCCAAGGTCTACAACCTCTGCTTCTGCGAGCTTCTTTTTCCTACTCTCACGTCTAAAAGACCTGGCTTTGTCTCTCTCTCTGGGAAATGCCTTCTTAAAAGATCTCTCAGCAAAACCCTTTCAAAACCAGTGTGATTAGTGATTACACAAGTGATTTTTGATTGACAGGAGGCGGAAGAATTCCAGATGCATTCAAAGGATAATGAGGTGAAATAATACCAATAATTGAATTTAACTGAACCAAATTGTGATTCTTTATGAACGAAAACATAATGAGTGCTGAAATTTAACTAAACTAATACAAGTTGCCTTGGTTCCTTTCAAGGTTTCTTCCTATAATTAAGGAGTTTTTCTTGCCTCTGTCGCCTTTGGCTCATTAGGGGCTCGGACCCGGATTCTATAAACTCTGTAAAGCTGCTTTGTGACAACGTCAGTTGTAAAAAGCACTGAATAAATACAATTGACTTAACTTGATTGGAGCACAGTAACAGAATACATACAATGCACTTATTTTCACAATTTTTTTTAACAATTTGATGATGCCTAAAAGCAGTGAGTATGTATTTTATTAAATATTATTCTAATCGTTGATTGTAGTACTGCAGTGTCGACGAATTATAGTGCATTGATGCACTCTTACTCCTCTATTACTCCTTATTTTAATATATATCACATAACTGGATTGTTTTCAGTGCTAATAAAGTTTTAGGAGGATTGTAAATATAGTAACATTAGTGCAAAATCTCCTAAGCTTAATTAACACCTATGGTTTTGCCAAGAGGACAAACAAAAGGGAAGTGCAAATCAAAATATTAAACAAGTCAGTGTGTCGAATGATTTTACAGTGCTACCCAAAACTATCATTCAGTAAACAAACAATAACAACTGTGGTTCACTACGACAGCAGACAACAGCTAACAATCTTTAACAAGATCTTTCTGCATGAAAGACAATGCTCGCCCGCCCCTCTCTCCTGCTACAACACTTTGCCAGGCAGCCAAGAGACGGGTGGCTTTATTATTTCTTATTCTGTTACAGAGAGAGGATTACAAAGTGAACAGAGAGTCTGCCATACCCTGTCACATCTCAATAATCTTCTACCTCAAGCTTAGCTTTCCAGACATCACTTCACTCACTCCACCACACACAATGACTGTTATTCTGCTGAGGATTGAGTCATCACAAGCTCCTTGGCTACAGAGACCTTACATGGCGGTGAACTACTTCATTCCAGACATGATATTAAATAATGCTGAAATTCGTGTTCATAGCATGAAAAGCTTCCAGTGCAAGTTGGAGATTTAAACAATGACATTTTGCATTTGTCTTTCATTATTAAACAGATTTTTCTGCGAAATTATTTAACATTTTATTGTCAAAACTAGGCAAGGCTGGAAAGCTGTATCTCTATATACTATTGTCAGTAAATATATACCACTAAACTTCTTGCAACCCCACCCCAGCGATCCCAAATGAAAAACTATTATAACTGGCTATATATTTCTTGAGGCTGCTAACAGCATCCTGTCTGCCCTGATGGTCAATGATTGCAGGATTTCACGTAAAAAAGGACAGGAAAGGTAAAATGAGTTAGCTGTATGGATTGAGGAGAGAGATTAGCTTGCTTTGTTTGAGGGAGGTGGAACACAGCAGGGCAAAGGAAGAGTAATGCTAAAGAAAACCAGGAGAGACCTTCAGTCTGCAAAGTTCATTTACAGATAAGCCACATATAAAATCTGATTATTTCAAAATTGCTCACTGGTCCAGGAGCCTGAGACATGGCATAGTACACGGGAAAGGCCAAACAAACAGTGTCTGCTGTCTATACTCTTTATATACCTCACACGTCAGTCTCCAGTACTGGAGAGCCTTGGCCTAGCATAGTTTACTGATGGGTTTGTCATTTCAGAACCACAATTACAAAAGCATTTAGCGCATCTCATTGCACAACTCAATCCCGCTCAGGTTTACAGGAAGCAAAGGTTCAAACGTGCAGTTCTTTGGGAAGCCAGAAGCAGAATTTAGAAACAGTTTAAATAGCACATGTTCTGGTATATTTATCATTCTGATGCTCCCCTTGGTGTTTTCCCTGCTCTTACACATGTAATCAAGCTAATCAGCTAGTTAGCAAGCCGCTCATTAGCTGCAGTGGGTGTGCTAATGCAGAGAGAACACAAGTCCTCATGTGTTATACAATGTACTACTCACGCTGGCAGCGGCCGTCCACCTCCTCAAAGCCCGGCTTGCACACGCAGCGTCCGATGGGCACCAGCCAACCTCCATCAGCACTGCAGAACATACGGGGAGCCTCCAACTCCTCAGCATCTTCTACACAAGCCCCTCGCACCTCCACCAGTGCGGAGTCGCCTCCAGTTACAGTGTCACTGAAGCGGGCCAGGTTAAGCACGGCAAGCGGGCAGCGCTTATAGAAGACCCGCACCGACACCAGAGCAATGCAGGCACCAAGATCCTGAAAAGCCAGGTAGAGGCCACGCTTGTTGAGGCCACTGATGTCCCGCACTTCTGTGTTGAGCTTCATGACGCGGTCGCCAACATCTGTCTGTGTAAAGCTCTCATCAGCCGCTATAGTATCGATCTTGACGTACTGGCTCTCACGGATGTGCCTAAGGGGCGGGGGTGAGGCGCTATTGGATTCATGGTAGTAAACGTTGAACGTCTCCTTGCAAGTTCCAGGGACTCCCGGCAAGCTGTTACAGTCTCTCAGTGTGAACTTGATCTCCACGTAGACGCGCTGGGCACCCTCACGCTGGATCAGGCCTGTCCGCAGCCAATTGTTCTGGTTGGCCTCCATCACATTGCACACCTGGTATGTTCGCATGGGTGTGTTTCTTTCATCCATAACACTGATTTCCTCCCACTGCACAGAAAGAAGAACAATGTCAAAACAAAGGACACACTTTTGTCACCTGACACCAGTCAAAAGATGGGGTATACTCATACAAGTCTTTCCTGATTTTCAGCACAGATATTTTCATTTTGAGTAATATATTGAATAATTCACAACTATATATCTTCATATCAGTTCTAGAAGAGCATTAAAGCTTCAAGAAAAAGTGGGTTATTTATTGGAACAATACTACTACAACTACAAATAATAATAATAATAAGAAGAAGAAGAATTATTATTATTATTATTATTATTATTGTTGTTGTTGTTAACATTACCCAAGTAATGCCATATCAAGTGGCATAAAATCTGGGGACAATCCCGCCCATTCTGGCAATACTGAAAAGGTTCACATTCTGAACATACGAACATGGAGCAGGTGTCTTATATTAAAAAGCTAAAAAAAACGTTTAGGTTGACACTTCTCATTGAGTTGGGAGAGACCATGTTTTACATTCTTAATGATCCAAGTTGTGAAGCTGTTAAACAGGCTTTTTATCCAAGCAGGCACTAACCTCAGCTATATTAGTCTTAACACCTGGTACAATCAGAATAAACGTCTTTCTGCTTCAGAAGAACAGCTCACCAGCTATCGCACATTTATTTTGAGAATAAATAAATGCAAGGAAAGATCACCATCACTGGGCAATTAACCCCATCGATATTGGCTCAGATTAGTGCTCAGGCAGTTAGGAGCAGAGTCTCGACAGCATCAACTCTTAACTACCATCAAGACAGTGGATTTGACAGAAAATGAGCATTTAACTGTCATGAAAAGCAACTAATAATAAATAGCTGTTTTAGAGCGACAAGTCGGCAGGTTGGCTTGCTCTCTTCAGATTCACTGTTGTTTCCCAGTGGACTGATACAAAAACAATGAGCAGAAATTTTTTTTTTCATAAAACTGGTAACAGTACCTGTTATTTGAATTGCTTTTCCTTTTTGGAACTTTTTTTTTGTTTTTGAAGTGAGAACATCCTAATTCTGAACTAACACATGTAATTGTACAGCGACCAGATGATTTGATGCAGTTCTCCAAAGTAGTTTAAGGAGGAACTGGTTTACTTCTGCAGCAAAATACACTGCAATACACTGAAAATACAAAAGCTGTATTTCTTATAATTCTTACATGGACATCAATGTCACTGTTTCTATTTATCTTTATCAAGCATTTAAAGCAGATGTGTGTACTCTAAGGTCCAGATCTGGACACACACACATCAGAGGGGTGTGTCCCAAACTGACTAAAATACATAATAACAATAATAAAACGTGACTTGTTTATGCATTATGTTCAAAGGCTGTTAAAATGTAACAGGATTATTAGCAGGTGAATCACATCTGATGAGAAGACAAAGAGCTCCAGCGTTGGCTCACCTTTACTTGATTGCTTGTACTCCTGATTAATCCTGAGCACCTTGAAAAATGTTTGTGAGTTTTGACAGCTTGATGAGTGCATTATAAGAGCTGAACTGTCACTGCCACCAATAATAAAGCCAATCAGTTAAAGCAGAAAGCTTTTCATCTCCTCATCAGACGTGACGCACCTGTCAATCAGCCCCTGAATTTTCACAGGCAAACAACCTTGAGGCTTTTTCATCTTGCCATTGTTATACGGCAGCTATGATTTATTCAACAAAGGTGGAAAAAAACTGCTATGCATAAAATATGTATTTGTGGCTTGATGATGATTGAGAACGGTGACAGGTGAGTCAGGGATGGACTATCCCAACTGTCAGTTAAAATCCACACCTTCTTTTTACCATTCAAACACATACCTGGAGGATATGTTGGCTGTGTGATAAAATGGTTTCCCTGTTTTAGCAGCAGCACCCAAAAGAACAGGCACATCCTAGATTTTTTTTTTTTTAAACCTGCCATACTAATTACTACACAACCTCAACATGTGCAATGCAGGTGGAAAAAATGTCTTACATTTCCACATGGCGTTTTGTCCTGAGGTGAGCATTACAATCCATCATTGGAACTGAGGAATTTGCTTGTGTGCAGCAAAAGTATGTGATGATGGATGATCTCCCACTGTGATGGCAGGAGGATCTTCGCTCTGCAGGTGAGCGGAATCAGCTGAATGTGAGCTCCTCTCCTCTAGCCCTCAGCAGGCGGTCTGGACTGGACAACCGTTTGAGGGAGCCATGGAGAGGTCAGGGTTATAGACAGGTCAGAGCCCACCGTTAAAGCCAGTGGGGTGAAAGCTGGGCCACTTGGCTGTCCATGAAGGATTTCAGGGGTATTGGAAGGTTAAATGCTTAAAAAGTTCCCTCTTTATTAAACAGTGGTGCTGTTGTAATAAAGTGATGTTTATATGAAAGAGGGACTCTCCGGTGTCATGGGTTATGAGTTCCCCTTATTTGTTCTAATTCCGAACAGATGTACAGTGACTGACACATTTTTACATTCTTTACTTCACTGTACTACAGAACTACTACCTAGCAGCTTTATTATTATTAGCATCACAAGTTAAGGAGACTTTACTCACCCCCTCTGATGGGTAGGCCTCCCAGCCCAGATCTCCAGGAGCTGACATGGAGTCGAGTAGGGTCACTGTGTGTTTGAGAGAGAGAGAGAGAGAGAGAGAGAGAGAGAGGTTTAGGTTTCTCTCATGTGTGCATTTCTATCTAACTTTTAATAAAACTACTTCTGGCATACTTGGATACTAGGAGTCCAAATGAGTCTTTATGAAATATAGTAACTTTTCTTCTACTTTTATGCATAATTTATTTAGCCTACACATAAACTATACACATTTTTGCCGAATTCACATTTCTAAATCATTATGTGAATTTCCACATATAGTCATTTTAAGATCATATACGTATGTGCAATGTTGTATAAATGAGCCACAAGACTAGATTTAAACCCCAGATTATTTATAACATTAGACACAGCATTCATTAATTCATACACCCAAACAGTTATCTCTGCTTACCTTTTACCTACACACTGTCTAAAGCCTCTTCCTAAAGCAATGTGTAAACCGTAAACATCCCCTTTAAAATCATTTACATTTAACATTTAATCAAGAATTAAAAAAGGTCAAGGATTTTCTATACATCACCTAGGTGTGATATGATAAAAATATAAACATATTTCATTTTTGTGACATGACATGGCAAAAAAAATATATATTTTAATATATATTATTATATTCTGTTAAGTAGAAATGGAAAATAAAACCACAGACAACCATTCACATAAAACCACAAGGAACCAGTGCACTCGAAAGGAACCCAAGCGAACACAGGGAGAGCTTGTGAACTCCACTCAGAAAGGCACCTGTGGCTGAACCCAGGACCTTCTTATTGTAAGGCAACAGTGCTAACAATGCTGTTCTTAAAAAATATTCAAGAATAAAATCTTGACTCATCCCTTCTCCTGATCCACATTGAATAAAAACATAATTTCACTTATGTGAATTTCAATTATGAATCCAAAACATCCAAAGAAGGACTAGTACAATATCTAATAGAAAAAATGAATTGTTGTACACAGCATAACCAACACATTGAAACCCATGTGATAATAGAGTTCACAAAAAATAATTAATCAGCCGGACTTCATTATCCTGCTTGTGAAATCTATTCATGAAACAACACTTTCAGAGGTTAAAATAGCAACTTCTCTGCTATTTATACCAGTCAGGTCGTTTCCCTATAGCCACAGCCATGAACTTCCCACTTTGAGCTCCATCCCAAACCAATTACAGCCCTGGCAAGTAGGGTGATTAATTTTTAATCACATTCAAACCTCAGATGTTCCTCTTCTTTCATGCTGCAAATCAACTTCTCTCTCTCCTGTTGCAAACACATACCCATTGGCGTTAAATTAAAAAATTGAGAAAAATACAAAAAAGCACGACTGTATCCAAAGACTAATTAAAACGAAAAGTGTGGGTAAGCTTGGATGACACTAAAACATTTAGCATTCTTCAAATGATTCCTTAATGTTTCAAAAGTGTATAATACTGTCCATATTCTGAGAGAATATGAGCATGTGTGATCACACGCCTTTAAAAAGAAGCAAAATATTAATGCTTAATGTACAGTGCTACCAAAACAGTTCAGTCCACTTTGTCGAGCAGCCAATATTCCTCTATTCTTACAGCCATGCAGAGTCAGCGCCGAATACATTTGCCTTAATTGAGCAGATATTGTGAGCCACCATTGCATGTGTTACTCATATAAAACACACCATCAGACAGGCCAATATATCTTATTCAATCTAGTAGTGTTTTAATTAAAGAAGAAAAAAAACAAGCGCTATGTTTCCTATAGTCCACTAAATGCGATGACTAGAGATGTTTAGCTTGCAGTAGGGCACCATTTATACTAACAGAAATTAAAGGAGATATTAAAAGGACAGTAGAAAGCTTCCCTGTTCCTAATCCAAGCCTTAAGGGACCTGACACCAGAAAAACACATGAACGCACACACTCGCACTCACACAAGTGGCTCAACAGGGGCAAAGAAGAGGGAGCCTCTCTTTCATTGGCCTCTATTTTCAGAGAGAATAAGTGGAGAATTCTGCAGTTCCCTGGTCCTAATCCCCATCCTATCCGGGGACAAAGCAGTTCTTTAATCTACCTGCCAAAAGACCACAAACCTGCAACAAAACATTTAGAAGCAGAAAGAACAAGCCCAGGAGGAAAAGAGGACAGAGGTGGGGGCGTTGGTGGTGAGGGTTTTATTCTCTTCTTTTATGTGAAATTTTAAAGAACACAAAGCTACATAAAAACCCTGAATGGGAAAACCTGATTACGTTTTTTATTCCAGCATTGGGTGAAATAATTCATTGAAAATGGCAAATAGGAAAAAATAATGACATCAAAGAAATAAAACCACATATCTGACAGTATCAAACATGTTCGCAGAAATATTCTCAAGGTGTTTCTAGGTGTATTTCTAGGTGTGTAAAAATAAGTCATTTTTAAATAAAAAAACAGGCTTTTTTCAGTTCCTCTGTATCTTACTGTATGATTTGACATCTGGCCCATTTCACTGGGTAATACGATACCCTCACCTAGAATATGACAAATACAATTTGACAAACAATTCCTTTCAGGAATCTGTCAAATAAGACTGCGTGTTGCAGTAGGGCAGAGTAAAGAAAACATTTGATTGATTAGCAATACTTTCTGCATGTAGTGTCTAATGCAGAGGTGGAGTATAGAGGACAGAGCCTCTTCTCCATCATTAATCTGCTGCACTAGTGTGCTGAATTAGAGTCCACCCCACCCCCAGGGATAGAGAGAGAACCTCAGGGCCAGAGATCCGATTTAACCATTTACGCCAACAATTTGCACCTGTCAGCAAGTGCCCTCAGCACAAGCAGTAACCACAAACACAGTAAAAACAAAAAAAAATAAGTGGGAGGTGGGACGTTAATGGAAACTGAAAGATGAAACTGAAAGACATCAGATGCCACCAATGTCAGTAAAAATGTAAAGAAAACCCCCTCACTGTGACCACAGCTACAAAACAACACAATTGAATTAGTCTCCTAACAGCTAATTAACTATGATTAAATCTGGACTTTTATTGTTGTATTTGCTAACCTGACTTATGCAAATGTTTGGGCACCTCTTAATAAATAACAGATTAATTTGTAATTGAAAAGATGTTAACACAGTCTCTCTAGGACATGGAAAAATTATTATGACACTGTGCAAAAAATTGGGCACCCTAAGTCTCTGATTCTTTTTACAAGGTTTCAGACCTTAATCAGCTCGTTAGATCTGATGCATGGCAACAGTCATTAGTAAATGTCAGCTGCTGCCAATATCAAAGCTTTACAAATACTCTTCAAACCTTGTGCACACACTTGTGGACACTCAACAACCACGGGCTACTCTAAGTAGCTGTGTAAGACTCTGAAAATGAAAGTTCTTGATACCCACAATGCAGGAGAAGACTACAAGAAGATAGCAAAGCATTGTCAGATAGCAGTTTTCACAGTGGGAAATGTAACTAAGAGAAGGCAGTTCAGGGAAACTGTGGAGATCAAGATGGGATCTGGAAGACCAAGAAAACTCTTGAAGAGAACTGCTCATATGCTAGTCAGAAAGGCAAATCAAAATCCCAATTTGACTGAAAAAAACCTGCAGGATTATTTAGCAAACTCAGGAGTGGTGGTGCACTGTTCCACTGTCCTTCATGGAAGAATCAGCAGGTGAAAACATTACCTGTGTCCCAAACATAAAATCCAATGTCAGGTGTATGCAACAGAACATCTACAGAAGCCTGTTGCGTTTTGGAAACAAGTGCTGTTGACTGATGAAGTTAAAATAGAACTCTTTGGCCACAATCAGCAAAGGCATGTTTGGAAAGAAGCACCTTGCCAATTATTAAGCTTGGAGTGGATCTATGATGCTTTGGGTTTGTGTTGCAGCCAGTGGCACAGGAAACAGAATGGGTGGAGGGAAGAATTGATTCTGCTTAAATTAAAACAGAGTTGTGTCAATGACCTGTCTCACTGTCCATGCCCTTGTTCACTTTGGCCAAACTTCTAGCTAAAGACTGTACAGGGGGTCCTCGACTTACGAAAAGTCATGATTGCAATGCTGCCCCAAGCGGGGTTTTTTATGGCGTGAAAGTGAAAGTACAAAACAAAAATGCTCAGAAAAAGGCAATACCTCTGGTGGACTGACTAAGTTCACTCTTTTGAATCCTTCAAACTGCAACTTTAACTCCTCTCAGCTCTGGAATTATTATTCAGTAAATACTATGAAACAATTATGAAGCATATGGTTATGATAAATGAACAAAAGTTATAATAAAGGTCTTGGGATTTATTTTTTACTACAATATACTCTTAATAATAAAGCTTCCTGAGTGATTCTTGGGTTGGACATATGGTTCAAAAACAGTAAAATGAACATTATGTGAAGGTTCAA
This sequence comes from Lepidarchus adonis, assembly GCA_037576955.1. Taxonomy (NCBI): domain Eukaryota; kingdom Metazoa; phylum Chordata; class Actinopteri; order Characiformes; family Lepidarchidae; genus Lepidarchus; species Lepidarchus adonis. The sequence continues at coordinate 8,076,791 of JBBIGC010000001.1, forward strand.
TAACTATGGTATTTTGTCACACTATAATATGCAGGAAAGGTGAAGCTACAGGACTGTGGTGTCACTGCAAAGAAACCATTTTGGCACCTTCATTGTAAAGAGTACAGAGCTATTCTGATAGGCTGCCATAGATTAATAATAACATGTTAAAGAAGATCCGCACAGCTCTAAGTAAATTCTTCACACATACATTGTGACATTTTGCTATCACTGTATCTCCAGGTGGAAACGTGATATACATTAGAGTAAAAGGAAGTCAGCATCTCCTGTCAGTCAGCCTGTGTGGAGTGAGCGTTGCAGCCCATGGGAAGAGCAGAGCTCACAGTGGGGCTAAAGACAGTGTCCATCCTGACTTGACTGCCTGATGAGATCCACCAGGGATGTCCAGGCGTGCTAGCCTGGCCATTCAAGCTGCTGGAATCCCCAAACACCCGTCAGCCAGCTATGGTCAGAAAGCTGTCAACCGAGCTCCTAGCTTTTACTATCGATAAAAATAGGTCTAGTATGAAAGGAGTGAAAGGCAAAGCAGTTTTGAGATGATGGCAGTGCCGTTATCCGGTCAGATAATGAAGTTAAAGTTCAGGTGAAAAATCCAACCTGATTTCTAATGAATCCATTCCCTGCAAAGTCACAATCCAGCTTTGGCAGCTGTTGTGGCTGAAGCTGGGCTTATTTTCAGTAGGCTAAAAATATCACCTGATAATTAGGTCAGGTGTCTTTATCAAAGGAAATACAACAAGTCTGGCTTTAGTGTTTTAAATTAATTTCATACTGTAATGAACAGATCTCTTCAATGAAACTCAATTATTTTTTATTTATTTGACATAATTATGTTGCAAACAGAATTGTGTATTTTAAAATGGTTATCACTAGAGAAATGTACTCTCCTGGATTTGCTTAACAGTAGTTGTGATAGGAACCAGTCCTCACAATGTCTTCAGCACAAATCTCACCATTTTATTTTGTTATTTTATAATATTCAACGCCACCAATGAATCTTCAAATTTTTTATGATGTTATTCAAAACCCTGCGTGTACCTCTTCACTTTTATAAATTATATTTTACACCAAAACCTTCTCTCTGCACGTTAACACTCAACATTTAATTCTATTGGTACATTGTACAATTTTTTAATAGTCTTCTGTCCAATAGGTCTTCTCATTTTTGTATTACTTGCCTTTTTTAATTTAAATGTATTCTCTTTTTAGTCTATTTGATAACCTATTTATGTTTGCAGTGTCTCAGTCTCTACATGTTATACTTAACTTTACATATAACAATCTTGAATTTTGAACTAACTGATGTCTGAAACATCAGGTCACATATTCATAACCATTTCATATAATAACCTTCTGTGCTGACCAATATGACTCTGTTTCATTTCACACCAGATCTATTTGAATGACATTACTGAAAGCTTATTTACTTAATGCTGTAATTTAAAAAAAATTCCCCCATTGTCAACTGTCCTAAAATTATTGATCATCATATTTTTTACCAATATAAAATTATATTGACTAATACTGTAAGAAATTGAATTTCTAGCTCCAAGTCACATTGGCCAGGCCCCAGTCATTGCTTAAACCAAAGTGTGAGAGCTGCATCGTTCAGTGTATTTTTAAGCTGCCAAGCTTCCATACAGAAAACTAATGAGGCACAAAGCTTGTTGACAGGAAGTCGTGATCCACAGTAGTCTATCATAGTAGAGGAGCATCTGTAGCGTTAAGCCATGAGAACCCATGCTGTGCTCCAGATACTAAGCAGTTCTGCCCCAAAGATATGGACATATCTGGAGAGATGGAAGGCTCCAGCATATCAACACTATCTTTGAGAAAGACCACCAGGCCCCTGTGGTAAGAGATAAACAGTGACCAGACATTTGCTCAGATAAAATGTACTTCAGCCATCTGACAAAGAACGAGTAAAAAAAAGACTAGAACAAACACAGGAAGCAAGTATCAGAAGTTGATGGATGAAGCTTTACTTGAGGGGTACAAACCAGTGCTAACTGGATAAACCAGTCATGGAACATGTAAATGGCTTATAGGAAGGTCAAGTTGTCCATTTCTAACAAAAAGAAAAACAGATTTGGTCAAAGTATGACATTTTCTTTCAAGCCAGACTTTTTTTTTTTAAACAGGAAGCACTAAAGCCTGTGATTCAGGGAGGTGAAAGCAACAGCAGCAGCAGCAGCAGCAGCAGCAGCAGCGGCAGCAGCCACTGGGACATTTACCCAAGTTAATAATGTGTATAATGTGTATCACAGAACACTGACAGGCTCCAGCAAGCAGCATGTAGCAGCATGAGTGGTACAAATAAGCCTGTATTAGATCCAGCGTGAGATGGTGGCCTGTGTGGGTTAGTTAGGCACAGCACACTCTTGGGATGTGTCATTAGAAGAAAACACATGGCTTGCCCCACACCTGCCACTGTGTGTGTGTGTGTGTGTGTGTGTGTGTGTGTGTGTGTGTGTGTGTGTGTGTGTGTGTGTGTGTGTGTGTG
>JBBIGC010000001.1:8116728-8134048 GCA_037576955.1 Lepidarchus adonis
AGTTTTGATGCCTTCAGTGAGAATCTACCAATGTAAATGGTCATGAAAATAAAGAAAACACATTGAATGAGAAGGTGCCAAACTTTTGGCCTGTACTGTATTAATATATATGGGTAAGCTAATAACTTTATGGAACACATTTGTATTTCCTGTGAGAACTCACTTGATAGAGCGTAGGTCCTACAATGAGAAGGTCCTAGGTTTGATCCCTGGGTCGGCCACAAGTGCTTTTCTGTGTGTAGTTTGTAAGCTCTCTGTGCAAGTTTCCTACCACTGTCCAAAGGTTTGTGGTTTAGATCTACCCTTGCCTATGTGTGTCTGAATGGTTGTCTGTTTCTGTGTTACCCTGTGACAAGGTGGCATCCTGTCTAAGGTGAATCCGGCCTTGTGCACTTAAGCTAGGATCAGCTCCAGCTTCCCAATGACCTGAATAGGTTAAGTGGATTGGAGAATAAATAAACGACAATGGGGTTGTCACGATAATAAAACTTTAACAGAATTGATGCCAAGTTAGGTTTCCTTAACAGGCTGGATCATTTCCAACCTTTTTTTACTATCCTGTACAATTTCATAGAAATGCAAATCAATTTATATACTTTATATACAGTAATGTGATTTTCTTTTTTATATTGTATCTCGAACTGTTATAAATTAGAATAAGAATTAGAATAAACCTACCATTAAAAAGATAAATTTCTTTGACAGTGGGCAAACTTATTATTTCCTCCACTGTATGTGAGTGTCAACACTTGTGACATCACAAAAATAATAAATTCTAAATTAGTTGTTATTGTAGCTTAGACTGCATATTGCATTTTTAAGATATTAATTTAATTACGCTATTTGAAATAAACTTTTCATACTACAACAAACTCTTTATTAAAAAAACCTCAAATTCCAGTTTTTCACAATACAAGTCCTTTAAATTAAAATGTAGTTTATCAAGTCAAGCGTTTACTTGTTCACAAAAAGCACTACACAACACTAATGTCCACACAACACTCACAGTCATTAGTACTATGTAAAAGCTACATGCCATTAGGCCATACACATTGAAGAAGTGGCTAAAGTACAGATGCTATATCTCCAAGTATCTACTCAGTAAGTCAGTATGTATCTTTACAATAAGTTTTTATATATTTGTTAAACCTAGCTACCTTTTGTTATTGCTAGGTTATTGTATTTCAAACAATACAAAAAGCATTTATTCAACAATTTTTCATTGTTAGCGATAATATAAGTAGTAATTAGTAAGATGGATTCACTGTAGGATATGTTTAATAATTACTGCATGTCTGAAAATGCCTGAAAATACTCATGGCAGACCATTTTTCTTGCATAAAACTAATAGATTATCATGAGATTGCCTCCAGAAGTCAGATTAAGCCTACGCCTAGACTAAAAACAATTTCCAGTGGTGATTCACCATTGGCGCTGCAGTTTAGGCTTAATCCATGTCCGGGAAACTGGCCCTATAGGATATTGAAGACAAAATCAGTTAATAAGACATTTTTATTTGTGAAAATATTGTTGGATTGTCTAGATCTCAGTAGAATGCCTCTCTCAGCTAGTATTCACATCCCTTTTTGTGCCTAGTTAAAGGAAAACTGTGCAATAAATCGAAAAGTCCCAGCACCTCAGGGCTTCCACAATGAATTAAAAGCCTCTCCTATGTGTCCAGATAGAATATATAGAAAATATGCATTTCAGAGAGTCTTGCCTTAGAAGTTTGAAGGCAATGTTACTCATCATTTTCTCAAGAGTCTTCATAAGCAAATGCAATAAAGTTTAAGCATTTAGAAAGTCTAAACAAACAAACAAAAATGGGGTCAAGCTTACTACAACTGAAGCCATGATTGGCCAATTGATCACCCTCCAGGGAACGCTGGCATCATTTCTCTCCCAGCATCTGCTCAAAGATGGGGGGGGGGGATCACCATTTACATTCATAACAGAACATTCTTAGATCAAAGGAAAGTGCTTTTTTCTACCCCTAAAGGCCAGTTGTTCAATAATGTGCAAGTTATATGTATCTGAGGGTGGGTTAGACTCACCCCATGTCCTCTAGGTATATTCTGCAGATGATCCATGCAATCACAAAGACTGTGGGGAATCCTAGCAGAGAGAGGCGAAAGGAAGGTGAACAATCAGTGGGTTTTGAGGAATAGGAACATTATTACACACATTATTATACACATTATTACTTTTCATCTATAATTTATCTAAGAATAAAATCACATAGATTTGGATATGTCCTTTGCTAAGTTCCTAAAGACTTTGGATGCTTTATAAAAGTCTGGCTTTGATTTCACCAAATGGTGTGGCGTGTTTATGCTGGGATTTGCTATCAAGCCCAGTATATCATTAGAAGAAAATAAAATTAAGGGAATATATCATTGTCCAGGTCTTGGCTGGGAAGTGGTTTGAGTGGGGTAAACAGTGTAACCAAGATTACAATAGCAGTTTGTGCTTAGTGTGTAGAGAAGAAGAAGAAAAAAAATGCTGGTAAACACAAAGTAAAGGAGATTGTTTATTATCACTGTCATGATGAAAGAGAATGTTAATGAGGTGCTGATGGGATGTTTCCAATGAGCCAAAGTCCATCCCCAGAAAACTGTAGACACCCGGCTTTCATTTCTCAGCTTGGCAGATGCTTCCCTCCACTGAGACAATCAACTACAAAGACATTTAATACATAATGCAGTGCAAACATGGTGAGAAAAGTCAAAAGCCAATGACAGGCCATCCTTTTCCACACACCCTTGTCTCCTGAACCTCCTTTCAGGAGGAGGTGAAAGTACACAGCAGTGTTGAGAAAAAGTGTGAAGGTGATTTGACACTTAATAACTAAAATTTGATTCCCACCAATGTTAACAGTAAAAAAAAATAAAGACACTAATGGAGTACAGTATTAGTAATGTGGTTGAAGGTGTTTGAGGGATTACACATCCTGATGGGAAAAAAACGAAAAAAGAAGAAAAAAACCTCAGGAAATAGCTCTACAACACAACAGTCTCCAGTGGTTTAGAGATGCTACAATGATGTTTACCTCTGCTCTGGGCACAATACCAAAATTTTGAAGGACTCATTCTTAAAGAGGAAGATCATGGACAATGGATGAGATAAGTTCAACATGTAGTGAATGGTATGTCAGTGCAGCTATTCTGAAAGTATTGAGCCAGAATTACCCCATCCAATGAAGAGATAGACCACAAAATGCCGGTTCTTAGAGAAGATCACCATCAGCAGGGTGTGCAGGTACAGGCCCTCCACCAACAGCCAGAAGAAATTGGCCATGATGAAGTAGTGAAAAATGACCAGGCTGGCCTTGCACCCTATCTGGAAAGCAGACACAAAACACAGCAATGTTTCTTCAAAATATTTCTATTGAAACTAGAGTTGATTGTAAACCAAAAAACTTCATCATTACACAAAGGGGCAATTTTTTTTTTGTCACATCGACCTTTTGTGTTATACTTTCTGTTCTGTACTTGCATATATGTATATGCACCAATGAAGTAATTTTTTCAGTACCTTCAGTGTTACATCAAGGAGACAATGACACCATGACATTGATATTCAGAATGGTGTCAGGCCACTAACACTGTCTCTTCAAAAACGCTTAGAGTATAATTTTCTCTTTTGTCATCACTCACTGTACTTAGATTCTCTGGAAAGAACTCTAGATGGGAGCAAGAAGTGGATTTTCAATTACATATGACATCCCAGTTTCTGGTATAAATCAAGCAACTTCTGAACTCTTATGACTTATGGCCCAGAAGTATCCCACAGAGCCACTTGAATACTTAATAAAACATACCTTTAGCTTTAGCAAAAACCTATTGTGCTCAGGAAAATCTAATCACAGATTTAAAAAAACACTAAAATACTCACATAAAATCATCAGTGATGGGAATGGCCTATGAGGACTTGTGCTATTATATGGAATCTCTGTCAATAATTAAAAACAACAGAACTGCACTAATACAATTAGCATGCTTGAAGGAGAACGCTAATCTGTTAACAATTACGCATATTAACTATACGATGACCATATGGGCTAGAATTGTGCTGAGTAATGGAGAGAGAATGTCCCAGAGAGAGTGAGGCCTAAACTATGCTTTTTAGAACTTCTGTAAATGAATGGCTGTGGCTTTACCAGGTATCAAATCTCCTGGCAATAGGTCCAATGTTTATATAGTTGTGCCACCTAGGAACCTGGGCATTTACATTCTTCTCAAACAAAGTCCAACTGAATAGTATCAATTAGACAGCATATTGGCTAACACCATAGAACCACACAAGAACACCAGTGAAATAGCAATACTGTTGAAATCCTAACGTTAAATTCTAAATTATTATATGTTGCTTGTCTACTAAATATTTAAATGTTTGCACTCATTGTCCTATTTGATTTGGCCATGTCTGTCACATGTATTACATAATCATATGGCATAGTATATAATAATAATAAAATAATAATAATAATAATAATAATAATAATAATAATAATAATAATAATAATAATAATAATAATAATAATAATTTATATAGCGCCTAAACTGACTTTTCCATAAATGTATGCATGTTGCAACTAATTTCATCAGCTTGAGTTGCCACAAATGCAGAAGGAAGGAACATAGCTAAATGGTCAGTTTAATCAATATACTATGACATGAATAGTTAAGAAAATTCGTATTTACACTATTAATAACATTTATATTGCAATTAAGAGTCAGACAGGCCTAAATTTAGTTAGACATTGGTTTTATCAAATCTTTACATTTTTAATGTACCATCATTTAACTTTGTACATTTATTATAGTGTTTTAAAACACAAAACTTAATTTAAATTGTAAAATGGTAAATGGATTAAATAATCCCTTGTCATTACTGTACAGAAAATCCATATTAGCTCACTTCTATTGTAACAAAAAAGGTGAAGACAAACATTTTCAGCTTGTTAAGGCTGTAGCAGCAGCTCACCAGTGAGGGTTGTTCATGGCACTGCATGTTCTCTTTGTGAGAAAACAATATGGCATCCTTGATCAGCACAGCAATGGCTCTCAGAATGAAGGAGAAGAATAAATTCAGATGGATGTAATTCCTGGTGCAGTGGAGTTTTCTGCAAGATATGGAGAACACTTTTAACAAATGCTCATGTTTGCTACAGCAACAATTTTCTCACTAAAATGGGATTTGGGCAGTCTTCAGTTTGTTCGCCTCCCAGCTTTTATGTGAATATTTCAGGCTGGCAGTCATATAAACACTATAAAGACAAGACAGAATACCAAGCATGATGTTTATACTCAATGTCAAAAACTCTGAATTATGGACTTTCCGAAAATACTGCCAAAGCTCAAAGCTAATGATTACAATTAATATCTGTCACAGCTGTCCATTCACAAGACGTGGGGTGTTACATAAAGCAGAGATGGAGGGAGGGAGAAAGAAAGAGAGAATAGAGAGAGGAGGGGGAGGCTTTGTTTGGCAGGGAGCTAGTTTATTTGTACCTGAAGAGACACAGGATGGTACTGCCAGTGATGAGAGCGACGAGAGAGAGACTGTGGCCCAGCGTGTACAGGGTCTTCACAACAGTGTAGAACACCAGCTGGTTAGACAAAAAGAACGTTAGGCTGAGTTTGGAGATTGTAGAAGACCTGATATATAAATGTGCCCATTCCTCAAAAGTTCCCCTCCCATTTCTGGAAGGATATCAAAAGCTATAAGTAGCTGACAACATTCACAGCAATCTAGCAAGCATAAACACTGCGAATGACCCCTTCACCCCTTTTGACCAGTGGAGCGTTAACATTCGATCGCCCCACTGATGACATGGAGGGCTGATAACCATTCGAAACTGTGAGCCGGGCTGACAGGACGGTTGGTGGGAGAGGACGGTGATGGAGCTCAGATATGAGCATCCTCCGTAAACAGCATTCTTCAGGCCTTACACACCACTTGGCAAATGCACCGCTCAGCCTAATTCCCAACAACCACCAACAGCATTCCTGATCCAGACACTAAGTTAACAACGTTCCATTAAATTTTATAGAACTGCCTTGGCCTCTGTACATCCTTTTTATTTATACAGTATGTCCTCAAAGGATGTTATTTAAAGCTGCAATGTTTATGCTTTCGTCCTTTTCAGGCTTCAAGAAGACACAGTTCCTGTATATCGCTTTAAACAGTCAGACAATATTGCATGATGGGGTCTAACAATGTTCAGCTGCACTAAGGCATTAGTTCTGAAGAGCTCTTACCATTCCAGTCAGTATCCAATAACCTTCTGAAGCAGTGTCACTTTTGAAACTAAAACACCATCTCCTGTTAGACCAAGAAGGCCACGTTACCTCAAGAAGAATTAAAATATTTGGACATTCCTTGGAGCGGCAGCCTAAAGGTTAACCGAGTTACAGCAGGATGATGGCGTGAGACAGGAACCAGTCACTCTGCAGGAAAGGTTTGAGGGGAAGCCAGCTCATTTCCTTTTTCAGACAGACACTTATATGTTGGCAGAAGAACATCAAGGAGCCTCCTTGAAATTTTTTTTTGGGATGCCCATGGAAAGTGTCTGGAGAGTCTCATATAAAAGGTGACATTAAAACAGGACTAAGAACTGAGAAAGGTCAGTGACATGTCTTAACACAAAAATGGTGTGAATCAATTAGGTTAAGAAGATTAAAATCTAAAATGGTCTAAAATGCATTCATGAAATAAACAGAATTGATTGAGTTAGAAATTCATCAGTGAAGATGCACAAATTCCTCCAAAAGGGAACTACTCTAATACACTCCTCTAACAGCATTCAGCCTTGAAATCAGGCTGCAGATAAGCTTCGGTCAAGGTCAGTCTGCCGGCACAACCCCCAATCCCTCAGGAGAGGAACTCTGTGTCATCTTCGCTAATTTCAAAGAGAGGTCTCCTGTGAGGTACAGATTTTGCCCTCCCTGCCCCAACCACTCCTCATCAGGAAATTGCTCGGATGTTTAATTTCCCCCCATCGCAGGTAAAGAATGGAAAAATAACTCACTGCCCTGTTTTACCCTGGATTGGTGTATGAATCATAGAAGCATCTGGGCAGAATCCCAAAATCCAAGACTGACAACAGAATCGCAGCGTGTGATTGAGGTCAAAAGTGCACCGGCTGTCTTCCATTGAGTTTCCAACATTTAGGAACTTTAAAAAGGAATTATCCTTTATCCAATTTCTCCACAATATACAAGGAAAATCCATTTTATGACTGCAAGTTACGTTAGTGTTCAGATGAGTGTTGGATTGGACAAAAGGAAGTGACTTAGGAGTGCCTTTGACCTAGGCATGTGGGCACCAGGTGTGTCATTTGTAGCATCTCCCAAATGTCATCATGGGCTTTTTATGCAGAATGTGAATCAGAGGGGTCAAATGAATTATGGAAGCTAACAGACGGGTCACAACTGCAGCAAAAGTAATGTTCTCAGCATCTGTCTATAAACTTTTGAGAAGGCTCGAAGGAAAGAATGGCAGCTATCAAGAAAGGCTGCATCTTTTCCAAGTCAGTCAAAAATACTAGCTTACTTATACATTTACTGCTGAATTTACATATGTTTGCAATGAGACACTATGCAAATAGTCATTTTTTGTGACATAAACTGTGGCATTCTAGTGCTGTGGTGATACACTCAAATCACAGTTACTCAGACAAAATCTCTACAGGCTTTAATATTGCATCACAGAAGGCACTCAAAAGCTACAAAACCAACCTGCAAAATCTCACCTTGTTAAATATATTGAAAAATGACCATATTAAACAGCCTAAAATCATAAGCTCAGGATCTTTCTGTAGAATCCAGGTTCCTTTCATGTCAGGCTGACAACATGGTACCAATGTGGAATCTGGAAGACTAGTAGTGACAGTGTAATGAGATGGGGAATATCTTTTTGGAAAATAATACGATCCCAACAAGTGCATAAAATTGTGTGGGCACTTCTGATGACTGAACTGACCCCACCAATTATTTGAAAAACATCTAGGAAACATCTAGAAAACATCTAGGTATACAGAAGGCTAAATTGTGTTCTCTACTCTACTCCACCTCCCAAACATAAACCGGCAGTGTAATTGGTAGGTACACGATGTGTGTTTGGAATTTGGGCCTCTTAAACACATAGCCAATATGGCTTTTGCATTTACATGTTGATGTGCGACTGTATCAGCTTATGCTAGCTACAAACACAAAAAGTGCAACAATGTCAGAGAAGTAAATTAAGATATCTTTTTAAAACTCTTCGTCAGCCATTAGCTACCTTTAACATTACAGAATTCATTAATTAACATATTACTGTATTCAGAAATATGGTATTTATGTGAAATCATTGAGCTCTTTGATATTTTGTGCATCATGTATCTGTGATGTGTACCATAAAGTGGGAGATAGGTAGTATGTTCTCACCATTTTGAAAAGCAAACCTACACCCTTGTATCCCGATACCTAAGTTCATCCACACTCAGATGGACACGTGGTAAAGTCATGTAATAAGGCACGTATCCCCACAAAGTGGTTCCAGGAACACGACAGTATTCTTTGATTGCTTCAGTGTATTGCACATTCCCCTACTGAGCATCTTTGGCGTAATGATGTAAAGGTGAAGGAGAAGATGCTGCTGCTTAATAATAAGGGAAACAAGATGTCCTCCACAACCCTGAGGATTAACACCTAAATCTTCACAACGGACCTCTGCTTCTAATGACTTTAAGCACATACGCCACTCAGAAGCTGCAGATGTAGAGCGAGTCACTGATTGTCATGTGCCATTTTGAGGCAACTACAAGGGATGCTTTAAATGAAACTTATTCACAACCCAGGTTGAATCATCCTCTCAAGGCATGAGTCTTATGCTCTCCCTGCACCCTAGGGCTTGTGCAGTTTCAAAATTGCTTCAGAGACTGCGCTCCAGCTTGCAGTTCCCGTCACGTCGTTGAGCGAGTCTAGGTGTCTGATCCAATCCCCGGGATCATCTCCAGCAGCGCTGACAAGATGCCGAAACTAATCGAGCGGCTTACTCAAGGATGGCAGCAGTTTGCCCTCACCACTGAGTCCCTAGACATTCAAACTCAAACCCCACACAGCACATGGAGCATCTGAACAGCATTTATTGCTTCACGTTGGAAGATAATTATGGTTTCACCCCTGTTTCATGAGAACTGCCTTGCACTAAATTAGCTCCCCAGATAAGAGCTTTGGAGTGCAAAAGAAAAGACTGTGCTGCTTATCATGTATCAGATAAAGAGCCAGAGTTTCAGTCTGTTCTTTGCCATCTTTCATGAGTCTTTAACTTTCATTGCAGAAATGCCTGAGTTATGTAAGTGACTAGAGATCTGTAGTTATCTGTTTGACTTGTGCTAAATACATTCAACAGAATATGCTACATAAATTCAACACATAAATTCAACTTTCATATAAAAACCAAGAGATTACGCTATTATTATTATTTTTTAAATATAGCATTATGCATTAATAACAGCATGAGAAAATGAACCAAAAAGGATTTTGAAATTCCAACTGCTGGGTCCTACATTTTCAGAGTTCACTAGCAATGTGCAGTAGAGGTGTGAAAGATAATGTTATCCAATATAACCAGGGCTATAACTTGGGTTTCATAATGATAATAGAACCATATCAGTACTAGCAGATAACTGTTTAAAAATATTGACATTTATATTTGTTTCTAATGCCAACTCAAGTAGATTTAGTCCATTTTTTCATATTTTATTTTTTATTCATAAAAGAGTATTCATACTCTTTTATTCTATTCTGTCGCTGGTAATGTAACTTTGTTATGATACTAACTATTATAGCATATAATTGGTAATACAGAATCAGAAGACTTGAAAAGAAGAGGTTTAACTTTAGTATTTTTAGAAACAAATCATCTAATAGGGATGGCTTGTAACTTGTATATTCACTCCATTAGCATTGCCATTAGCAGCTTATAGCAGCCTATACAAGAACTAATTGCATGCGTTGTTCTTTTTCTGTTCTTTTTAAAAGCTGGTTACAGAGGATGGCAGTGTCACAGCATTAGGAGTGGTTTTAGCTGTTGAATGTGTCTTACATTTAAATATCCAGCTACAATGAATTAAACAATTATATACCTACAAAACTATAGAGCATTGATCTGTAGCAAAAAAAATTAGATAACTGAGATGGTTGGTGCAGTTAGGTAAGGAGCTAACATAGCATTTAGCAAGCTGGCATGCTCATCTACCACAGACAATAATACATTTCAAAAGCTTTGAATTTTTGAATTGAATTTTTTTTATTTCACATCATGTATTCTAAATGATATTATATTATATTCAAAATGTTAGTCCTTTAATCCTGAGTCCTTATTATCATTGTACATTGTTGAATTCAAATGTGAATTCAGAAATAATAGACACATAATTAAGAAAAGCAATATGTAACAATGGTAGAACAGTACACAATACTATATAATACACTACACATCCAAAGGACAAATATACAGTGACATCTAGCAGCTGGGTGAGTGTACTTGAACAGTATTGCAAAAGTGCAAAAAAAATTACACTACATTCTCTCTCTTTTATCAATCAAAGTTTCCTTCATTGTAAATCTTCAGAGCTATGATATGAAGGTCCACCCCTTCAGAAGTCAACACAGCCAAAGCAGGAGCACTACTGGTCAAAGACGCAAAAGTTCACCAGAGTTGACCTCAATAAGACATTTATTCAGCGAAACAATTTTGCTTGCAGTAATTTGTTGGTGAAGTGTGTGGGCCTTAAGAGTTCAGGCAGTTAACACCAGACATATTCAGAATTATCGTGTGTGTGCTTGTAGATGCATATCCAGATAAATGGACCTCTATGTCCAAGAAAATCAGTCCAGCTGCTCTAACTTTCACTCTGGAGGCTTTGCTTGACATTGTGGTTTCCTCATGGTTCACTTCCTGCAAAGTGTCTCGCCTTTCCAGTTCAGTGGCTTGTTCCTGCCTCTCCGATTTACCCACTACCCCACAGCGGCACTAGCGGACAGCCACAAGATCAAACCACTGATTTAATGCGCAATCAAAAAATATAAATAATTAAATAAAAGAAAGACGCAGCTACATGACCACAGCAGTTGGTCAATACTAATGAGGCCTGATGGTTTCAGTATAAGAAAACCAAACCCTTTCCTCTCCTTTTAGGCAATTTCTGCTGTTACAGCTTAGAATAAATCTTTCGCTCTTTAAATCTGTCAAAATTGAAGTCTATATTGGCTCTCTGTGCCTCTTTTCTGCTTTCTACTGTGTAAGATCACTTTCCCATCAGTCTGCCATCGTTTTTTTAAAAGGAGAAATATAATACCCTCTGCAATTTGGTGGCCAGCACATGAAAATAATCTAGACTCTAGAGTAAGGATCTCTCTTTCTCTTAACACTTTTCAAACACTTTCTCTGCATACACACACACACACACACACACACATACACAGTCTCCCAAAAGCAGCCTCAGCTGGCAGAACCAGGCTAGGGAGCTGAGCAGTTTGGACAGAGATGTTCGAGAGCCCTGGGGCTCCAGACAGAGTGATTCTTCAGTCGGTGCAGCGCTCACACAGCGGACGACAGGGGCCACCCATCAGTCAAAAAGGATCCTTCCTGCATGAGTTTGCTCACTGATTTCATTACCTTCGCTTATCCATTCTATCTGTCACAAAGGCCAGATGTATAAACATGTCCCAGCTATGAGCGCCTGTCATCGTCCCGCAGGACCTGAAATTTTCTTCATGAAAATTCAGTGCTCCCTATGGCGTACCTCCCACCGCTGTTCCACTCACCTTCCTGGGCTTAGACTCGGAATAGCACACACTGTCGACGCTGGGGTACACCACAGACCATCCATCAGCTGTGCAGTTCTTGCTGATGTTCCCTGAAAGCCAAAACATAAAGAGACTATGATCCACCATATGATCAAAAATACCACTAAACAATGAGCATTTTGGAAAAGATGCAAATAATTGTGTGTGAGAAAAGAATGAAAAAGAAAAATCAGTTGTGAAGTAATTATTTTTGAAGCTGTATTATTCTGTCGTCTTCTGGAGCCGCTCAAAAGTAATGTAATGTACAAAACTTGTAATGTAAGCTTAAGACAGAATCTACACTCCTATTCAATGTTCAATATCAGTCTGGTTTGGCAGTATGACTGTTTCAGTAGCTGTAATATAAATGCTGCTTTTAAACTACTAAAACTAGAGATTTATTTGTATTACAGTAAGTGACATAAGCTTTCTGACGTCTTCCCAAACCCATGTGGCTATGTTTTTGACAGTAGCGTGACAGTTTCTCATACAGTGGCTTCAGAGGGCTAGATGGTCACTCGAGTTCAACAGTGGCCTTGTCTGAGATTCCTTCAAATTCCTCTTTCAAAACCATTTTGCAGTATTAATCTATATTAACCAGATAAATCAAATCTGTCAACCAGTTCCAGGGAAGGTGATGACTTCAGTTCAAGTACAAAACATGAGAAAAAAATAAGATATCTTTATTTTAACTGTACAAGTACAATGAGGTATGACTTGTACAGAGTCAGTAGAAGCCAAGTTTAGATTCAACCATACGTTAGAGCTGTTAGAGTAAATAAAACGTTAAAAAAAGGTTAAAAGTGTTCAATAGATTCTATATGATTCTAAACAAATATATTCTTCAGTTTATTATTGCACTTGAGAACAAACTGCAGCACTTGGCGGGCATAAAAAATGCATACTGCACTACAAAAGTAGGGGGTACAATAAAATAGGAGATGGTAGATTTTTGCATTGAATGAGAATTAATGCTCACAACAGTCATAGTAGATACTAGTGCTCTGAAATAGACTTTACATAGTTTAGCATGTATGAGTGAACAGTGGGTGTATAATGATTAAGGTTCAGTAAATAAAACGAGTTGTACATGGATCAGTATGCATGTATAATGTCATTGGTTTGCTTGAGGTCGAGCATGGTTCCTGTAGTGATATTACATGGGGGAGCTCTGTCTATAGTAATACGTCAGCCCAGGGGAAAAAGCTGTTCTGCAGCCTGGTCATGTGGGCATTCAGGGCTCTGTAGCACTGGCCAGACGGCAGAAGGCTGAAGATACCATGGCCAGGGTAAGTGAGAGCTCTGCAGATGTTCATGGCTTTTTAGCTGCAGCAAGATCTGTAGATTTCTTACAGTATTTGAAGCTGTAAGCCAGTAATCCTGATGGTTGCTTTGACAGTGTGCTTGAGGGCCTTCCTGTTCTCAGAAGTGCTGCCTGAGTCCCATGCAGTTTGTGATGACGGACCCCAGCAAAAGCTGACCAGCTGCTTTGTGGGAAATGTGCTTTCTTCAGGCTCTTCATGAAGTGAAGCCCTTTTGGCACAAAAACCCATATTTGCAATGTTACACTGAATTTGGGGATTTCATCATCTATGTGTGACAAGCCGCCGTGACAAGCCTGCCGAAATGCAACGGAAAGACGGGGCCCAAGAGCAGAGGGAACGTAAACAGAGGCACACACTCTTGCCACACCATGCCCTGGCTGAAAGAAGTGTTTTGAGTTTTGAGTACTACCCTCTACCGCGCACAAGATGGAATACAAAACGGCAAGTCAATGGCGGCCAATCATTCACCCACCAGCATGCTTTGCTATGCAACCCAATCCCAGGGTTGCCAGGTCTCACCCAGAAACCTCAGCCAGGCGGGAGAGGGGGAACTGTGCAGGGTGCACGTTTATGCACAATCTGGCAACCACATGCACTACAGCCATGCCACGGCTCTCTCCACCAGGAGAGCCCCCCCAGCAAACCAACACCTGCCCCATAGGGCATTCACACAGACCCAACCGCCCCCGCTACCTCCAGTTTACACCCAGGACAACCATGTGCCGGGCTCATGGAAACGCAGGTGTGGAACCTTCCTAACAGACCCAGCCGGATACCAGTCTGCCGAAAAGTGGCTACGGCGCCACAGGCAAACCCCAGGACCTTACTCACTTGCAGGCTTCCAGAACCCGTGGAGTGGCAACGGGCAACCAGGCTCTATAAAACCGCTGATCCAGCTGGCTGGCATCAACGCCTGATTGCCCAGCAGTGCATCACTCCCCTGCCAGCAGCGCAGTGTCACCACCCTGGGGGAGTTGCGTACCTTATATTATGGTATGTACATGCACTAAAAAAATACTGCGTTAAAATGAGAAATTATTATGTAGTGAAAATCACTGCATACATTCAAGAACAGTTTTAAAAAAAAACATTGTCTGTGAATACAGTTTGTTGACTGAGCTTTTTTTAAGAGGGACCAGGTGGAAAACTGTCCTGGGGTTGACAAATCCAATCATGGACACTGCATCCTCCAGGCTAAAATCATTTACAGTATCTCACAGTACCCTTCTACAGTACCCCTCAAATTTTTGTAAATACTTTATTATATCTTTTCATGGGACAACACTGAAGATATGATTTGATACAATGTATAGAAGTCAGTGTACAGCTTGTATAACAGTGTAAACTGCTGTCCCCTCAAAATAACTAAACACACAGCCATTAATGTATTAACCCCTGGAAACAAAAGTAAGTACACCCCTCCTAAGTGAAAATGTCCAAATTATTCCCATAATGTCAATATTCTGTATGACCACTATTATTTTTCAACACTGCCTTAACTTTCTTGGGCATAGAGTTCACTAGAGTATTACAGGTACTGCTTCAGTATGTCAAGTCAAGTCAAGTCAATTTTACATGTATAGCACTTTTTACAACTGATGTTGTCACAAAGTAGCTTTACAGAATCCAGGTCCGAGTATGTCACAGTAATAAATACATTTATTCTGGTCTCCTCAGACCACAGGACCTGGTTCCAGTAATCCATGTTTTTCTTAGTCTGCTTGTCTTCAGCAAACTGTTTGTGGTCTTTCTTGTGCAACATCTTTAGAAAAGACTTCCTTCCGGGAGGACATCCATACAGACCAATTTGATGCAGTGTGCGGCTTATGGTCTGAGCACTGAAAGGCTGAGCCGCTGAGAGTTCTTTGCCATGAGGTGCCATGTTGAACAGTGACCAGTACGAGAGGGTGTGAGAGCAATAACACCAAATTTAGCGCACCCCATTCACACGGTTCAGACATTGTAACGGCAACGCCAACATTGTACTCACTTTTGTTGCCAGCAGTTTAGACATCAATGGCTGCATGTTGAGTTATTTTGAGGGGACAGCAAATGTTTTACATTGATATACAAGCTGTACACTGACTACATTACATTGTATCAAAGTGTCATATCTTCAGTGTTCTCCCATGGAAAGATATAATAAAATATTTACAAAAATGTGAGGGGTGTACTATACAGGTTTTGGAGCAACACATGCTGACATCTAAGACAATGACATTTTCAGAGAAGAACGTCCCAAACTGCATTTGGCACATTTTACAGCAGCATAGCTCTGTAGTACAACAGTCCACATATTAAATTGGCCTGCTCTCAAGCAGTTGATCTTCTCAGTTCCTAAGTGTTGGTAATGTTGCTAAAAGAAATAGTGATACAGCACAGTGCAAGACATGCTTCTGCCACATGTATGCATATACTTAAAAAAAATGTGGGTTTACATGATTTGCAAATCATCACATTGTGTTTATTTATATTTTTAACAATGTCTTAACTCTTTTGGAAATGGGGCTGCACATTAATGCCTTGTTCTTTACATGGTTTAACATTGAACTCATTCACACACTGTTTTTTTCCCACTCACTAGCTGCAGTCATACTATAACAGGCACCCTGCTGAGAGCTTGTCATCATTTCTCATCATCATCGTCAACATTGGGATCTCACTTGAACTCTCTAGTTCCATATGCCATACTGCTGATGGACAGTGAGGGGCCAGGGGCGGAGACTTTGGTCTGAAGAGGCTCTTTCATAAAGCACATACATGTTTATGGCTTTTGCATAAAGGATTACTGTGTAGGGTTGATAATGGCATTAGCAACAAAACATTTGCCTCCCACACAGCATATTCCAAAAATAGCAACCATTACATCTACAGCAACAGACAAATTATGAATTACATGAATGTACACTATAACATCAGTGCTTGTTAATAAAAATATAACCCAAATATAGTAATAAATCATACATATATAGTCTGTGATATTTCAATTCATGTGTCTTTAGGACAGTGTTAACCTAGCGGTTTGGGTTGCAGGTTCAAATCCTGGCCCCGGCACCACTACGGTACCTTCGAGCAATGTTTTGTTCTGCTACATTTTTCCCCGGGCGCTGTTTATAGCTGCCTGTTGCTCCATATAAGGTAGGTTAAATGCATTAGTTGCTTCAATTTGTTTAAGTGGGTGTGTTCACAATGACAATTAGTCACATTCACTTCATGTAACTGACAAAATCACAAAAAAGCATTTTTCAATAGTTTTACTGACACTGTCACAAATTTTGAATCTGACAGCTGCAACACACTCAAATAATGATGATACAGAGGTGTTTACTATTGTATAACATAACCTTATTTTTTAATAAAACATTTTAATCATTTTGGAACTGAAGATACTAATTGTAGAAGTTTGGCATTAGGATATATTGTCTATTCTTGCTTGATATTAGACTTCAGCTGCTTAAAAGCCTGTAGTCACCATTGTATGGTTCTCCTCTTCCTGATGCGCCCTAGATTTCCAATAGGAGATAGATCTGAACTGGCAGTAGGCGAGTCAATAACACATAGTCCATGCCTACAAAACCACATTGCTGCAGCAAATGCAGAATGTGATCTGGGATTGTCATGCCGAAATAAGCATGAACATCCCAGAAAGAAATAGAGGTGCAAAATATGTCTCTAAAACCTTAATATATGCCTCAGTCGATGGCACCACATACAGAGAGCCCACCCTCTTCAATAAGCACTACTGCACCCCAAACCATCACAGGGGTCAATGAAAATTTGGATAGTTGTATCTTCTTTGACAAACAAATATTTTCCCCTCAAAAGAAGCTGAAATATGGACTCATACCAACCGTAGCATACTGTTCTACAGTCTTTCAGGCCATCTGAGATCATCTCATCCGAGAGATTGTTTATGCATAGAGATAAGTATGCATAATCACTCACTAATCACCCCAATGTAAAAAAAATTAAAATTAAAACATTTTAAATGTGGGGCAGTGGTGGCCTAGTGGTTAGGGCAGGGATAGGCAAACTACGGCCCCCCAGGACACATCTGGCCCCAAATTAGTTAAAATCATATTTATGAATGCCAGTGGCGGCTGGTCCATAGGGGTCCCAGACCGGTGGGGAATATAAAAATATAAAATTGATTTT
>JBBIGC010000001.1:8134148-8156793 GCA_037576955.1 Lepidarchus adonis
TTTTATCTGTAAATCTGCTGATTTTAAGAAGGAAAATAAATTATTATTGTGAAATTGTCATCATTTTGACTGTTCATCTGAAGCTTATACTGGACTACGAAGGGAAATGTATTGGTATATCAGCCCCACCAAGAATTTTTTTCACCAGCCACCACTGATGAATGCATTCATTTGACCTTATTCTGCAATGCTTTGGCTGTCCACCAGTTGGCGCTTTAGGTGGATTAATACGCTTGGCTGTTTTGGTAAGGCCTTTACCATTGTCACTCTAACCCTAACCCTAACAATGAGTGGGACGAAAAAAAGAAATGTTGACAGTGAATGCCGAGTACTTAATAAGGACTGGACAACTAAATACTTTTTCACTGAAGTCCGGTCAAAGGCTGTATGTCTTATTTGCCAAGAGACAGTTGCAGTTTTTAAGAAATACAACATCAGCCGTCACTTTTCCACCAAGCATGCTAACTACGCCAGCAACCTGTCGACGCAAGAACGAGCAGCTACAGCTCAGAGGCTGGCAGCTAGTTTGCAAGCTCAGCAAAACACCTTTATTCGACAAACTGCTATCCAAGAGTCCAGCACGAAAGCAAGTTATTTGCTGGCATTCAAGTTAGCAAAGACCAGCAAGCCTTTCTCCGAAGGAGTTTCTCTAAGACTGCATGGTGTTTCTGGAGAGCAAAAACAAATTTGAAAAAATTAGCTTGTCACGAATGACAGTGACTCGTCGTGTTGAACTAATTGATGAAGATATAACTAGCAAGCTAAACAAAAAAGTGGAGTCATTTAAATTATATTCCTTGGCACTGGACGAAAGTACTGACATCAAAGACAATGCTCAGCTTTTGATTTTTATCAGAGGGATTTATGACAATTTTGAGATTACGGAGGAGTTTTTGGCCGTGGAGTCCCTAAGGGGAAAACACGGGGAGAGGACTTGTATGACAGCGTGTTGGGGTCATAAACAGGCACAAGCTAACTTGGAGTACGCTCGCCAACGTTACCACGGATGGATCGCCAAACCTGACTGCTCTAAAGAATCCAGGACAGGGTCAAAGAGGACAACCCCAAACAGGAGGTAATTTTCTCACACAGCATAATCCACCAGGAAGCACTGTGTCCGTACTTCACCTTGACCATGTAGAGAAGCCAGTTGTAAAACTTGTTCACTTTTTTCAAGCGAGTCAGTTTATTAAGTTTCTTGAAGAAACAGATGTAGATCACCAGGACTTGCTTTACCACTCAAATGTCCCACTCAAAGACCAGTTTGTGCATGAAATGTACACAAACGTCAGAGCCTTCAAAACCAAGCTATCTTTGTTCTCAAAGCAAATGTCGAACAAGTCACTCTGTCATTTCCCCACACTGACTATGTTGAAAGAGGCACCCGACATGTGAAAAAATACAGAAGATCTCTGGACGACCTGCATGGAGAATTCGACCGTAGGTTCTCTGATTTTGGAAAAATCGATAAGTCACTTCAGCTGGTGTCATGTCCCTTCACACAAGACCCAGAAACAGCGCCACAGGAGTTGCAGTTGGAACTGATTGATCTCCAGTGTGACACCGTCTTAAAGGAGAAGTTCAATTCCCTTAAACTGGGTGAGTTTTATGCTTCACTAAGCACAGCCAAATTGTGTGTATGTGTGTGAACATACTTTTAGTGTGATGAACACCAACAAAGCACCCCACATTTCCCAGCTGAGTGATGAACACCTCAGGTCCGTTCTGAGAATTGCCACAACAAAACTAACACCAGACTTTGATGCACTTGTAAAAATTGGTGATCAACAACACTGTTCCCACTAAAAGTAAGTCAAGTATTACCAGTGTAATGACTTTTATGTTTATGTTTGATATGTATTTTTCTACATTTTCTACACTGAAGAATGCTACTTTAATAGCCAATCACAATACCTTTAGTTGAGTGTATTGCTGCCATCAAATTCTAAATGTGTGTAGATAACGAAAACAATTAAATTGGTCAGTAAAACCATTGAAAAGCTTTTCTTTTGTCAGTTAAAGAAAAATGTGTGAGTATATTACAGAGATGAGTAAACTTTTTAAATCTGTATTTCAAAGTGAAAACATAAAGGAGTCTGGTCTGGGTTTGGGCATTTACACAGTACAACATCTGTAAAGGAATCAGAAAGAGAGAGCTGAATGGCTTTTTAATTCAGTCTGTGACCCATCATGAAATAATCACACACACACAGACACAAACAGACACATACACACACACACACAATACACTCTCACGGTATATGTGCATACAGAGCACATGTGCACAAACATACACAGACTCCCACCCCTATTTTGTCATAAATAAACATACATATATACACAGATAAAAGACCAAACAAGCAAAAGCACAAGCCCATGATTACAGACATACCCAGGCACTCAACACCCCATTACAGGAATCCTAGTCTCCTTCACTGGGACAGTTCAGTCCCTGTGAAGGAGGATGTTAATCAGACATGATCACACCTGCATTTCTAAGCCACTTGAGCACAGCGTCTGTCCAACTGTCAGTTTCTCTTCATTCTGAAGGTGACAAGTCAGTCTAACATGTTCAGGTCCAGCACAACAGTAGGTCTGGTGACAGGGGAGAAAATAGCTGCAGTATAATTTTCTCCTCTTTCCAGAGGGCAGTGTGAAGAGGACAGGTGGGCAGCAGTAGTATGCAAAGAGGGAGGATGGGAGTGGAGGCCTATTTCAGCCCACACAAGCCTGAGGCTCTAGCACACTGAGTCTGGCTGCTGGAAACAAAACAGCTAGCGAAGGCTCTGCTCGCCCAGAAGAGAATGTACACCATTAACCTCTTCAAGAGAGAATAGGCTGTCACAGCAATTTGGCAGAGAATTTATGCAAACAGGGTGCTGTATCTGCAAGCCTGATAAACCTGCTGAATAAAAAACACTCCCTCTACTGAATGAGCTGAAAATAAGAGGGAAGGGGGCATCCCTGATGAAAAGAACTGAGGATAATAGGTGCCAGTGCAGATAAAAAAAATTTTTTTTTTTAATTCAGCTGCAATATTTTCTCACAAAGCAAAATAAAAGTGGTCAGAACACAATTTGGTTCTTCTTTAATTTGAACAAATGATGGTTTTCCATAACATCATCTATAAGTAAGTAGTTTTACACTGTAATTTTTCAATATTTGATCAAAATAATTAATTATATGCATATAAATATTAGCAATGTACACACAAATGTTCAATGAATATGTCTAAAAAGGCTTCAATACACTCAACCACAGAATCTGCAGAATTTCAAACTGTGCTTAATTTGTACATCAAGTGGTCCCCGAACACTGAGCAGATCAGAGGAGAGGACAGAAACAGCTTTCTCCCTCTCGCTCTTTCTCACACTCACACACCCTGTCTGAGGATCACTACAATAAGGGAATTAGGACAGAAAGTATTTACATTACAAAGTACATTACAAAGTATTAACATTCTGCATAAATTGAGCCCTGGTTGCATGTACTATTTATCTGAACACAGTTGAACAAGCTCATCAACTGATCAACTGGGATATGTTGGTGGCAGGTGGTCATCAGGAAGATCATGCATCTTTCAAGGATATTGAGGATCAACAGAGTATGGATTTCAGTGACAACCAACACCATCCCTCTGGGATTCCGAAAGTCTGGACTAATCAGAACTGATGCTGATGGTGAATCTGATCATATTCATAGCAAAGCAGAATGGCAACTTTTATCTTAACGTAGCTTGTTATGTGTATAAAAAAGTTCTTCAGGTTAATTGAATCTATAAAAGTGTTTCCAACACATTAAAAAAATGGATTCTTGTTAAATTAGATGAAACCATAATATAAAAGCACCTGTTTGTCTGAAATGACATGAAAGTCAACCAATACTGCATTTCAGTGAGAACTATGCCTGAGGTAGGGCACTACAATCGTTCAAAATAGATAAACTATTAACGACAATATAAACTTGGAACAAAAAGCTGTTGTCTTACCAGATGTGTTTGTACATAAGCACATTAGTCATTTGTAATGAGAAATTATTATATAATCATTACATAAAACATCCCAAAAATGCGATATTTTCTAATAATCACTTATTATTATACGACTCTCCAGCACACCGACAAATGTTACATTGAATTTGAATGGGAAGGTGTCCATAAAGTGTGGCATTATTTTATGTATTATATAATGCACCTGCACTCCCTCTGCCATAGAAGCAGGTTTTGTGTTTTAGATTTGCGGTTTCAAATCACTCTGCGGTTAGCACAGTTAGCAAACAGACGGTTTCAGTATCAACTTTTATATGAACATGGGACAGTGGCATGCTGTGCACAGCCCAATTTAAGGACCAGGTAAAGTTTGAATGTTTCGGTGAAGAAAAAGCAAGGAGGTATAGCGCGTTGCTGAGTGACAACTAGAACCACGAACTATGAAGCCACAAAAATATGTTAAACTACAATAATTCAATTTTTATATATATTATTTTATACATATTTAAATATTAGATATTTATTTTCTTGTTTTGTGGGATCTGTATAAAAAGCAGCATAATACATTATGGGAAGGCCTTCTTCTGCCATCTGGAATTATTTTCCCATAATGGCCACCTCACAGTACATTATCCCATGCATATCTCATAATTATGAGATCATCTATAACACGGTGAGGTTGTGCTTGGTGTATAAATGTCATGGGAAGCGTTGAACTGTAATAAAGAAGGTTTTTGCACATGAGTATGTTTCCAGACGTGAAAGACTCATTAAGCTCATTGAATAGCTGATCAAGCTGACCAAATTGTGGGACTTCTTTTACAAGCCCTTTCTGTGTCAGCGGGTCTCAGGGCAGGGCTGTGGAAGGGTAAAAATAGGCTGCTTGTAGGTCTGGCTTACTGGATGGGCACAGGGCTAAATGCTTGACTGCGCTAGCACAGTGTGGAGAGAGGGAGAAAAGGCGAGCTGGTGCTGCGCACTTGGCCTGAGCCCATGGGTCACTGAGCAACACTGAGCAGCATGAGGAGGGGGGAGGGCATGATTCAGTCACTCTAGCCTTTGGGAACCCAGACCCAAGCCTCACACACACACTCATGCAAATCCACACTCATACATAACAGCAAAAACAGCCAATGAGAATCAGATGTCCCAAATACAGCTCCAGTTGTCTTGTCTAGGAAGATATTTGTTCTGTCAAGCAATCACTCATAACAGTTATTTATTGCGCATTGCAGATAGGGTTTGATGAAACAGTGACAAGAACTTGGCATATAAAAGCATGGGAAACGTCTGACCAAAGGCTCTGTGTATATATATATATATATATATATATATATATATATATACACACACTCAAAATTGCAGATAGTAGTGGAGAAATGGCTGATAACCCATGATGAGTTTGGATCACTACATGTATTCTAATCTGTCTGCAGTCACAGCTCTCCTAATGTCCAGTCCTGTGGTAACAGTTTGCGCAAATGAATTACCATCTCGGCCAAAAAGGCTTTTCAGCGCTTCTGGGCAGGTATTGACGACCACCTCTCCGACCTCCGCGTGGCGCCAACAGGAAATGTTGTCCCACGAGCCTCGGCAGCCTGTGGAGAGGAAATTCACAATATTAGGCCCAAGTTAAACTTGGCAGAGAGTATCCTGGTGTGACTCAAAAACAAAGAGACCGCCATTAAATGAGCATCAAGGTTGTGAGAAATTTACCATGTGTTCTAGGAAGTGACCCTGACAAAGCAGAACTTTATGATAACACCATTCATTCAACCATGCTGGGAAAATGGTCAACATATTTCTCAAAAATCACAAAACGACAGCAGTCAGTATCACACCAATTGTTCTCACCACACCTGTTGGTTTAGTATTGCTAGCAAAAAAAAGTTAAATCAAATAAAAACAAAATTAGTATTTTCTGTCATTTGTAAATTATATTGAACCTTTATTAACTTACTATTTAACTAATGTTTTGGCCAAATAAAATTTTAAAATCCATTTGCCAATTTGGTCAAATTTGCCTGCAACACATTCAATTTGAGAAAGAGGCAAAATAAGAGTAAAAGGTAAATTCAAAGTTTTAAAAAACACTTCAAAGCCTTTCATATTATGCAAGTAAGCTAGTAACCGGTGAAGGTATCATGACTGGGGATAAAAGGAGCATCCACCAAAGGTTCAGTCTTTGTAAGCAAAGTTGGGTGGGCACTCAACACAGAACTTCTCAGGGTAACATTACAAAGAATTTGGTCTTTTACCATCTATAAAGTACAAGAGTATACAACTGTACGGCGACTAATAGGCTGATGAAATTGAGCAGTAAAAATGTCAGCCATATCCTGCTGCGTCTTTGTCACGTTATTGCCTTTATGTAGGTGGACTGTGGACGGGCAGACCAACCAACCAGCCGTCAGTCAAACAGCTGGGTTTCCTGTGTTACATTACGTACAATGCTATTTGGTGGTTTACTTTAGCCTTGTAGCTTAAATGCAAAAGTATAAGCAAACTTCAGACCCAAAAACATGTCTTGACCAATCACCTACATTCAGGGCTATGGGAAACTGTGTAAGCTTTATTCCCTTCAAATAAAACAAAGCACACATTGGAGGAAAGTCACTGAGTCCTGAGGGACCGACTAACCTAGGGCAGATAAGCTAGATCCATCTTTTTTAATGACCACCTCTTGCTCGAGTGTGATGTGAAGGGCTGAACATAAATAGTGTATTGGTCAGAGAAGTTTGAGAGTGCTGTGACACTGCCATCCATCAAAGTGGACAAGCAAAGTACAGCACAGCACATGTGCAAAACCCAGGATTATCCCAAATACAGTGCCACTCTACTAGTGCCCATAGCTCACATTTTAATAGTGGAAATTCTACTGGAATTAATCTACTAGACAGAGAAGAAAGAGTAGCTCTGTTCACATCTCCACATAAAGAAATTTAAAGATAGAAACAGAGAATTGGAACGTTTATTTTAGCAGACGATTAACTCTTATATAATCGTGATTAGTTGTGATTCATTTGTTTTTCTTGTTGATTTTCATGCTGATTAGCTATTTTGCTTTGTTTCCTTAGTAGCTAACATTCTAACATTCACTGTGCTGACATGAAGTGATACACTACACTGTTGTGCGCACACACTTATACACACATACACATCTACGTACACTTAGAATCACTAAGCATGAACAAGCATAAATAGCTAATACATTAAACTCACACAGCCCTAAACAACACCAAGTTAGTTTCCTGCTTTCTTTAACTAACTATATACAGCACCCTCCACAATTATTGGCACTGGTTAAGATGTGCTGTTGGGATTATAGTAAATTCTTTTTTTAAAAAAACTAAACAAATATAGGCTCACAACGCAAAAAAGAAAAAAATCAAACCTTTTGTTAAAGTACATTTATTCATTGGGGAAAACCCCACATTAAGAAATATTTTTGTGTGTGCCACAATTAAGGTTAAAGAAAACAGAAACAGATTTTTGACCATTCTTATTTCCACAGTCTAGATCTAGATCATCTCTTATGCACTCTCCTCTTCAGCTCACCCCACAGGTTCTCAACAGGGTTGAGGTCTGGGGACTCAAATGGCCATGGGAGGAACTTGACTTTGGGTCTGCTGAACCATTTTTTTTTAGATTTTGCCATATGTTCATTATCCTGCAGGAAGACCTTGACAGCAATAATCTCAACCAGGCACTTCCAGTAGCTGTGGATCAGACCTGCACATCATACAGGAGGAAATGGAGCCCATTCTTCCTGGCAGAGCTGCTTTAGCTGTCATATTCTTTGGACATCTTGTGTGTAAACACCTCCGTACCCAGAGGAGCACCAGTGTGGTTTTTCTGCTAGAGAAACTCCACAAATGCCAGTTTGCTTAAACAGTGCATAGAGGTTCCAAGGGGAGACGCAAGGATCATACCAAATTACAATTGGACTCCAAACAGAGGGAGAAAGTTTGAAGTTTTGTCCACCAGAACAAGGTGGAGGAGCCTGCAAAGACGGACTGGAGCAACCAGGCTAATATAGCAGCCTGACCAGCTGGCTCATATCAGCGGCTGATTACTCCCACAGCTCAACGCTTCCAATGCCTGCAGATAGTGTCACCACCCTGGGGAAGGAGTGCCTGCCATTCAGTGAATGGTGCCCATCGCCAACTCAGGGACCACCCCTTACAGTGTGTGCACAACAGTGTAGCGTATGACGTCATTCCAATACAATAAATGTTAACTATTAAGGAACAAAGCAAAATAACTAATCAGCTAGAAAATCAACAAGAAAAAAAAATCACAACAAATCAACATTATATAAGAGTTAATCATCAGCTAAAATAAATGTTTCCTTCCCTGTTTTAATCTTTAAATGTCTTTATGCTGAGATGTGCACAGAGCAACTCTTTTATCTCTGTCTAGTACAGGGGTCGGCAACCTTTGCTATCAAAAGAGCCATTTTACCCTGGCTTCAACTAAAGAAAGATACGTAGTCTGAAGCCGCAAAACATAATACAGCTTATAAAAATAATTTTTTTTAATGTTTTTTATTTTATCTGTTAATACAACTGAATGTGACAAGCAGAAGTGCAGTGTGCATATGTAGGCCTACTTTGAAATAAATTAAACACTGAACTACGCAAGACTTTTTGAATCCTTCCCATATTGGTGTAAAATTAAGTTAACCTGCATGCCAGGTGTGCACGCACGCACACACACACCCCTGCTCGCAAAAGCACACACTCACGTGCACGCACACACTACTTCAAGATTTTGCTACAATTATCTATTGCAAACCACTCAGTACAGATGCTTTAACAATCCCTTATAGCATCTCAACATCAGAAAAGGTGATTCAAAGCAGAGTTTTACAAACCCGTGGAGCAATAAAGAGACAAATAAGTCATGTGTCTGACTAAAGCGCCATGTTTAATCTGTCCGAACGTAGGCTTGAGAAACATTCCCCCAGTCTGCCAGAAGCAACAAAATAAACAAAAATAAAATAATAAATAAATAAACATTAAACTAATAAATAACCATCAAACGGAGCCACAACAAGGCTGCGGCTAAGAAAGCGCAGATTGCCGACCTGGACTAGTAGATTAATTCCTGTTGAATTTTCGCAATTAAATAGCAAGTGATGGGTGCTAAGAGAGTGGTACTGTATTTACATATATATAAGGAGATTATGTAAAATCTTTTGTGACAGGCAACAGGCATGACATTACAAAAAAAACATACAGTAAATAGAGAAAACAAAGGGTGAGACACAAAGCTACATAGTGAGATGTATTGAGTGTCAGGAAGAGCTACATAAAAACAATGACATAAAACATCATCAAAAGTCCTAAAAGTTAAAAGAAAAGCCAATTAAACAAAAGAAAAAATATTACACTTGGTCATTTATGACAATTTGCCATTTTGCTTTCACTGTTCTCCAAAATTGCCAAAACAAGCTTTAGTCTATTTGTGTCATGTTTGTGAAAGTGTGCGTTTGTACGAACAAAGGGGATTTCTGACAGAATGACCAAGTCTTGACCTTCACCAAACAGCAATGTGGATCTAAAGTGAGCAGTTAATGTAAGGAAACCAAAGGCCAAAGAGCTCAATTTTGGTCACCCCTAATCACAAAACCTCCTCCCAAGCAATTTGAATCATTCAGGTGTTTTTTTTTGCAAACTTCAGATGGGCCTTCAAATGTGCAAGGGGACTTTTCAGGCACTGCAGGATTTTAATCCATTACAGTGTAGTATGTTTCCAATGGTTTTCTGGGTGACTGTGGTCCCAGCTGCCTTGAGATCATTAGCAAACTCCTCTCATGTAGTTCTAGGCTGATCTCTCACCTTTCTCATGATCATCCTCACTCGATGAGGTGAGATCTTGCATGGAGCCCCAGAGTTTGATTGATAGTCATTTTGTGATTTTTCCATTTCAAACAATTGTAACAGTTGTCTCTTTTTCACCCAGACTTTTGCTTATGGTCGTGTAGCCCATTCCAGCCCTGTGCTACAATCTTGTCCCTGACATTCTTGGACAGCTCTTTGGTCTTGCCCATGTTGGAGAGGTTGGTCTTTTATACAGGTGACTAGTTGAAACAGGTGTCTTTAATGTGGGTGTTGAGTTAAAATTAGGAGTATCTAACCGGTCTGGGGGAGCCAATACTCTTAATGATTTGTAGTCGATCAAATACTTATTTCACTCAATAAAATACAAATCAATGTACATATTTTATATAACTGTTCATTTCTTTGTCAGTGGGCAAAACTACAAAATTTAGAGGTCAAATAATTTTATATGGACTGTATATAGAGAAATTTATTAAAAACAAATGTGGGTTCACAAACTTTCAAGCACCACTATACCTAGAGTGAGGGAAAGCGAGAGGGGGGGATAGTAGGATAGAGAGGGCATGCCAGAGAGAACAGGGCAAAAGGAGAAAGACAAAGATGTGGGCTACACTGAAGAGGGTATAGAGAGGGGTGATGCACAGATATACAGAGTATAGAGAGAGTGATTACTGTACATTGTGAGAAATCTTTTTCTCGCAGAGTCTGCTCATTTCTTACGCAGCACCAGCTGGCTCATTTCTGACTCAGTTTTCATGTTGTGAGACTAAAGTGGCCACCGAAGACTGAACACAGACCTCATTTCTCCTTCACGCCGCACTACAGGCCACTTTACCCATGGCGTCTGGAATCTCAGACAGTCACATGGGCGTGTGAGCCTCCATTTCTCATTTCAAATGCCACAACACACACAGTGAATTACTGTCACACAATAAGTGGCCAGAATTTGTATAGTAAAGTCCAGCATGTTGTTAGCTTCACACTATTTCAGGCCAGTTTACAGAAACGTGAACACAATTGTTACGGATGGTATAGTTTATGGAAGTTTGAGAAAAAGTAGGCCACATGTAAATAAAGCTTCGCAGATATGGCATGCACTTATTACGGACCAACATGGCTCTTAGGCTCTATTACATATTTCCATCTCAAACAAAACGATTCCCTTTTAACGATGGAGTAGTGCAAATGTATGGCTGCACCCTCGTCTTTCCAACGACAACAACAACAAAAAAGAAAGACTGCAGCGCACGCATCAGTGCGTACTGTTGCTTTGTGTTACGCTCCAGCATATCATCCGAGACTTTAATGATTAACACACTGATGCAGGCATCAACGATGAGCTGAGATGACGGGCTCCAAGAAGCAGCAGGATGGGAGGAGGGTCTGAAAATGAACACTTCCTGCACCTTTAACATGCCTTGGTGCATTTAAGTGACGAGGGAAACATCTGATCTTCCCTGTAGCAGCAATCCAATTTCTACCCTAATCTGTTCTGTCGTTCTTATATTAGTTATATGCATTAAGGCTGCAATTACAGGGTGATCCTACCAATCAATCGTTACTAACAGCCTCAAGTCTGACGCATGCACTCGGGGAAAATATCGAAAGTGCCCTCAATTTCAAAGTCATGCAACCACTGTGCACCTGGAGGGCGAATGTTAAATCTTCTGTTTCGAATGCTCACTCTCATACAAAGGCCTGGTTGAAGATCAAACATAAGCCAACAAAGCCTGACAGATTATGAGCATGAGATCCCATTCCAAAGGGGTGAGAGAGAGTTTAGACTAATTGAACATTTCTGGCTGCTGTCCACACAGGAACACTGGCCCTAAAGAATCATGGAACACATCGACATGCAAAGAATCTGTGAACCTCTACAGCGAAAGTGTGGCTGTAATGTACTGCATGGATATCTCTTTTTTGGAATGAGGAAAAGATCCCAGTAACACATATGAATATGGTCTTTTATGACCTTGATACCGTACTACGAGAACATGGTACTGACCACAGTCATAAGTTTCAGCTTCAGCACTGTGCTTCAACTTACTGGCCATTTCGTTAGGAACACCTTCCTTAAATTTGTGAAACAAAACTTTAAATCACTGTTTTCTAGATAATAACAACTTTCCCATTCCAGCATTTTTCACGTATTTCTTACTGTGGACTCACTGAAGACTGATTTATATTGCTAAAAAAAATAAGGGAATTTAATCAGAGTATAGCATCAAGGCAGTTAAACCACTGTGATATTGATCTGGTCAATCAGGTAACAGTTAATCAGTTTGAGCAGTATTTATGTTTATGAAATTAACAACAGGAATACTAAAGGAGCAACCATGACCCGCAAAACAGAAATTTTTTCCCTTCTCCTCTTTTCTGATTTTGCATTTGTCTAGGGTCAATGTCACTAGCGGTAGCATGGATCCTTCAATGGTTGTAATCCAACTCTTCCAGGATGGCACAGCAATATGTGCCACTGCCAGAAGGTTTGCTGTGTCTTCTCAAGAGCATGGAGGAGTTTCCAGAAGACAGGCAGTTACTCTAGGAGTGCCGGACAGTGCCATAGAAGACATTTATACCACTTACTGGCCCCTACACTTGCCTGACCTAAATCCAATAAAACACCTCTGGGGCATTACCTTCCATCCGACACCACCAGGTTACACCTCAGACTGTCCAGAAGCTCAGTGATGCCCTGGTCCAGATCTAGGAATACACAGCTGATGCTGTCAGGCATGCATACAAGCACATGGGGGCATCTATCTAATGATAAATTGTGGTTTTGCTGCAGAAAAACAGTTCCTGCTGAAATAAATTGGAACAAACAAGTTGCACATCTGTCTAAGATTTTTGCACAGTATTGTAGGTAAATTAGTTGTTTTTTTATGTTCTAGTGGCTTAATTTCCATATTTGGCTGTATGAACAGCACATTTTGAACCTTTAACATTTAACATCATTTGATTTTCCAGGATATTGGCCCTTTTAGTGTAAAAGATTGTGGGGAATGTTACACTGGCTATAAATAAATCCATCTTAGGGTTGTAGCCATAGCACCCAAACTCACCAGCTGTAGCATGGGAGTAGAATGGAATCTTTGCTCATTTGAGGACATACTTTTGATACCATACCTTCAAAATGGACTGGAATGTGCCATTTAGGGGTTGTACAACTTTTCTTTTTTACTAGTCGAGTATTCTGGGTGACAGGCGATATTAACATTGCTGTAGTTAGCGCTGAACACAGCGGCCAGGCGGGTGAGGTTGGGCTTGCCATTTGGCCGCACAAATGTTACACTGAATGAATGAGATTGCTGATCAACAACATGACATAACATTTGTGTGTCAGCACATGTGACATGTACAGTACCTCTGGACTCCGGGACTTGCTCTTCTTCCAGCTTGGCCAGACATTCCTTCTCTGCCAACTGAAGCTCAAACAAGAAGTGACAGTTCGGGTGTCTCCCGTTGACCTTTGCAAAGGAAAAGCCATATTATCAGCTACTGTACATTATTCCACCATTAACTCCAACGGCTCAGCCTTCATATCAAGCTAGGCTTAAAGAGGTGACAGGTAAAGGTCTAGACAAGTAAACATTTTCCCTAAGAAGCAGCGCAAACATCTCTGCATAAATATTTAGACATCTATGACCTATGAAGACATTCCAAATAGGCATGCAATTTTGTTTTTTTATTTTTTTAAATCAGCCAGGCTTGATTTGGTTCAGTTAAAACTCTAAGAGCTCAGAGCGCTTTGCGTACAGTTAAACATCCCTCTGTTGACAGCATCCAAAGCTAAGGATCAGCACGAAGGATTCAAAATGACACGGTTCACAACAGTGCCAGGCTGATCAAAGTAGCACCATAAAGCCTGCATAGCTGATGGCCTAAAATCCCCCTGAGAAATGAAAAGCAATGACACGAGGAGGTATTAGCAAAAGTCATGTGAAATTTTTAAAAATGTGACAAATACAGAGCTTCACAATGTATTGTTTGTCACTCGCTACTGTGATATTAGCTTTTGTGATACTGATATGTGGATCGGTAATAAAACCGTAATATTTTTCACTGTGTGCATTGAGCAGTTCTATCACAGTTCCAGCTATCACCGTATTTCTGTGGGTAATCTGAAAAAACAATGTACCCTAGGCTAACCCAAACAACATTCATAAATGCTTCATATTTCCCACCGAACACCTTGATATTACACTTAAAACCAATAAAATTAACATTTAAAATTTCATTTCATTGAGACAGTTATTTTATAGTGTGCACTTAGTATTTCAATTTGTGACAAATTGTGTTTTAAACATTTGTATGACCATTTTTATGATGATGTCCCAAAGTAGCAAAGGAGCAATATGGGAAATATGAGGCTATTTATTGTTAAAACCTTAATGTTTCATTTCAAAAAGGGCATCATTACACAAAGCATCTGTACTCCTAGTTTGATATACACTACCAGTCAAAGGTTTGGGCACACCTTCTCGTTCTATGTTTTCCTTATTTTTACTACTTTCTACATTGTAGATACATACTGAATACATCAAATATATATAGAAACATATATGGAATTATGTAGCAAAGGAAACATGTAAAAAAAATATTTTTTAGATTCCTCAAAGTAGCCACCCTTTGCTTTGTTGACAGCGCAGCAACTCCTTGAATCTTTCTCTCAATGAGCTTCATGATGAAATCACCTGAAATAGTTTTCAATTCACAGGTCAGGCCCTTTTCAGGGTTAATTAGAGAAATGTCTTGCTTCTAAATGGACCATCAGTTGTGTTGTGCAGAAGCCAGGTTGGTACAGAGCTGTTAGAATTCAAATTACTAATATTATTCATATCATACGACAGTCCACCATTACTTTAAGAACTGAAGGTCAGTCAGTACGAAAAACTGCAAAAACGTTTAATGTGTCCAAACTTTTTCAGCAAAGCAAATGGTGGCTTCTTTGAGGAATCTAAAATATAAAACATATTTACATTTTTTCTTTGCTACATAATTACAAATATATTGCTTTATATATTTGATGTCTTCAGAATGTATCTACAATGTAGAAAATAGTAAAAATAAAGAAAACATTGAATGAGAAGGTGTGTCCAAACTTTTGACTGGTAGTGTATGAATCAGTTAATCTCATTAGCCTGCTATCTCTGTTGGTTTCTCAGTTCTGTGGGTGCTAATCAAGTGACTGGTGATAAGATCACCTTCACCTCATTTAATAGTCAGAGCTACAGTCAAATTAACTTTAACTTTAATAACCATAATTCGTAAAAATCATCAGAAATCCACAAGAGTGTTCTGGTTAACAAATCCGAAGTGCCCAAATATTACATGTACAAAAACAAATTAATATTTAATGTATTCAGATTATCTGGGGCAGTCCTACATTTTATCAAACAAATTTCAATAGTTTGGTCAAAATAAGATTTTCAAATAGGAATATGTATTGAAACATGATTAGCTGGCTCTATTGCAAGAGGAAGAATAAATACAAGTACTGTAAAGATAACATACATAAAAGTTGGATAATTCCACCCTGAGTTTAAGTGGGAGATACTGCTTGAGAGGAAAAGAAATTGGGTAAAATGCTGCAAAAACAACAAACTTTTATAATTAAAAAAAACATTTAAAATTAATAATAACAATAATAATACAAATTCTTCTCCTTTTTTGTCTTATTACTGCTATTATTGTTGTTATAAAAAATTGAAATATTGCAATATTTCATACAAAATGTATATATATTACAGTAATAACAAGTATCCAGTCCTATCTTAAAAATTTCAAAGCATTTCACAGTTAACTACCAGTCCACACATTCCATATATAAAAACTAAGCTGCAAAACAACTAATTTGAATTAAACATCACAACAACCTACCCATGTGTGTACAGCAGGTAAAATAAGTATTGAACATATAAAGTAAATATATTTATGTGAATATGTTTCTAAATGGGGCTATTTACATGAAATTCTCACCAGATGTCAGAAACAACCCATCCAATCCAAGTCCATACAGTCTTATTCAAAAGACTGGGCACCCCTTGATCTTGATAAATAACAGATTTTGGTGCTTTTGTAATTGAAAACATGTTAGGACAGTCTGTCTACGACATGGAAAAATATTTTCAGCAAACATTAATGCATAGTTACTTATTATGCCATAAATTAAACAAAAATAAATTTAAAAAAAACATTATTATGGCACTGTGCAAAACAACAGCTGTAAATGGTGGTTTACAGCCAGTGGTACAGGAGAGAAGAATGAATTCCACTAAAAAACAGCAAATTCTGGAAGCAAACATCACAGCAAAAAAGCTGAAGCTGAAAAGAGGATGGCTCCTACAACAGGACAATGATCTTGAACAATGAATGAACCTCCAAATCCACCATGGACGACCTCAAGAGACACAAGTTGAAGGTTTTAGAAAGGCCATCACTGTCACCTGACTTATACATCATTGAAAATTTGTGGGTAGATCTTAAAAGAGCTGTGCATGTAAGACGACCAAAAAATATTACTTTTGCAAGGAAGAAAGGGAGAAAAGTGCAAGTACAAGAATTGAAATACTTTTAGCTCTAAAAAGTGATTGCAAGCTGTGATATCTGCCAGAGGAGGTGTTACTAAGTACTGATTATGTAAGGTACCCAAACCTTTGCACAGTGCCATAATAATGTTTTTATTGTTTTATTTTTGTTCCATTTATGGCATAAGATGTAACTATGCATCAATGTTTGATAAAAATATTGTGTATTTTTTACATGTCCTAGAAAGATTGTGTTGTTGTGACTGTTTGTTGTATATCAGTTATATGATGACATGTTTTGGTGTATGGCCCTATAAACCACGTTACTAACGGTCCAGAACATTTTAATACAACTTCAATATGTAGAAATACATTTGCAATAAACAGACATTTTACAGTCTATCACACAGTTGGTGGCGTCTGTCTGTGGATTGGTTTTGGTCTGAAAAAAAATTAAACCCTCATTCTGTTTCTAAAAATAAACAATCCACAAACACAGAGATGATCTCTAGGCCAGATGTATGCAGTCTTCTGTCACGTACTGCAGCTTCAAACCACCAGATACTCCAGCTATATCTGACCTCAACTGCTTAAGATGAGAGGTCACCATCGTAGGCACCATAATAAGTCTGTGTGTGTGCATGTCAGTCCCACTAAGTCAATCCTTAGTCACTTTGGCTCCAGGTTTGTTTGTTTTTTCAAATGGCGCACATAAGGACGTTTCTCAGAAACAGGCTGAATCACAGCCTGCCCCTCTAACATGTCAGTGTCCATCTCTTCCTAAAACACAGGCTAATTTCACATCAGGCAGAACAATACACGAGAACGGATTTATTCAGCCTGTTGAAAACAAAGCACTGAGGGCAAGAATACAATGTAACTCTATTAGTGATTCTATTAAGCTTCAGAATAGAACAACTAATCACATATAGAGCAAATGCATGTGATATATAATTAAGTAAATTGCACAGTACGGACTGTACTACTGAAAAGGATTAGATGGTTTTCATTTAGTGTCATTTCTCATCATCATAAACCATTATTTATGCTCTATTGTTTGTATATGTGGGTCCTGGAGGTAAATGACATATGATTCTGCCCATATTAGCTGTATTTTCTCTTTCTTATATGAAAGAAGTGTCTGTATTCAGTATTTTGAGGGAGGTTTTCTGTGCAAACACTTATTACTGACTCATCCCAATATCTTGGTGCAAGTTTAAAAGGAATTTGTTAGGCTTGGCCGAGACTACAGAATAATCGGGCCAATTTTGAGGCTGATTTGCCCCTCAAGACAACCACAAAAATGTCCTGATATGAAAAAGATTTTAAATTATTATTATATATTATATTATAATATAACCATGTCTGATTTGCATAATCACCTTCAATCTATTCACAGTCAGGTCGTGACATGATTTCAACTAGTATATTGCTCATAAATATAAACATAATACAGGGGGTCCTCAGGTTACAGCGACATACATCGATTTGTTATTACGTCACTGGTCCCTTTAAAAAAACTTAAGATAAACACAAAGTTCAACTGGAAACTAGTTGGCAAGCGTAGCGGACAACTACATGTGGTGACACACGGTGCTATATGAGGAAGATGCCGTTATTTTATTGCCATTTTGGATTGTGATCATTTGTGAAATATCTTCATATCTTCTTAAGAGTGGTTTTGAGAATAAGTAGTTGCATTAAACATTAAATATTATAATAGCTAACTCAGTAGCATTTAAATAATTCAGTCCTTAACCTTAGGACCACCTCACAAACTCGATCTGCGCAAACTTAAAACACACTAACCTCAAACAATGACAAGGCATTTAGAAAAAGTAAATGTGCTATTTTCATATTTTACTATTTTGAGCTTACAAGCTGATATATTTACAGGACCACATAAACCCCCACCCAGATAAGTCCTCTGAAACTCGGCTTAAGCTACACTAACGGATGCTCTTCCACACAAAGCGTTGTAGTAGAAGGTTTTTAGGATTGCCATTTGACTAGTGACCACAAATAGTCCTCTTAATCCCTGTCCGTTTAAAGTCCTGACTGCGGCCGTTTCCTGCTGAAAATATGACTTGACGTGGCACCTGAAAGCAGCAGGCTCAGCACAGTAGCAGATTTAGACGTGTGAGCTCTTTCCTTTCTTCTTTGTATTGTCGGCTTGATTTCTCTGCTCGGGCCCTTGTATTGAGGCTCTCGCTTTCCCTCTCTCTCTCTGTTTTCTGTATACACTTTCTACACACTCAGTCAGCAACTGCAAAATGGCTAAAAAAATTTAAACCTGCTTGTGATGTTCTTTAATAAATTGCTCATTCCCTTCCAGAATAATCAGCAATGATTTTTTAAGTAAATATGTAGTGCCCTTAGCCCCAGAGTGTTACTGCTTAGCTTCAGCCAAAATAGTATTCTGTCTGAGGCATGGGAGTGGGGGTTTACATCCTTATCCAGGTTTTACTGGAACAAAATGAATAACCTTGGGTGTTTATGGAAGACATAAGCGCAGTAATCTACTGTGTGAATGTTCTAGGTATCAGTTGGCTGCTCAAACAGATTAACAGTGTAGAAACAAAACAGTGTATTCACTTCTTACAAATGTTGAAAATACCAGAAGCTCTGTAGACCACACCCAAAATTTCACAACATTTCATGAACAGACCAATAGAAATGGTAAAGAAATGACTCTTTACATTAACCTCAAGTGAAAGTTCCTCCAATAAAGTATTACCACATCAACTACTTTTATTGATTACCATTGTTATAAGATGCATGGGGATGCATGTCAGAGTGGAACATGTCAGAAAAGAAACACAGCTGTTTAGACTGTCCCAAATGAACTGAAAACACATTAGATCAATGCAGAGGATTTCCATGCGCCATAATCCAGGTTTAGCTTATTTAACCATTATACCAGTCCACAAACTTGAACCCTGGATTAATTACAACACACAGTTGTTAAAACACACTAAAAACAATCTAACTGTACTGACTAAATATCATCATCTGAAGATATGCTAGACTAATCCCAATTCAGAACTGTAACTATACATTTTCATGTGAAAACCTCCACTGAGATGGTGAAATGAGTTAAAAATGGAATCTAATCTAATGGAAACTGTGGCTAATCTAATCGCTAACAACAACACTCACCACTGCCAGAAACTGTGCATCACATTTGGGGGTTCAATAACAACTGGTAAACAGAATGAACTGGATAAACTACGCTACTAGTTAGAGGGACATATGTATGTATATGCAGTGGCAAGATTACAGCAGCAAACGTAACATATTTTTGTCTCTGAATATTCATATGGTTTCTTATTTAACTATTCTTTTTGTAGGTTGATTTGTTCGTTTTTTATACTTTGATTTTTAAAGAATTTTACATATTAATACATACCTTTTTTACAAAGATGTTTATTTCTTAGTTTTATACAAAATTTTAAAATATTTAGCAGTTGGCTGTGTTGCTGTTTCTGTTTATCATAATTTCTCTGAGGCTCTAGAGTGTCTGAACCAGTGACTGAGCTGAACTCTTTCAGCAAAAAGCTGCCAATAACCTAATTTTAGCAGTTTAGACATGGGGGAGGTGGTTTTCAGTCTTTCTCTAAAAGTATTTGACTATACTGTGATTTGTTTGACCCTGTCTTGGCCCGTAGTCTGCTGGGTTCGGCTCCAGCTTCCCCCATGACTCGAAATGGATTAAGCAGTTCGGATAATGGATGGGTGGATGGATGATTTGTTTGTTGATTACTTCATAAAATCTCTGTCCTTGTAAATGCCATTATCCCCAGATTTTAAGATCAAATATTTCATGAAAACAGCAATAAATAAGCATTTAAATGTTAAATGTGAAATTTACATCCAAATTTAAAAAAAATTATTTTAAGATACCAGTAGTGTTGTAGAATTCTTCTGCATTACAAAAGGTTAAAAATACTAACTACCCATTACTAAATATAGAAACAAGCACCAATACAGACATGTGTAGCAAATAATATTCGTCCCAGTAATGTGTGATTAAATATAAAAATTGGATTCTCCCAAATGAGTAATACAATATCAAACTTACCCACAATTATGCAACAGAGCATGAAATATACACTGTTATCACACACATGAAAAAAAAAACTGCTTCTCGTTGAGATCTGGCCCCCTATACTGCCACTCTGAATAAGTTACTGTGATTATTTTGGACCAACTATTAGCCAGCCTGACATACTGCATAAAACAACATAAAAAATTTAAACAACATAAAACAATTCAGAAGCATGCAACCCACTTTGGATTTACAGCCCACTTTCATGTGGATTAATGCCCGTCCTAATGAAAAATAATCGTGAGGTATTTAATGTGCTGGATAATCCTCAGGCAGCAGTGATATGCCTGCAGGGAGAGGCAGAGGAGGCTAGAGTCGCCCGGCAGTCTGTGGAAAATGTGCCTTCCCAGATGGGCCATTGACCCCCACTTAACATACGGCCAGCATCGCTGCACTTGTTTACAATATGGAGGCAACTTAAACTTGAATGTGATAATAATCCTGGTTCAAGACGTAGATGGAGAGAGTCGTTGGACGTTGTATTACTATCTTCACTTGCCACTTTAATATCACCACATGGCTTGTGTGCAAATCTCTGCATGACAATTAAGCTCAAGCATTAGAAGCCTTGTCATAACAATGGCCTCATTCAGAATTTTTAAAAAGTAGGTTCCAAAATTGTACTTTGCTTGGATGCGAAAATCGATTTTCAAAAGAATTCTCACAAAATAACTTACAAACATGGGTTGTTGAACCATCCATTCATTGGAATGTTCTTTAGGGAACCAAAATGGGTTCTAATGGCATCACTCCACAATATTCTTTATAGTACCTCTATTTTTAGTGAATAGAGCAAGTTATTCTCCGGACTGGCCATTAGTCTTACATAGATTCCTTTCTTCCTTTTGTTGAAATCCATCTGCTGTATGGAAAGAGCCAAGGGTCAAGAATGAATTTGGAGAGACCACACCCTATAGTTCTGACTTAAAGTCAGCTAAGAGCAGCAAAGCTACACCAGACAAACTGCAACCATGAATCATCTAAAAATGAACCTATGGAGAGTCATATTTTGCCTGTCAACATGTAATCCACAAAAAAAGATAAAACCCTAGGTCAGATAAGTCACTTTCAATATCAGCCAAAATATCGTGAGAATGCAGACTAGGGAACAGATGAATAAATGAGAGCATTCATTTATGCAAAGGGAGAGAGATTTCCAGGCCTCAGATATGTTTTGTAATTCAGAGATAACTGTGTTTGTGCACTTCTCTTCTCTCCCTCTGGGGACGGACCATATGGCCACATACAGCAGTGCTTCAATTAAGTCCTGTCTGAAAGGGCCAGTAAGGTATTAAACTACTGAATAGAGTAATTGCAATTTCATGTCATTTACATAACATTTTATCCATTCTACAGTTTATATGGTTGTTAGTACTGTCAGTATTGATTATATAGTAACTGAGTAATGTAGTGATCATTTCAGTGATTAAAAGAGTAATCATATTACACAGTAAAAATTTTATTTTACTTCATATACACTAGGCTGCAACAACGAATCGATTAAAATCGATTACTAAAACAGTAGGCAACGAATTTCATAATTGATTCGTTGGGTTGCGCGATGCAGAAATTAAAAACTTTAGTTGAGTGCGGAGCGGAGTGAACACACTTGGTCTCTCTCGCACAGAGACAGGGCAGAGCAAACCTTTAAAAACATAGAGCGAGAAATCCGTGTGATCCAAGGTGTGGGAGCATTTTACACTAAATAAACA
Source organism: Lepidarchus adonis (assembly GCA_037576955.1). Taxonomy (NCBI): domain Eukaryota; kingdom Metazoa; phylum Chordata; class Actinopteri; order Characiformes; family Lepidarchidae; genus Lepidarchus; species Lepidarchus adonis. The sequence goes on from JBBIGC010000001.1 coordinate 8,156,333, forward strand.
GAAAAAGTGTGTTAACTATAAAATATGATGAGAGTAAGGGCAGGGGCGTCACTAGGACTGAAAGATTGGGGCCGGGGCTTAGACCCCAGGGTTATAGGAAAGACTTATAGTGAGCGTGTATAGTGAAGAAGTATAGTGAGGAAGAATAGTGAGGGTGTATAGTGAGGGTGTATACTAGGGGTGTATAGTGAGGGTGTATAGTGAGCGTGTATAGTGAGGATGTATAGTGAGCGTGTATAGTGAGGGTGTATAGTGAGCGTGTATAGTGAGGGTGTATAGTAGGGGTGTATAGTGAGGGTGTATAGTGAGGGGGTATAGTGAGGGTATATAGTGAGGGTGTATAGTGAGCGTGTATAGTGAGAGTGTATAGTGAGCATGTATAGTGAGGGTGTATAGTGAGCGTGTATAATGAGGGTGCATAGTGAGGGTGTATAGTGGGTGTGTATCGTGAGGGTGTATAG
>JBBIGC010000001.1:8156893-8173239 GCA_037576955.1 Lepidarchus adonis
ACACACACACACACACACACACACACACACACACACACACATATATATATATATATATATATATATATATATATATACATACATGAAGTATACAGTTTATATATTGTATTCTGTGTATACTATAATACTAATTTTATATTTAATAAATAGACTTTATTAATGAAATACACTTAAGCATTATAGTCCTTTGCTATGAAAAATGTCTTGTGCAAATAGCCTCAATTTACTTTGGTCTACCGCCCCCTTGTGGCGAAACGAAAAAGAAGAAGCAACTTAATGAAATTCCTTCCAACACCCCGTAGCAAACCTGCTCGGCCCAAGACTACACATCGTGTAGACTTGATTTAATGTGATGCACTCCATTCATATAAACCAGGGGTGGGCAATTCCGATGCTGGAGTGTCCTGCACAGTTTTGTAGTTCCCCTCTTCAAACTCACTAAACCTGGCATTTACAGGTGATTTGAACCAAGTGCGCTTGAGCAGGGAGATCACCAAACTGTTCAGGAGTTGCCCATCCATGAAACAGTAAACAAGCCATCGAAGCATAGTACCTTCGCGTTAACACAACGAATACAATGATATTTTGTGTATATATTTCCTGATGTGGGTATAGTATAGTTACTTTTTGTGTACGTGCCGGCAGAACAGCAGACAGCAACTCTCGGTGCGGCCGCTAGAGCTCTCCAGCGCCCTGACCGTAGCCCGCCTGCCTGCCTGCCTGTGTTTACCGCCTCGAGTGGAAGTGGGGCCGGCGGGCCTGGCACTGCGCTCACCTCACATTTCACTCCCCAGAACACAAATGTAAGGGTCGTGCGCGGGACTGTAAGGCGAGGGATTCAATAAGCTATCGGATGGTGGTAAGTACGAGCGAAAACACGGTCGATTCGGCACATACAAGCACAAGATAAATCCGCTCCCTCCCGACTGCCTGGTTTTGTCTCGAAGCGAGGGAGGAATATCAACATGGCGTCCGCGTAGCTGCGCTGCTGTCTGCTGTCTCGCTGTACGGTAGCAGCGATTTTCTTTTGTATCGTTTGACGTTTGACACCGTGCAGAGGTTGATTTTCTACCCTTAATGTTATTCAAAATGGCATGTAGGAAGAGTTTCTGCTTTGTTTAAATCCCCCTCATGGGAGTTTGGCGCATAGTCGCCGTTGTTTCTGTCGGACACTCGGATTATGTCGGAGCTTTATGTGTGTTCGTTGTTTATTACTGGAAATATTTGACGTTAATCCACATTACACGAGCTAGAATCTGCGTTTTAACTCGGTAATTGAGGCCGGTGTGGCGTTAGCAGCTTCTGCATTCCTCCACTCAGTTTGTTGATAACACAAGTGTGTGTAAAGTGTGTGTATATTTCACCCTCAGACCCTGGCACATCGACTGAGTTCACATTTTACTACTAACGTGGCTCTACATGGTGTCTCCACATTGCGCAATCGGCGGGAAGGTTTGGTAAAAGAGCAGATATTGAAGGTTACGGCTCACTTTTTGTCAAGCACCATGGAACTATCTTCTATCTGTGCCACGCTTTGCTTATTGAACACATACTGAACCTTTAGCTGCACTGTTCTGCTCCTGTCTGCTCTGTCTGCTGTGATGATGCAGCTCTGGATGGGTGGGATGGACCTGCAGGTGGAAACCTGATGCTAGGATGAGGAAAGGCCAGTCATCATTCGTTGACACCTGTAGGAGTAGGTCTAAGGCCGTCATGGGTCTATGCTGTGTAGAAGCTGTTGGTCGCCATGTGGTTAAAGAGTTAGTTTTGTGTTCAAATACATGTGCAGGTGTCCGTTTTTGCTGTATTAGGTTTTCGAGCTCACTGAGTGATGGACATCATTTTATTCACTCACTTTTGTAATGTAAAATTGGGACCCATCATGTCTCCTGACAGGGAATAAGCCAGGACCATCCAGCATTCTGAATGGAGAAATTTCTCAATCCAGGACTCAATTCCCGTCTGCTGTTCTGATCCTTGAAGTTTAAAAGAATATTGAGTTCAACCACTACAATTCAATACTTAGCTGTGAATTAATAGTAAAGTAATGTATGGCTAGTCGAGTTAGAAAGGCCTTTTCTTCTTCAGTTGGTTCTGTGGGGGTTTTCCTGGCTGTCACCTCTGTACAAGCCTGGTGTTCCTCCAAAGCTAACAAAACCACATTGGGCATAAACCGTGCTCGTGAAAAATGATCCCCTTTAACAGAATATATATATCTGAGGAATTGCCTGTCAATCACACTAAGTAATGTGCTAGTTAGGGAGGTTTTTGCTGTAGTTATTACTGTTTTGTAGCTCTCGCATGCACAAAGTACTAGTGTGAAGTATTGAAATCTTGCTTTGAATAAAAGCACACAACCATAGCTTTATATAATCATATAATTTACCTTTTGATATCACATTGTAAACTCCCAAGCACACATGCACTGTAAAATATATTTATAAATGCTCTTTGCAGTTAAGAAAAAAAGCCTGTTCTTTGTGTCAGAGCAACAGATGGGTTGGCTTTAAAGCTTGCATTAATATACATTAATATGTTGCAGGTTGGAGCACGCAGCCATGTCACGAGTTTTGAAAAAGAGGCAGGCTGACCCTAAAGTTGTCCAGTATGTGTGGTCGGCCATTGAAGTCATTCGCAACCAGAAGCAGATTGCAAACATGGACAGAATCTCAAAGTAATCCCCTGGCACATCCATTTGATTTACTTTTTTCTGCGTATCAGAACATAAACAGTGATCATGTTTTGTCACAGGTATTTAAGCCGTGTGTACGGCATGCACCCTAAAGAAACAGGCAGACAGCTGGTGCTTGCAGTGAAGGACGGCCTAGTGGTGGAGACCCTCACTGTGGGATGCAAAGGGTCCAAGGCCGGGGTCGAGCAGGAGGGCTACTGGCTGCCGGGGGATGAGATGGTAAGGCATTCTGAAGGTCATGTGTTGTACGTTAAAATGTTAATGAATAAGGGCTGATTTCCAAGATCCACATTTTGCTAATTCCTGGACTAATGAGGCATTTCTGCAGTACATGATCATTGACACTGCACATTAGTCCAAGAGTAGGCTTAATCCTTGTCTTTAGTGCTGAAAATTAAGCACTTCCCTGCCTTTTATTTGAAGCCTGTAAATGATGTACAGACCTGCAATGTGTTTTCTTTTTTTAACCACTTACACTCTTAACATTAAAACAATTTCTGGCAATGAAACATGTACCTAGGTTTACTGTTTCTAGTGCTGGGTAGTAACAGGAATACAGTTGAATCCATTCTTTTCAATACATAATTCTGTAGCGTATGCTAGTTTTGATGCTAATCTGTGTTTTGCTAAAACATTTTTCTTTCACCTATATATTTGTATTGCAGTTTGAATGTTTATTTGCTGTCATGATAGAGCTTCTTACTCATTTATAAATATTTAAAATATTTTATTAGTTGCTTAATGTTCTTGTTTTTTCCTAATGTTTAGCATTTATGCTAGCTCTTCTGGCATGACCTGTTCTCCCATTTTGCTTTATCATAGGTTACTGTAAAGTCCAAAGGTCATTTAAACAAATGTTTTCTTGAGTGTCATTCATGTGCTTTGGTTGTGAAAGAGGCAAGTCAGGTTTCACTGTTTTCACCAGTAGTTGGTGAGATTCCTCTCCTGTGTGAGAGGCTAGTTTTTGTGTTTGTCCGAGTGCTACATTTCCTAGCCTATAGAGAGAATGTCATAATGTATGTGGTATTCTTCTCATATTTGTGCTGCTAATTCTGTATTCAAGCTTTAGCTGGCATATGTTCACAGTAGCATATATCCCCACATTTTTTATCAGACACTTCACATGTGTTTAAAGTGCTTATACTAAAACCCAGTGGCTACAGTCAGTCGACTCTTAACTGTCAGATTTAGGATTTTAAGCCATTTTTTCTGGATCACTTGCAATCACAGGAGCAGATGTCTGAGGGAAGCAAGGTAGGCTGACATTAATTTGTTGTGATTTCTACTTACTAACTTAATCTTCCCTGTAGTTGGTAGTTTGTGTAGCCTGTGCACGGTACAGCATTGGAGATGAATAAAGCTTGTCAGCCATGTAATCAAAATGTAATTTCTAGCAGTGAAACTTGTCAAATCTAATCCATACTCATATCATTTGTAACTCTGCGAGTTATATTTCATTACTTTAAGAATTAAGAATATTACATTTCTGCTGTCTACAAGCTCCATTGAGTTTCAAAGCTGTTCCGTGTGTGATCATCCCTGTGAGTCTTGTTTTGTCACTGAATGCCCAGTAGTCATGATTTATTTTTTTTATAATAGTTAGCACTTTGAATCTTTAAAAACTCTCCTTGCCCCAAATACATGCACACCATTGTGGTTTCACACAGCTGGGACTGTTTCACAAAGCAGGATTTCTAGTTAGCCAGATAACTTAAGCTAAAAGTCAAACCAGTTCAGTAAATAGAGATGGCATGTTACTATGGGGTAATCTTAGTTTGTGTTGTCCAGGTTACTGAGAAATCCTGATTTGTGAAACACCCCCTTAATTCCTCTTTTCTAAGCAGCAGGTCTTAAGACACAATATATCTCCAAACACTGATAAAGAGCCAGGGCTGAGGCACAGTTAGTGCTGCTCTTACGCTGCGGAGTTCTTTGTGTTTCAGCAAAACTTCCGTCTTTTCTGTAGGAGCTACTTTTACTTTTTGAGCTGTAGGTCAACTTTTCTCCTCTGAAAGTACTGAAAGCAATTTGTAAATAATCAAAACAAGCAATAATAGAAATAGCATTTTTCTTGCCTTACCAGTGTGTGTGTGGTGGTGGTGCCATGGCGAGTCTTTTCAAAATGTTGGTTCTGAGGTTTTTGTTTTTTTTTGTTAGAGATGGTTAAAGATGAAGTTCTTCCAAGAGAAATGGTGTGATAGTGAATGTGGCATGTGAGAATGTGATTGAGATTCAAAATGGCTGTAATAGATTGGGTTTGACTTAAATGGTCAGTCACCTGAACAGTAATTAAATTCTTTAAGTTTATGTACAGAATGTAACAATGCCAAACAGTCCATAAAAATGGCTAATGATCTTTGTAAAATGTTTTAATTATCTGAATGATATAATTACATAGTGGGTGTGTTATATAACACATTTTGTTCAAGGTATTGATCATTTAAGTTGAATCTATGTAAATGTAAATATTGTACATAGTGAACTGTGAATCAACTGCACTTCAAGTCAACATTAATGACCGCGATATCTCTGGCCCAGTCCTCCACTTTTCCTGTCTGAATGGCGGAGCTAGTGCAGTCCGCTGGTCCGCAAGGCGGGGCTGGGTGGGGCTGGGCGGTGGGCGATCACTGTGCTATGTGTGTTGTAGGACTGGGAGGCAGAGAGCCATGACTGGTACTGCTTTGAGTGCCATCTGCCAGGTGATGTGCTGGAGTGTGACAGCTGCTTCCGGGTTTATCACCTACGCTGTCTCTCTGAAGAGCACCGGCCCAGGGACACCACCTCCCACTGGCAGTGTACTATCTGCAGGGTAGGCATACACAAGCACACATGTCTGCCAATGCAAGGGAGTGTGTGGGAAAACATTTGGATCCAGTTATTTCCACATTAGTATCGATTACTGGGGGGAGGGGAGAAAATCTGAAGCAAGTGGAGTGAATAACCTGTAAATTGAGTAGATGTGAAGGGAATGGATGAGTCAGTTCAGAAGAAGAAATGAGCTTATAATGAAACAAACCATTGCAAATTATTGTGTTGACATGAAGCTATGTATTATATGCTCAATTGGCTATTGGGCACATTTTGGAATTATTTAATATTATCCAAATGATGATGATTTATCTTAATGTTTAGTGTTGAGAAGCTCACACGTGCTAGTCTGCTGTTTCAGATTTGTTTTGTTCTTTTATTTATTTTTGTTTGTCTATTGTCTTATTGTCTATTGCCTAACAGGGTAGTAAAAGGAAAAATTTTGGCAAACAGGAAATGACCACGTACCTGAGGTTCATTCTTGCGCGTATGAAAGAACGGGTACATTTACATTGTTTCTTTACTTGGCTATATAAAGAGGAAAAACTTTCATGTATTAGCCACACCCACATTACCCACAATACCCACATATTTTCAGCTGTATCTCTTTTCTACATTTCTCAGGCAGTCGACCTGCATAAGAGGGGTAAAGAGACTAAGCAGCCTATGTACAGGAGACTGATCCACACAGCTCTGGATGTGGACAACATTCAAGAGGTGAGAACAATGAAATGTGAGCACTGATCAGTAACAGGACCTGTGTAAGTATAGAGAGAACCCTCACGCCAATTATACTGAACACTTTACATCCAACCTTAATTAGGTGTTCATTTAAATATACAGGTATCTGTGTTAATTTAAGTGTTGGTTTATTTATTTGAGTATATGGGTAAAAAGCACAGTTTGAAATACTGGTTGCATAGAATATTTGACTAATAAATCCTCTAGTCTTCTGAGGTTAGCCCTAAAATACAGCAGCAAAGAAACAGCTGTGTATCGCCAGAAGGAAAATTTAGAAAACATAAAACTCTCAGAACTAACACCACACTGAAATGAAGTCTGTATATTTCAGGAATTGCCAGGGTCAACAAAAACCTGCATAGTGTACAGTTTTTAAAAATCTTACATTTAAGTCTTCATTTTTGTTCATAATAATATAGAATATTTTGGCTTATTTAAGGGCCAAATAGGGTTATTGGCTTAGAAATGGTGAATCAGTTTTAGGGGCGATTTGTCTATAACTTATTTTGTGTATTTTAGGGCAGTTATGAAATTGTTATTAAGTTAGATATTCATATTGTACATTATCAATGATTGGTCTTGTTGGCTTCCTGTCTTAGTGACATTTTAATGGTTAAACCCTCATCACTTGTAGTACTACTGAGTGTACTGGTGGCTGTTATGTAATTTGAAGAAACCAGGTGCATCTATTGTTTTCTAAAAGCTCAATTAATATTTATTAAAATATACAAGGATACCAGTTCATAAGCAATTTCTTTTTGATTGGTCTTATGAGCAAGGAAGCTTATTTATATTAAATATTTTTTTTGCTAAATATTTAAAGATCAGTGGTTTAAATATGAGTTTAAACGTTTAGTATTTATAGCAAAAATAAATAAAAACCTTCATCCTTAGCCCTAATCTAACATTCTTGATCCAGCCAATTAAGGGCATTAAGATTTTCTGATTATTAGGGTGTGTTCTTTTGTGGTTGGCTGTAAACTCTGCAGCCTGACAAGTCTCAGCAGCATGTTTGAGCACACCTGCTTTATAATGATCAGCTGCTACTGTTTTGGCCTTTTCCTAAAAACTAAATCTTTTTCCACATGCAGAACATCTCTGAAGGAAAGTACAAAAGCTTTGAGGAGTTCAAAGCAGATGCACAGCTTATTGTACACAACACGGCGATTCTACACGGAGGTTAGACTAATTGTGTTGGGATGGTGGGTATACTTTATGTAATAACGATGGGTGCGTCGAATGCTTACTCCCAGTGTTTTATTTCCCTACAGCGCATAGTGATCAGACTGAAATAGCTAGACTTCTCTACAATGACACATGCCATGAGGTAAGAGCTAAAATGGAAACAGGAAGGATGTATTTATTAAGCTGTTTTAAAATCTTAATTTCACATCTATTAAAAAACCATTAGCACAAAGAAATGGCATTTGCTGCATTTACCAGGGTAATATACGCATAATTATGGGAACTGATAAATGTCTTTAAAAGTACATAACTTTGGGGAATGGTGGGCTAGGAAATTCACTAATGATTTTCTCTCTCCAGTTGAACGAGTTACTATTGTGCAGAAACTGTTTTCATCTGTCTAATGCTCGACCCGACAACTGGTTTTGTTACCCATGTGTAAGTACTGAACTTGTTCTGATGTTTTCACATACACTGTTGTAACCTTTTATTAGTAAGTGTCTGCGTTTGTTCAGGTGCCCAATCACGAGCTGGTATGGGCCCGGATGAAGGGCTTTGGCTACTGGCCTGCTAAGGTGATGCAGAGGGAAGGTAATCAGGTGGATGTGCGCTTCTTTGGCCACCAGCACCAGAGGTAATGGCTAATTTTACTCATTCTGTCCGAACAGTTTTCTGTCCGTGTTAAGCAATGTCTTTTGGTGCGGTGAAAGCCTAGATGTATCAACCCCTGCACTTCTGGTAGCGTAAGAATCATTAGATCTTGGTTACTTGATTAGAAGAGTAAATCAGTTAAAATGTACATTTTAATGAATTGGCTCGGTGATCGAATTGCAGTAGCCTCAGATCATTATAAAGTCATGCTCAGCAGTCAGAACAGTGTCCACAAGAGTGTGATGAGGTACTAAAATGAATGTTTTTTAAAATACTTGTATGTTTGATTTTTTGTAAAACATAATGTTAACTGTAACCAATGGCATGTGTGTGAGGTTCAGTTGCACATTTTGCCTGATGATAATAATAATTACTTTGTTGTGCTTTATAGAGTAAATACCTTTTTTCTTGTTCCAATTCTTGTTGTTAATATGTTGATGATTCTCAGTTTATCTCCTTTTGGAGTTCAACCAAGAATGGCAAGTTTGCTTGCCATTTATCAATGCCTGTGTTGCGTACTTGTTTCAGGGCTTGGATCCCATCAGACAACATCCAGGACATCTCAGTGAGTGTGCAGCAGCTACAGGTGAAGCGCAGCGCAGGTTGGAAGAAAGCCTGTGAGGAGCTGGAACTACACCAGCGCTTTCTGCGAGAGGGCCGCAGCTGGAAGGGCCGGCCTGAGGAACGGCCAGAGCGGCAAGATGAGAGGCAGGAAGAGGCAGAGTCAAGCATCTCCTCCACCAGCAATGAGCAAGTAAGCGCCACTGTTTCAAAAGTCTATTTCTCTGCTTATTGGAAACCGTCAGTGCTTGACCTCAGCATATTTAACCTATTGTGTCTTAGTCCAAGGGTAACCAGGAGCCCAAAGCCAAGAAGAGTCGTCGTTCTCAACCACCTGATCCCAAAGAGGAGGTAGACTTCATTTCATAATGCCTCAGCCAAGACTGGACTCCTGAATAGTAATTGAAAGAATACCACTTATCCTCTGTCCTGCTTTGTCCCAGCAGGAGCCTGAGCCGGAGGTGGAAGCAGTGAGCTCTAGTCAGGAGATCCCGACTGCAACACCCCACCAGCCCGAGCGCATGTCCGTCTCCACACAGACCAAAAAGTCCAGCTCACCTTCATCCTCCTCTTCTTCGCCCACTCCTCGCATGCTGCACCGCGGCACACAGACGGTCAATGAGGGCAGCTGCCAGAACATGTGCCACGACAAGTACACCAAAATCTTCAGCGACGTCAAGGAGATGATGAAAGCAGAGAACAAGCGGGAGACGGAGCGTGTGCTCAAAGAGGCTCTGGACAAGGTGAGGGAACCAGTTATTTGGTTGGTTTGTTGATTTTAGAAGTCTGTCTCTGTAAAGGAATAGACTTCAGTTTCAGACAAAATAAGATACTTCAGTCGTCAGTAAAGAATTTGGTGACGCACCTCCCTTCCTCTACTCAGCAATGTGCTGTACACCAGACATTAACCAAATATCTGACATAACCACACCCTCATTCCCCACTACCCATCATTCTCCTCTCTACCCCCCACTTGCAGACAATTCCTTTCAGATGAGCATTGCACTTACAAGCTGCTGATTTACTACCTTTCTCAATCTTGCACCTTATGTAGATCCAATTTAATACCATGACCTACTGCGCTTCATACTCATTTCTACTGCTGATGGACATTTGACTATTAAAAATAGAAGTAAATAAGTAAATATTTTTTTCAATGTTATTATTTATTTATTGTTTTCTTATTTGTATTTTTTAATTTAGTTTCTGGGTTTGTGCAGCACTGATCTTCATGCCTCAAATCGCCCCTTAGGGACAAATAAAGTCTTATTGAATTAATTAGAGTTAATGAAAAAGTTGGTGATTGTGATAAATTTTCTTTATCTTCCGGTGTCGAGCAGAGGAGGACGGGTTCCCCTACTGAGCTTTGGTTCCTCCCAAGGCTTCTTCCTCAGTTCAGGGAGTTTTTCCTGGCCTCCGTTGCTCATTAAGTGCTCAGACTCAGACGTTGAAAAGCTGCTTTATGACAAAAAGCACTATATAAATAAAACTGAATTGAATTGAATATTAAACTTCAAAGACACATTTAGGGCTAAAAAATGTTTGTGTAAATAAAATATCTGTATTTGCAGTTTGACTGTACTGGGTATTGTAACCTCTGAGTCTTGTCAATACCAATGAAGACAGATTGCAGGACACTACAGGTAGCATAGTTTGTAGTAGGGAAGTGGTGTTGATCTTACTTTCTTGAGTGTGGTTCAACAGTGTTAAAAATAACAATGAAATGATGAAAATTTGCATGTATATTAATTAATCTCCATACACTCTGTTTGGACACTTGGGTTGTTTTGCATGTAATGTCTTGGGCTTTAAAGTTGTCAGATTGCTGTACTGTTCACTAGACTGTTTTTTTCCGCTGTAAGTGGTCTTTCAGTCATTTTGGTTTGCACACTACATGTCTGATCAGGCCTTCTGGTGTTTTCTCTGCTGTTTTCTGCCTACAAAGCTGCGGGGCGAGATGGAGGAGGAAAAAAGGCAGGCGGTGAGTAAAGCAGTGGCCAGCACTCAGGCCGAGATGGAGCGCAAGTGCAAGCAAGTGAAGGACAAGTGCAAAGAGGAGCTGATGGAGGAGATGAAGAAAATGGTGAGCCAGCACAAGCAGCTCATCTCACAGACCAAGAAGAAGCAGTGGGTAAGTAAACTAATGCAGCAGCGGGCACAAGACACTTCAGTCTTTAAAGCTATGATAATTGGGAAGGTGCCAGAGATCTATGTATTAATGTTTTTGGCTAGAGAAAATTTAAATTGCAATCTGAAATATGCTTATTGTTCCTAGTTGCACACTACCTTGTGGTAGACGGTATAAGAAGAAACTCGTATTACGCAGTCCATTATTATTTACAAAAGCCTTTATAATGCAAATTCTGAAATTGTTCTTTGGAAGTTGAGTTGATGCTAATAGAGGAGTGGGTCCTGATTGTGGTGAGACAAGTCTCCGGTGTTTTATAATCAAATGATTAGCATTCAAATTTAATTACACAACAGTGTAGTATGAACGAATAATAAATAACTATTGATGTAAAGAAAATATAGAAAATTATAAACACCAGTAAAAAGAAAAGGCTTTTCAAGATTGCACCAAGCTTGATTGGATACAGATGTTGAGTTTGCTGTTTTTCTTACACTGTGGCGCCCCCTGTCTGCCAGTGCTATAACTGTGAGGAGGAGGCCATGTACCACTGCTGCTGGAACACCTCCTACTGCTCCATCAAATGCCAGCAGGAGCACTGGCATGCTGACCACAAACGCACCTGCCGCAGGAAGAGATGAGCCTCAGCCAATCCCAGCATGCTCTTACCTCTACCCGTCTAACATGCCACGCTGTTTTATGATTTTGTTTTTACCATTCTCACCTCCCCCAGGCCCTGGATTTAGACATTTTCAACAACGTTTCAAACCCAAGCATCCTAGGATCATTTCCTCAACATGTAGGACTTCTCCTGGTCAGTTTTAATGACAACGGGCAGGACATTGGGGGGAGAGTTTTATTTTATGTATGGATTATACTGTTTTACTTTGGTTTATGTAAATTTCTCTTTTATTTGCTGTAAAATGAAAAGAGCCTTGCTTGCCTACAAACTAACTGAAATGTGAAGTAATAACCTTTTTAAACGTGATTCTTAATCACTTGCCATGTAGATATTTTGACTTTTTATATAAGCGGATGGTGTTTGCCTCCTGCGTTGATTGACATTGGTGGTGTTTTCCTCTGCGCTTGGTTTTTATCGATGGTTGTGATGTATCATCTTTTGGGAACAGGGTTAAAGATGGCAGGTCGTTTCTGTCGAGAAAAAAACAATCTCTTCCATTTATGAATATGCACATGTCATGTTACACTTTAAAAATAGAAAGATGAATTTTTAATGAAAACAGATTATTTATGTGCTAATTTTGGGTCCATTTCCTGTAGCTAAAGTGTTATAAATCTTTGCTGAGTGGGATCTTGGTGAGGTTTATATGTGTGAGAAACATCCCCCCGACCCTGGTGTTTCCATGTTTCATGCTTTGCTTGTGCGCCCTAATGCTACCTATATTGTTTCCTGAAAGTCTGTTCCGTATTTCTCGATTCCAGGCAGGTTGAGAAAAGGAATCGAATATGATCAGAATCCTGAGGTCAGTTTGTACAGAGATCAGTGTAAATTATGCATTTAAGATTTTTTAATTTAACTTTTTAGATCTGATCTAAAAAAAAAACAAAAAAAACAACAACTTACTTACTTTCGTGCCACTGTGTAGGGATTGATCTGAAAATCAAAAGTTCTTGCTCTAAATTGGGGAAAGAGCTGTGCACATGGGATCTGTGAGAAAGCTGAGTGTTCATATTGACCAGTCTGAAGAATTCACAAGATCCTTGTTGTCTTTTTTTTGCACAGATTTGTATGTGAGTGCAAGCGTGGTTTGTCCCTTTCAAAATCACTAGGTGCATTCTGAACCATGTGTACAGAGACCCTTGAGAATGGATCTCACTTTCTCTTTTTCTGTCTCTCCACATCACTGTTGCACTACATGTAAATAATGGTCTGCCGCTAAACGTGTCCATTTGATGAGATTTGCACGTTAGTAGCATTATGTACATTTCATGAATGCATTAACTGTGTATTTGATAAAAGTCAATCTGTAAAAACATTGTGATATGGACAATTATTTCATTCCAGTGCGCATGAAAGTCGTTATTTCCCATTCGTTCCCATGCATTTCATAAATTAATGCATTTTTTTGTTTTATAAGATAATTTGACATCACTTTTGACATCACTTTGTAATTGCAAACACCTTTTTTTAATTATTTTAATTTAAATAGGGAGAAAACGAATGACTACTGAAAGTATGACCATGGCCTAGCTGGCAGTCTGCATCAGGCATAGTCTTTCCTTTCATATGTGCATACGGATTAATGTGGTGTAAAAGTTCTGCCCTTCCTGAGTGTCTCTGGGTTCGAGACCCCTCCCCTCTTGCATTACAGTTATGTAACAGTACTCTGTATAAACAATAAACATATCATCAAGCGGTGATAGTGGTTTTGAAAATCTTTTTGCAGGTGGACATAATGGTTTTATTTGGCAACTTTTGCTTTTTGGAGGCCAATGCAAACTTAACCATGACAATTTTACCAATCAAAGCACTTTATTGCACCATATCTTGTGAAGGTAGGCCAAAGCAGGCTTCTATAAAAGTGTTATTTAATACTTTTTAATTATGTGTACAAAACAGAATTTCAAACACACCTGCACCATACAAAAAAGTTTTTTTTGTCTTTTTCAGTAACCAACAATATTTACACACACCATGCAGACTCTCTCACGTAGCAAGTCTAAGATTTCCAACAAAAGAGGGAAGGAACGTCACAGGTTGAAAGTTATGTGCACATATTTTTTTTTCTCTTTTCCAAATGGGGAAAACTTTTTTTTTTCCATGTTGTATGGGAACAACAACAATGTTTCCGAATACGTACGTTAAGACTTCCTGCCTTCTTTTAAAAAAAAAAAAAAAAAAAGAAGAAGAAAAACAAGAAACAAAGAAATCATTGCATTGTCACTATGAAGTGTAAACTTGGTTCCCATACACAGTACAAACTTTAATTACACTTATGAAAAAAGCTTCAGATAATTGGTACTGGGGATTCCCACACAGCACTGATATGATCCCCACCTCTGTACTTCAAGGGTTAGCTACTCCATGTTCATGACACTTCAACCCTAAACCATATTATGCAGCAATAAGGCAGGAAAGGGTAATGTTTTGCTGACTTCACATGACTGCTAGTGTTATGGAATTGCTATAAAAAAGCGCTCATGAGCTAATCACAATGTCCTTACATAAGGTACAAGTGACAATTCATATGTTTGTCATACGCCTAATTAGCTGCTGTGTATTTTTCACCTGGTCATGTGTTGGTTTTTGTATATTGCATATACCTGCAGCAGTTCCTTGGCTCTATGATTTGCCAGGTAGGTCAAAGTATCTGAACCGACTAATACAGGAACACAGCAAAGCACGAGGATTGCATTTACTTGCACATAATGTAAAGAAGAAGGAAAAAAAAAAAAAAAAACGGGTCACGAGCAGCTGCAGCAGAAGCTTTCGGTCACTGTGTTCTCTCTGGTCGTAGTGTTTCTTTCCTTATTAATGAGGAAGATAATGTGACAAGAACTGACCAGTATGAAACTGGGACGGATTGGACATGACTGGTTAACCGAAATGCCCTTCTGAACAAACCTGCTAATAAATAAGTGGAATCATCATTAAGAAATGAAAAATTAAAAAAACAATTAAAAAAGAAAACTCAAAAAGCAAACAAGCAAAAAATACTGAATAACGTAAGAGGTTGTGCAGCAGTTCTGCCAAAGGTGTGACACTGTGTAAACAGAGCTCCAGGCACATGGTAAGAATTCTTTTCATAAGGGCATTACACGATGCATCCATCTGATTTAAAAATAAAATAAAATTAAAAAAAGGCTTTTTCTTCTCTAGCTCCTCTGTTCATAGTGACTTTATTCTCAGTTTCACTTGTGTGCGTGTTAAACATCGCGAGTGGCAAGTACTGCATCGGAAATGTTTCATTGGTGACGCCTAGATCTTATTTTAATATATATATTTAGATTTATTTATTTATATATATATATAATTTGTATATTTATATTTTTACATACTTGATGTGATACTACTCACTCAAGATGATACAATGCTTTGTTTTATATTAGCAATAATATTTAATGAGGAAAACACTTCCAAATGTCTTCTCTCACACACTTCTAAAAAGAGCAAAATAAATAATAACTATTTTCTGTACATAATTACACAATATCAACTTGACTTTTGTGTTTATCTTTAGCTTTGTACAATGATATTAAACATAGAATTGAAAAAGCAGGAGACGGGTTTTTGCATCCTGCTGTGGGGACATTTACAAAGGGCAAAAAATGAAAAAAGGAGCAAACTGCTGGAGGACGGTTGCAATTATACATAAAAATGTATCTGTTTTGTACCTCTTTTAAACAAAAGACCAAAAAAAAGTGTCCTGCATTGTTTTTTTGTAGAATGTTTCTCCAAATCAACAGTAAATGTGAAATAGTTTGCCACAGTATGAAGATATTTAAAAATCCTTTGCTCATGTAGGGCTGACTAAAAATGAGCAATGTTGCGATACCATACATGAAACCAGAGCGACACACTTGTAAAATGCGATATCCAAACGAGCAAAAGCAGGGGCTCTTCCATTCCAGAGTAAGACGGCTGCTTTCTTTCTTCCAAAAACGACAAATAAAAAAGATTCTTTCTTCATCTCAGTTCTCTTTTCTGTTCGAGTGCTCACATTTTTCCTGTGAATTCTCTCAGTACGTTTCTTTTTTTGATGATCCAACCAATCACTTGCAATTAGCAAACACTCACGCACGCATACACACACACTGAGGCTACATATTATAGGCCACATAGATGGGGTCCAGCTGGTCAGCGAGGAAGCCGTCACGCAGGTGCATCCTCTGCTTTTCTCCACGAGAATTGATGGGGATAACGCCAACATCCACCACCACCACCACGCCCACTATTAGATAATGCTCCTCCAGCACCGCGTTGGTCACCAATGGCACCAGGTCCAGTGCCTCCTGCTCTGAACCCTCCAGCTCCACCACCACCACCAGAAGGTTGGTCCAGGGAAATACGGCACTGGGGGAAATTAATGAATATAATTGCTGTTGGAACAAAACCTCATCTGCATGTCATTTTTATACATCATTACAAAACAAACACCAGCTGCCCTTTACATTGTATCAACAATTCATGAGTTTTTTTAGTGAGTTCTTTTAGCATGATAGAAATATAAAGATATAATGATTTGTTTTACATTACTTTCTGTTATAAGAATGTATTTTCTTCTCCTGAAAAGTTATTACTGGAATTATTGCATGACAGCAACATGTTGGTAAATGTATGTATCAATACAAGTACTCTACTGCTAAGCAGGCGAGTACAGAGTTTATCAAAAGTAAAAATAAATACAATGTACAATAATGCATTGAAATTGATGTTTGAACATTGACCATAAGAAAAAATGCAATCATGTTTGGCCAAAATAAAATTCTATAGGTTTCAATATAATATATATATTTTTTAATCGTTTTGACTCATCTGCCTCCTCCCCTCCACCCCCATCCACACTGCCCTCCCTGTTACAGCCCCAAGCGTCTGCTGCTGTCACCTCCACCCCCACT
>JBBIGC010000001.1:8226582-8239722 GCA_037576955.1 Lepidarchus adonis
CACTTGTTTCCAAAATGCATCAGGCTTCTGTAGATGTTCTGTTGCATACTTCTGACGTTGGATTTTATGATGGGGACGCAAGTAAGGTTTTCTTCTGCTGAAAAAGTAACTATGTGTCAATGTTTGATACTGTGTATTTTTTTCTGTCCTAGAGAGACTGTGTTAACATCTTTTCAATGACAAAATCACCAGAATCTGTTATTTATTAAAGGGTGCCAAAACTTTTGCATAAGAGTCTACACAGTGCCTTGAAGTTTACCTTTGTGAGCATCTGTGCCTAACACCGGTTGATGTTTGCAGCTTCACAGATTTGCTGTGTAATACAGACTTCTTTTTCATACTTTTACTTGCTCTGTGTAATCAGGCAAGTCATTACTGTTCGACTCTATTCACTCTAATGCAAAAGTAAAGGAACTTCTGACTATACATTCATTTCCTGGTATTATGCCGTGTGTGTGTCAGTTTAGATCTGGTGTATTTTGTCTCTCCTGTCCCTCTGTAGCCCAGGTCCTGCCTTCTGTGTCCCATGTGACGTCCTATCAGTGTGTTTGGACACCTTGTGACCTGCTCCATTCCAGTTTTCCCACTGGTTGGATCTGCCTCAGATAGTGGATTTAAACCCTAGCAATTGGATGACCACTGCAGCCTAATGCAATTTTGGATTCCTTGTGTTTGTGCTTAAGATTTGTTTTGTTTTACTAAAATTCTGTTAATGACCCTTTGCTTGTGTTTGACTTTGATTGTGATCTGCCCCTTAGATTTGCTGGCTATTATTTAGTATATTTGTATATATTTTTGTATATAGTCACAACCCATTAAACACTGCATAGCACATTAGAAACTGTAATTAGTGGGAAGTCAACGCCATTTTATTTGCTTTACCTTTTCTCCTGGTTTTGGCTAGTTAGGGAGATAGGTAAGAAAATGTATTTTTTCTTTATTTTGTTAGGTTATTTAGGTTAATTTGGTGTTCAGGGGTTATTGTTTGTTATTTTGCCCTGCAAAGTGATGTTAGTCTTGCCATCTTTTCCTTTATTAATTTTTTCCCTTCTTGTTTCAGTCTGACCTTATACCAAATCGCAATAGGCATCAACTCTTTTTTTGAGGTTTGTTTGAGCCATAGCACACATCCATAAACGTGTCCTTTAAATAAAACATGGCCTCCCACCCACACATGATTTGTCATCCCATTGACTGAAAACACCAGTGTCTGATTTCATATTTAAATTATATGATTCTCTTTGCCACACAAATATATAATTGGATTTTTTCCCCCAAAAAACACTTGACCAAATCATTTTGCATAATTTGCTTAACCAGGTTTTCCTCGTTTGATTTCAGGACTTGACTGAAAATGGGATGATATTTTAGGTCATATTCATAGGGTTCACAAAAATTCAATTAAGTCAGTAATTAACACAGATTTGTAAAAATAAAAAATAAAAAATAAATAAATAAATCCGCAATCGCAGTACCTTTTCATCTGGACCAATCACAGAAACACTTAAGTCTAGGCAATCACTATTTGTTTGGAAAATGACCTAAACTGAAGTAGGCGCTAAAACAGTCCCTCAAAAGTCATTCTAAGAACTATAATCATCCTCAGTTCCTGTAGGGTGAATGCACAACAGTTCCACGAACACCGAAGAAGTTCCTCTGGTCTACAATCGCTTATTTTGTAAAATGAGAATGTAGAGAACATACTAATGTTTTGTCATTGTTAAAGGAATTTTTTTAAAAATACATTGTCTGAGGAGGTTTGATTTTCAGAGCGGCATGAACATGACATCTGCTTTTTCTTTGAGATTTACCTAAAGAACTATAAAGGGAAAGATCTCATGACAAATACAATAACAATGTTTTTTTTTAATGACAATGTCTAAATACTTCAATGTGTGTGAAAAAGCTGTTGAAAAATATTGAGCTAATAAATCAGGAATCTGTTCTCTTATCGGCCAATGGTGACCTAGTGGTTTCCTTGCCCTTCTGATTGGAGGGTCACAGGTTCATGTCCCAGACCAAGTACCACTGAAGTATCCTTGAGCAAGGCACCGTCCTGCTATGCTTCTCCTTGGGCACTGCTGAAATCTGCCCACTGCTCCACTTGTGGATGGGTTACATGCAGAGATCTCATTTTGTTGGGATGTACTTTGTGGGAAGGAATTTGTCGCTTCAGTCAAATGTCTCTAATTTGAAATAACACATATTATTTCCTGTTCACAGATGACGTTTTCTCTTTCTAAAATATGCATCGCTTGCTTGTTCAGTGGCAAGCAACAGGCGTCAGTAGACTACTTTAAAGGAAGCCCTTGTCAAGCTTGCTCTACTCTGAAAATGAAAACTGCTCCACCAATCCAATTTTGAAAAAAAAAGGTATTTAGTAAACAGGTCATAAAAAAGTGTCCTGCTGGGAGAATGAGTTTGTGCTATGATGCTTTAAATGATGCTGCAATAAAGATTCAGTGTGCTGCATGTAGGGGGCGCTGCTGCAGACATACCTGATCTGTAGCGTTCATCCCTGGTGCCGGATGAGCGTCTGCGGTGATACCGGGAGGCGGAGGAGGGGCCCATGGGCGGTCTGCGCTCGTGTGCCATGGATGCTTCTAGTCCTGAAGGACAGACAGGGAGAGGGAGAGGGGGAGAGAATGTGTGTGTGCATGTGTGTGAGAGAGAAAGGGAGAGATAGACAGAAGGAAAGAAAAAGACAAGAGATAGGATTATGCAACCTAGTAAGAAGCACTGCAGGCCTGCTTTTATTACTTATTCACCTTGCACATCTCCACAACTACCAATCCTCTTATCTCTCTCTCTCATCCACACCTCCCTGGGGTGTTTTTGCTATTGCCCGCCCCGCCCCCATCCCCACCCCCCTATACCCACACAGTATTCAACTCCTGCGCACCTGCTTTAGCAATTTGCATTCCCCATTTCCTGCAACCTCTTTTCTGAATGTTTCTTTCTTCCTCCCTCTCTCTTTCACGCCCTCTCTCTTCTCCTTCTTTGTCCCCAGCTCTGTCACTCCCTCTCCTTCTCCCTCTATCTCTCTGTTGGTGGTAACTATAACTGCAGCAGCAGCAGAGCAAAGATAGCCTTCTTTAAGGCTTTCAGTGTGGGTATATAAAGCTGTGTGTAGGCTCACTGGATCCAGGGTGATGCTGTTTTGCGGTGCTGTAACATCACTGCTAAAGACATGCAACAATGTCGTAATGGATCGTATTGGCTATATTAGGTCAGCTTCAATGGTAAGGCTACTCCATTGCGCTCTATTTACACTGCACTCACTGAGGTGACAGACATGGATATTGTCCATAGAATATAGTCCATATTGTCTATAGGCATGAATGTGTTGTCCAAATGTCTGTAGTATAAAACTATTTTAAAATGAAAATGTAAAAATGTCACAGTATGTACACGCTGAAAAATGAACAGATTTAATTGTAATATGTTATGGTATTTAGCAGTCTAGCATAGCTTATCTAAATGTGAAGTGTGTACTCTGCAGCTATATTATCATGTGAAATAAAATACTGTATCAGTGTTCAGTATATAAATACATATATAATGTTACTGCAAGTTTGTTTTCATAAAAGAAAATGTCTTACACTCTGTGGGTCCAGTACACAGCTCACATCACCTTTGTCTATTGGGTACTAGCAAAATTAGAAGTAATATGTGAGTTACATTTACATTACATTTACATTTATTCATTTGGCTGACGCTTTTGTCCAAAGCAACTCCCAGGTACAGGAAACAATCAAGCATAAATTCAGACATGTGCGACTGATGTGCGAGTTACAGGGAGTTCAATACAATCTTCTTAGTCATAGAAAACAGTGGAAGTGCTACAACAGTAAAGATGATAAGTGCTACAACATTACTATCTGTAAGAGAAATGTATTTCTACACTATCATTAAGAACTTATGATTAATTCTAAAACTGACGGCAGGCGCTACAGCATAGTTAATATGTCCTATTCATATATACAAGTGTTTTAGATGCTGAGGTAGTCGCAGAATAGTAGAGTTTTGAGGTGTATCTTGAAGGTGGAGAGAGTCTCCGCAGTTCTGATGTGTCTGGGCAGCTCGGTCCACCAGTGGGGGAGTTCATAGACAGCACCACAGCACAACAAGAAGGTCCTGGGTTCAGCCATGGGTGCCATTTGTGTGGAGTTTGGAAGCTATTCCTGTGTTTGCAATGGTTTTTTACCTCCCACTGTCCAAAGACTTGTGGTTAGGTTGAGTGGCTACTCTAAATTTCCCATAGCTGTGATTGATTCTGTATCTGCATTGCCCTGTGATGGCTTGGTCTCCTGTCCAGAGTGTACCCCACAGTCAGCTGGGATTGGCTCCAGCTTCCTCATGACCCACACTGGAGTAAGCAATCATATTTTATTATGAAGTTGTTAACAGAGGTGTCCAGCAGTTTTTGGTTGTTTAGCAAGTCCTTGAGGAGCCATCCTTGGTAGGAAGACCTGACAGCTCTCAAAAAGGCCATAAAGTGACAACATGAACTAACCACGTTACCCCACACTGATAGCTTTCACACACACTGTGGACTGTGGACAAATTCTAGACCGAGAGGTCTGAGGTCTGTTGTTCTGGACTCTACAATATCCTTCACACTCAGCCAACCACACAGAACTCTCAGGACAAAAAGCCTTGGGTGCAGAAAAGGCTCTAGAGTAAAAAACATACTCAAAGATTTGAACTGACACCAAGTCAACGTGTGTTAACCTGTAGCATCAACCAGTGTTAATGTGTGTAATGATGCTGTACTGTCCATTGGCTGTGATAAAGTAGTAGTCTTGTGTCTTCCAGACTGAAAGACTTATGGTCTAAAGTTCTAGCCAGGGTCAACTTGCCCCTAAGTCATAAAATAATTTTTATCTCACTAAGTCCAGGCATTATTTACTCTTCAAGGCACAAAGGTAAGAGTATGTCTGGCTCAGATGACATGGCTTGAGCAGATTGGCCATAGGGGTCAAGAACTGCTGTGATGATGCTTTTAACATAATTATTTACAGTTGCCTTTGTCTAGAACCAGACTAGTCAAGCCAAGCTTCAGACATCATCCCTGAAATATTTGTTGGACACAAGTCAAGTTCAAAAGTCACATTACAGTTTCTCACAGCCTTTAGCTTGCAAATACTCATGCTATAGTTACAAATATACAGTTTATTTTCAGCTAGACGATTAGGCTACACATCAGTTTGGTTGAACGATAATCCGATAATCAGACGTTTGCTGAGCTGCAGTCAGGTTTATTCAGAAATGTATCAGGCCATGGTTGGGTTCAGACCAATTTATGCTGGGCTACCTTTTGCTTCATACAGAATTTGTCAGCTTACGTCTGGCCTCTATGGGTGAATCGATACGCTAAGATAAGTGCATTCAGTCTGTTTGGAAAGAGACTGCTGAGGCATGGTGTATGTTCGGATGCAGGGGGCAGACTGTACCTCGTGTCAGACACAAAAACAAAGGGAGGAGAATCAATCTCACATGTCTTCAGAAAACCCACTGATTATAGTTGTATCTGACTTAATGGGGCTCGTCCATGTAGATTGAGTGCACAATACAATCTGGGGTTACTGCCATCCATCCATGCAGTACACACACACACACACACACACACACACACACACACACACACACACACACACACACACATACACACACAGTGCTGCAGCCATGATGTCATATTTTACTCACAACCAGACAGAGGACATGCTGGCTGCCTGTTGCTATGGTTACAAAGCTGTTCTCATCAACAATGCAGTCGCAGTGTACAGTCATGATAAGAATACGGTTTAAAATGTTCAATTGTCAGGTAAAAATAAAACAACAAGGAGTTCAGAAGACACTGGAAATGGTGAAAAGTCTCCCCGCACTCATACAGACAGAGATGTCCGTCTACAGACAGCCATGAACACTGGCACGCACTCCAGAGATGAAACGAGCAATTACTTTGCAGAGGACCTCTCCATGCTAATGGCGACGGCCTGTTCCCATTACATTCCGACTAATGGCATCTCACAGTTTGAGGACAAGGGACGGTCAGCCTCTAAGGGCTGGCAGGACAGAATTTTTTTAATTTACTGACGATTTTACATATTGTACAGTGAAGCTCATGCTAATTAAGTTACCACCTAAGGTTCAAATTCTCTGTTTTCCATGTCCTGCCTTTAAGACTGATGTAAATGATGTGTGCAGTAGCCTGCCCTGTAATGTGGCCAGTAAATAAATCATAACTGAAGCAAACAACAAGCCAGCAGTGCTGGATTTTTTTCCCTGTTTAAGACTAGCAGTATTAAAAACAGACAGATAAAAGTACCACCATACTTAATAGTGTGTAAAATAGTAAAAACAACCATTAGAAATACCATGTGAGATATAGATGTGTGTGGTTTGTGACACAGCTAAATAGAAAACAACCAGATACATACCCCCCACACACTCCTTTGCGCAACAGGACTATGCAGAGTAAAGCCACTAGCTTTCTGCAACTTTTTTATGTAACTTTCATGAGTGTTAATCTCCATCTTTAGTGGTCAGTGGTTAGGACACTACCCTTAGGATCCAAAGGTCGCAGGTTAAAGTCCCACTCCTGGCACTACTGAGGTACCCTTGAGCATAGTACAGCACTATAACGCTGGCAGCTCCCCACTGCTCTATGTCAAAGTGATTTTCTATGTGAACACACGAAATTTGTGCTCTGCATTTCACCCATCACACGTGCACACGTGTATCAACAGCGCCCGGGGAGCAGTGAAGTGGGGACGGTACCTTGCTCAAGGGTACCTCAATGGTGCCCGGGCTGGGACTTGAACCTGGGACTTTCTGATGCCAGGGGCAATGTCCTAACCACTAGTCACCACTGTCCCATGTGTAATGGGTTAAATGCAGAAATTTTGTTGGGGTGCACCTAGTGTGTTCACAATAACAAACAGTAACAAAAAATAGTAAAACCAATGTGAGGTGAGAACATGAAAGCATCTAGCAAAACAAATGCTCCGTCACAAAATTGTAGTCCAAAAAGATGTCAGAAATGTCAAGTGCTCATGAACATACAGCATTAAAATGCACCTATCCTGGAGCAGGCAGTCTGATGGTAGGTTGCTACCCATTGGATTACATAGTAAGGGTAATTCAGTGTTGAACCAATAGTTCCAGTGAAAGGTAATTACATAATATTACAATATTATAATAGAATGATGTGCTTCCATCAAGGTGGTAACAACGTTTATGGAAGAGTCTTCAATGTGGAACTCTGGCCTAAACAGTGCCCAGATCCACAACTAAATGAACACCTTTGGGAAAAATTTATAAATGAACATTGATTGTTCTAATGGTCAAGAGTCCACATACTTTGCACCTGTGCTTGGCATCTGTGAATCGCTGAGGAACATCTAAATCCCCCTAAATCCTGAAGGACGTTAGAAAGAAGCATCAGCAACCACTTTTTTAACTTCTGTTTTCTTTTAAACGCTGCAGTGATACTTCTGGTTTCTCCAGTAAAAACACTCCTCAATATATTCCAACACATATGGGTTGCTAAACTGCTGAAGGGTTTATGGACAATCACATGTAAAGGTCCTAGAGCTTTTGCTAAAACATCAAAAGGAGTACTCGATGATTAGTTTCAATATTTGGACCGTATGGAGTGAACGGTATGGTCTTTGTTATGTTTTCACAGCACAAAATCATTTAAAGAATTGAAGTTAATTACAATTTCCAGTCATTTAAGACGTTAAAATATTTCAAGCAAGACTTTTTTCCTCAAGTGAATCTGTATTTAATGTCCCGGAAAAATAAAGCCTTAGAGAAGCTAGGGGAGATTATAACAGTTCAATCCCATGTTAAAGTGGGGAGGGGTTTCTGAGTACCTTTTATGAAGCCCTCAAGTCTAGCTTATGAAGAAGTCTTAATTCAAGGGCAGACACTCTCTTATCAGCTCAGAGCAAACGGAGGCTAGAGAGCAATGTGCAGAAAGTTCCATTAGTTCCAAGGCTGGATAAGGTTATGGAATGCTAGGCTCGCCTAATGAGGCTTGCGAGAAAAACTAGGCAATTACAGTATTGTTTGACAAAAAGGAACCAAGAGAAAAGAGACAATGAGTTAGAAATAACCCTTTGAGGAGCTGAGTGAAAGATACCCGTGAGGAATCCTTTGCTCAGATCTCCAGGCCTGGACTGGAGAAACTATACACCCAAAGCAGCTTTTTAGGGCCTCTTGGAAAAGGAGGAGTGCAGGAGACACCATCTGCTGTGCAAGACGTCCCTCCCTCTGTCTGTCTCTCTCCCTCACCCAGATCAGTATCGCTGCTAACTCTTTGGGCGCACCATTCTCTAGGCTGAGATAAGCTCACATGTCCCAGCAGAGGGAGGCCAAACAGTGGGCATCACCAAAAAATGTACCTGGAGGCTGTGGCAGATAAGCTCCGAGTAGTTTTGCCCTCTTCTTCTCATAGCCTTTCTGTGTGATGTCACCTGCAAGAAGGTAGAAAAAGGCAACATTAAAAAGGCAATGAGTTTTCCAAGCATGAAAACCATTTTAAAGAGGCTTTCTTGAAGGAAAATGCTCTGTCTACTGCACGAGCCAATAGAGAAACAATCAATTAAAAACTATATTAAAATATTAAAGGATTGGTTTGGGGCAAATCACATTTACACAGGTAAATGCAAAAATTATGTCAAACGCTGTCAAAAGAGTTTTGCGTAACCTCGCCATTCTTGTGGAAGCACACACTTTTCAAAGTTGTCCCACTAACCACTGTTCTAATCGGGTCTCGTCCTAAATTGGTAATGATGCTCTAGACAGTGCCAGCGTCGAATACAGTAACGTCATCCTAAGCTCACTCTGATGCCTGTGTTCCTCATAATGGAGGGAAAATAACTGTGTGTGTAAGCTTTAGAAAAGTACTAATAGCAAAGTTATGAGCGACAATAAGTTATCTGTATCTGAGAGTATTTTATCTTTATCAGGCTGTTAGAAAGTGACCATGCTCATTTAAATAAACAGGGTGCACAGTGTGAGGTCACAGTTTTGACAAAAATCCCCATTTTCCTCATCCACACATTTCAAAAATCTCCACCTTGGAAAGCGTTTTCGAAAATCTCAGTTTTCAAAGGCCAAAAATGTAGTTTACACATGGACGGGAGGCCAAAAATGCACAGAAAAATCACAGAAAATCACGGGGCCATAGACAGACAGCTAAGGCCTTTGGCGTCAGAAGCTCAATTTTGCATTAATAAATGTCAGCAGCTGCCAATTTCAAAGTTTTACAATTACTCTGACTCTTCAAACCTTGTGCACACACTTGTGGACACTCAACAACCATATGTTTCTCTAAGCAGCTGTGTAAGAATCTGAAAATGAAAGTTATTGATGCCCACAATGCAGGCTACAAGAAGATAGCAAAGCATTGTAAGCTTACAGTTTCCACAGTGGGAAATGTAATTAAGAGATGGCCGTTCAGGAGAACTGTGGAGGTCAAAATGAGATCTTGAAGACCCAGAAAACTCTTTGAGAGAACTGGTCTGAAGCTGGTCAGAAAGACGAATCAAAATCCCTATTTGACTGCAAAAAAACCAGGAAGATTCAGCAGACTCAGGAGAGGTGGTGCACCATTCCACTATGCAGCAATGCTTGCACAAACAAGACCTTAGTCAGCAGAAGAAAACCTGCGCCCCAATCATAAAATCCAATGTCAGAAGTATGCAACAGAACATCTAACGAAGTCTGATGCATTTTGGAAACAAGTGCTGTGGACAGATGAAGTTAAAATAGATTCTTTGGCCACAATCAGCAAAGACATGTTTGGAGGAAAAATGGAGCAGCATTTCATGAAAAGAACACCTTGACAACCATTAAGCATGGGGGTGGATCTATCATGCTTTTGGGTTGTGTTGCAGCCAGTGGCACAGGAAACATTGCACAGGTGGAGGGAAGAATAGATTCCACTAAAAGCAAACTTCACACCATCTGCACAAAGCTGATGCTGAAAAGAAGATGGCTTCTACAACAGGACAATGATCCTAAACATCCCTCGAAATCCACCATGGATGACCTCAAGAGGCTCAAGTTGAAGGTTTTGGAATGGCCATCTCAGGCCCCTGATTTAAACATCATTGAACAATTGTTGGTAGATCATAAAAAAGATTTGCATGCAAGACGACCAAAGAATATTACAGAATTAAAAGCCTTTTGCAGGAAGAAAGTACAAGAAATTAAAGACTTTTAGCTCTAAAAAGCCAGAGGGGGTGTTACTAAGTATTGATTATTTAGGGTACCCAAACTTTTGCAGAGTACCACAATAATGTTTTTATTTTTTTTATGTTTGTTCAATTTCACATAAAAAGTAACTATGCATCAATGTTTGCAGAAAATTTTGTGTATTTTTAAAATTTGACCAAAATATGTTATTTATCGAAGGGGTGGTCAAACTTTTGCATAAGACTGTACAAACAGAATGTACAGAACACAATGTTTTGTGAACCATAAATATTTGGCCACCCATTTTGATTTGGCATGGGCTCAGATTCAGATTCAGGCTCAGTTTTGGTCTTGTTCCACTCCAGCATTGAAGGAAAGCCTATCAGTGCTCGCTTGGCATGCTGTGCATGACACATAGTTGACAGCTTAATGGTGTGCACTTTATGGTCTCTACCAATCTTTGCAGAAGTATAAATCAACCTCTAGTCAGGACCGGAGCACTAAAAAACACTAAGTTTATGATCAGTAATTAAATATTTTTTCACCTTTTCATAGTTAATGATGTCTTACACAAATTTACAGCGCATGCCATTATTAAAACTCTGGTGAAGCAGGAGGCTAGAATTTCTTAAATTAATAAAGCTATTTTGACAATCAGCCATTAAAATGTTATGAAATATTCTTTGCTCATGTTGCGCTTTTCATCAGGACCACCAGACATGTATAAAACGGTATTTTAACTAAACACACAGAACACACATCCATGACTTCCCATGATATTATGTACCTATAAGCACAGAAAACCCATATTTATTAAAGAAATTTGTACAGAATTTGTTTAATGTTTAATAACCCTTGTCATGTTTTTCAACCAGGGAATAGAACCAAACAGTAAAATACAAGTGTTTTTACTTCAGGGATAAAGTACTTGCTGTAAACAGATTTGTGTACATAGGCTTATATTTACAACTGAGAAAAAACAATATTCAGTGAACGTTCAGTCCACTGGCCTGACATTAAGCCCTATTGTAGCCAACAAATAATGGACGTTTAAAAAGAACTGAAGCACTGAAATCAGTAAAGCTAGGCAGTATGATAATACATATTGTTATTGTAAAAAATAACATCATAATATTTCCCAATTTACCGTTCTGAGCTTATGGTATACGAATCGAACCAAAATCATTTGTACACATAGTTTTGCTATTTTTTTATTTGGTGCATTGTGTCTTTTCCAACTGGTCATATGTCACAAAATAGCTATCAAATAAGAACTAATATTTATGTTTTTGCCATATTGCCCACTTCTCTACCTTATGCAATCACTTTGCAAAATGCTTAAACCTACAAGTTTATATTTATATACTGCATTTATATTTTGTCTGTGCTTCCATATTTTTAAATGTGTCAAAAAGTATAAATGAGATTACTTCAGCAAATAGGTGAGATTCAAGACATTTGTGTGATGATCTAGGAATGTATTTTGTATAGTGCAGAATGGTACGATACACATTTTTAAGACCTCACCAGTCTCCAGTGCAGAAAAAATAATAATTTGGACAAGAACATGATTTTTTGGTTGATCATTTCAAAAAAAGAAAAAAGATCTGTAATGATTAATGCAACAGGGCTTTCTCTTTGACTCCTGTCATCACATATTAGCCACGATGACCTTCTCATTTGCTGGAAATTAGGAAAGGATCTGGTGCAGAACAGATGAGGCAAGCAGTGTCAGAGAAGGAGCCTCTTCTTCCTCACTGGCAATAAATAAATACTAAATTAATAAATAAAGTTAAAACCAAATGTAGTCCAAATAAATGTTGGTGTCTTTAGTATGTCTCTTTATTTGGCAAGGTAGGTATAAAGTTAGCTAACAAGTATTTGAAACGTACTTATCAATTAGTATTGGGAAAACTGTTTACCTTAATCATTAATTAGGCCTGCTTATGTATTTTCACATGTGTTTTCTTTATGTATTCTTTCTTTTCTATGTAAAAAAAATGCACAGAAGTACATTGTATTATTAGCCATAGTAGAGGTGGGTATTGGCAAGGGCTTCACGATACGAAAATGTGTCATGATACATGGGTCACAAATCACAATATATGGTGATATCTTGCATATTGTGATATACAGGGGGTCCTCGACTTACAATGTACTTGACTTATGAACAATGGCCCAAACCCCGTTTTTTTTGTTTTCTGTTTTTTATTGGTGTGAAAAGTGAAAGTAAAAGTAACTTTAATTGCATGTTAAAAAAATGCCATACAGAGCAGGTGGGTGAATGTCTCCCTTTGGTAGACAGACAGAGGAATGGCCCCAAGGCAAAACACAGTAGACGCTTATGCAAGGGGTTTCAACTTCAAAATTCGTCAAAATTCGATTTATGACGGAATTTAAGTTGCGGAACAGAACCCCATCATAAGTCGATGACCCCCTGTATTGTGAGAGTCTACAAAGTTCCTTGAATATGTAAAAAGAGAGCAGAAATACAAGTTGTTGTGTACAATTTGAGTGCTCTTATTGCATCATATTCGATTATGCTAATAATTCAGCAGAGACATTTAGTAAAAATAGCTTAATTAAAATGTTTACTTCAATTGTGTTTTCTATGGACTTGGCAAATAATCAAACATACTCATACAGCACACTGACACACTGATAAAAACCACTCCAGCATATATTGTGCACTATTTCACCAGGTAACAACATCAATGAACAATTTGTCTTTAGCCAACTTTAACCAGGCTTTCACTGCTCCAGGACCAGAGCTGGACACCCCTTCTATAGACTTTCAATGCTCCAGGACCAGAGCTGGACACCCCTGCTATAGACTTTCAATGCTCCAAGTCCAGAGCTGGACACCCCTTCTATAGACTTTCAATGCTCCAGGACCAGAGCTGGACACCCCTGCTATAGACTTTCACT
>JBBIGC010000001.1:8246628-8259259 GCA_037576955.1 Lepidarchus adonis
ACACACACACACACACACACACACACACACACACACACACACACACACACACACACACACACACACACACGCCTAATAAGTGAGATCATGCCTCTTATTTACACTTTAACGCTCACAACCACTGACACATGTACATTTAGTATATCCACACATACAAGAGCTCAGGTCTTGCAACAACAATGAGCTGTGTGTCTGTAGCTGTTGAAGACATATCATGTTACAAAAGAAAAAAAGTTGTGCCGCAGGCCTAACCGCTTCAAACAGTTAAATCTTTGTCAGACACAGAGAAAGCCCATACTGAGCATGTTTCTCTCTCAGGAAGGCTACCACACAGCTGCTCTGGAATGTCCACTCCAAAGCCAATAAAGTTAGTTATGCCACTTTCCACCAACACACAGCTTTCTGTTTACTGTCCTGCTCCTAATATTTCAAATGTTCTTTTAAAATGTTAGATTAAAGCATAAAACGCTTTTCTTCAGTCCAACCTAGGGTTGTGTAATATACTGTCTGTACATCGTCATCGCAATATTGCTCACTGTAATAATGATATTGCAAAGCCTCTAACCAATCACTTCTTAGAAGTTTGTGGGAAGGGGCGGGGCTAAACTGTTGTAGGCCAATAAGAATATGTGTAAATGTGTTGGTTCTGTGACATCACACACATTGATTTGAAAATGTGTTGTTTTTAAAGCGTAGTTGCCAGGTAAGGACTGTACAGATGGAGGGAGTGAAGGTTTAACAATAATTACTCACTTCAAGTATTTTTAATTAGAGAAACGTGATATGAACCCTTTAATATATTGAAAAACATTGCAATTGCAATATGTAGCTGCATAATTGCAATACTGATATTCTGGTAGTCTCGCGCAGCCCTTGTCCATTCTATTATTCATATTTAAGCTGCTATCAGTCTATCACTTCCTTAAACACAAACTGCAGCTGTTTAAATATCATGTCTTCTCTGCAGTCTTCTGTCTTGCGGGCACTCTGAGATTCTTTACACTTGCAGCCAACAGTTGAACAAAATGATGATCGATGATAAAGTGGAAGTAAAATATAAGCTCTTTACAAAGGTTCTTCATCTTATTTACAAACATAGTTCTTTGACTTGCCAAAATACATAGAAAATGTTTCCTAAAACACACTTAAAAAATATGTTAAAAGTTCATAAAATATTCATGGTATCCCATTTTGAAGCATTTCACAATACATATGAAGGTACCTCTCACCATCTACAGTACCTACACAATTGTGTATGAAATCTGGAGGAATCTCACTCCAATTTATGTTACAAAATCCCCCAACTTTTACAAAAAATTACAGTGGGTATAGAAAAGAATTGCCCCCTTTGATATATTCCCTTTTTTTGCTTTAAAAACACACAAAAAACATTTCTTCCCAGCTTTACTTAATGCAACTTACATCCAGCTGAAAGATATCACAGCTACAGTTGAATAAAATGATACAAAAAAGACATACTAAGATTAATAAAGTATCTCACCCACCAATGTCAATATTACGTTGATGTACCGTTTGCTTTAATGACAGCCTTGAGTCTGTTGGGATACTTCTCCACCAACATTGCACATCTAGATTGAGCAATATTTGCCCACTCTTTTTTACAGAACTGTTCCAGTTTGGTCAAACTGGATGGTGAGCATGGGTGGAAATTAAAATCTTTCCAGAGATTTTCAATGGGATTTACAGTTGTGCTCATGCAGTGCAAGTTTACATAACCTGATAGAATTTGTGATTTGTTAACCATGTTTCAGAGAATATGCCAAAAAACTACACAAAAACTTTTCTTTCACTCATGGTTAGTGCCTAATGTCATTTATTGTCAAACAACTGTGTTTACACTTTTGAAATCATAATCACAACAAAAACTACCCAAATGACCCTGATCTAAAGTTTACATACCCTGGTGATCTGGCCTGATAACATGCACACAACTTGACACACATGGGTTTAAATGGATATTAAAGGAAACCATCTTCACCTGTGATCTGTTTGCTTGTGGGTCTAAAAGGTCAATTAGTTTCTGGACTCCTGACAGACCCTTGCATCTTTTATCCATTGATGCACTGATGTTTTTTGGATTCTAAGTCATGGGGAAAGCAAAACATTAAGCAATGTTTGAATTCCAATTAAGAAGTGGAAAATTAGGGTACAGGTAGACCAACTGAAGTTTCAGTCACAACTACCAGGAAAATTGTTTGGGATGCAAAAAAACCCTGCAAATAACTTCAGGTGAAATACAGGACTCTCTGAAAATAAGGTGGTGTGGTTGTTTCAAGAAGCACAATAAGGAGGCACTTGAAGAAAGATGGGCTACATGATCAAGTTGCCAGAAGAAAGCCATTACTATGCAAATGCCACAAAGTATCCCACTCACAATATGCCAAACAGCACAGAGACAAGCCTCAAACCTTCTGGCACAAAATCATTTGGAGTGATGAGACTAAAATTTAACCACAACCATAAACGCTACATTTGGAGAAGAGTCAACAAGGCCTATGATGAAAGTTACACCATTTCTACTGTGAAACACGTTGGTGGATCGCTGATGTTTTGGTAATGTGTGAGATACAAAGGCACAGGAAATTTGGTCAGAAATTATGTCAGATTAATTCAGTAAGTTATCAAAAGATACTTTAGGAAAATTTGCACTCATCAGACTGGAAGCTGTGCATGGGATGTACATTGACATTTCAACATGACAATGATCAAAAACAGGCCAAGTTAACCTGTCATTGGCTACAGCAAAATAAAGTGGAGGTTCTGGAGTGGCCATCTCAGTCTCCTGACCTTGGGAAAAACAGCCCAATAATTTACAGAAACTGGAGGCTTTTTGCAGCAGTAATGGGCAGCTTTATCATCTGAGAAGATAAAGGACTTCAAACTGTCATGGATGTTAGTTTGTGTAAGATTTTAAAAGAGTAAACACAGTTGACTGATAATAAATGACTTCAGCCAACCACTTACTATGAGTGGAAGTGTTATCATTAATTTTCTCTGAAAATGGTTCAGAAATCATAAATTCTGTCAAGGTATGTAAACTTATGATCACAACTGTAGGTCTGGGCTCTGACTGATATGTGCTGGGTTGACTGTATTTGAGAGCCCCAGGCCCTTTGGCAGAGAAACACCCCCACAACAGGATGCTGCCATCTCCATGCTTTACTGTAGGTATGGTCTGTTGTGGATGGTGAGCTGTGATAAACAGACCTCAATGGAAAAGATGACAGTAAAAAAATTCTGACCTTTTTGTACAAAGGCCTCAACATGGTCAGGGTCACATAATTATAACATTATCCAATCCCATGATATGCTTATTTATTTAAATTACATAATGTCTGGTTGCCAACTGAACTAAATTGCTCCAGCTAGGAAAACTGTGAAGTACAGGACAGTGGAGTAGTGCTGCTTCCTTTGTCCCAGCAAATAAAGCACACTGATGCTGAAATATGGGCACTCCCACAGGGACTACACTGCCTGTGACCCCAGTGTAGCATGCTGGCTGATAAGAACCACTAGAAGTGTCCATATCAACAACTGAGAGTTGAAAAAAAAAATCCTGAACTAACAGGAAGTGCTGCACATTGACAGGAAGCGAACAGCGTGAACCATTTCAATTCTGACAGACCTTATCTGATCAGATATATCAGAATAGCCTTTTTTTCTCACAATTGGTCAGGGAACAATAGGAAATATTGCTGTACCATAACAGCCTGCCAGAGGGAAAAAGGCCAAAACAATTCAGAGCAAAGTCTATAACTGACAAACTGTCAAAAATATTATTTATTTCCATTCAATTATCATAGTGAAAGCATCATGGAGAGAATGATGTGAGCCAAGGACTTTGCAGGTAACTATGGTGACGGGGAGGAAAAGAGAGAGAGAGAGAGAGAGAGAGAGAGAGAGAGAGAGAGAGAGAGAGAGATGTGACAGCAGGAGTAAAATCCTCTGTTATTGGCATTGACTGTTGAAATCCCGAGAGGCCCTAGTGGATGAAGTGCTCGCTCTAGTCTAGGACACACAGCTGCATCTGAGTGAATAGCCCTCATTGTAAGCGCATGTAAGTGTACAAGCATGTACAGTTTTCCATTGTGAAATCTTGCTATATGGCCATGCTGCCGACCAGGCCCTTTCGGTCTCAGTGTTGCTCCGCATGCGATGAATAGAGCAATTCATTAACCAATATTGAACAGATCTATCATTTAAATGGTTCATTTCCTTGTGTCGTAATGAGATTAGCCTTAATTAGACTGAAAATTGCTTAAATTACAACATCCTTCATGGCTTTGCTGTCGCAAAAAGACCTAGTTACCATCTCCAGACTTTACATTACAAAAGGAAAAAAAAAATGAAAGACAACACAAAATCAGAGCTCAAAATCCCTTCTATACTATGACATGTTACGAAGTAAAACACATTATGAATGAGACTTTGAGTGAGCAGAGTGTTTCACACAGTAATAGGTATGGGGTGGTGATATATATATATATATAACAAAAACCTAGTCAAATTCATGACATCACAAAATGTGAGTGTGTGCTATTTCAGGCTTGACAGTTGGCAGGAGTGGACTTTTCCCAATCCAACATTTTCATCTGCTATCTGCCAGATACCCTTCAATACTAATGCACCATCTCTAGGTTTTATTTGAGGAATTTTGGGTCATATCTTAAGGTTGCTGGTCATGAAGTGTTCATGCATTTAAAAAGGCAGCTTTTCAAAAGATGTAATAATTAATAAAACAAGGTTGTACAAGGTTTTGATATGACAGCAATAATAAGTCATACAGATATAGTCACAATGTCACACATGTTCGAGTAAAAATACAAAGCTTTAAGCAAACAGTGAGTGTTGTTTAGCTTGAGAGGATAAAGCCTTATGGTGCCTTTAACTAGTGTAAAGGAGATGGAGCAGGATTAGCTGGCTGGTTCAGCTAAGGATGCACACACACACACACACACCCCCACACACACAAGCATGTGGAGAAAGGGAAGTGAACTGGCTTTCCACTGAGTGATTTGCAAGGTTTGAAGTTAAGGCAGATGATATAGTAATCAGTGCCCTGCCTAAACTCAGTCGGCCTTAATCGGGCGATAGACTGCCTCTGTCAACATGGCACAGAGCTCCAGCGTACTTAGGCATCCCTCGCGGCATACGCTCTGAAGTGCCGTTAGAAAGGTACCATGGTGTGTGTGCTAAATTAAAAATGAATAAAAGGTCACTGGGAGTAAGCAGGCCCAATTCAATTAAAATGGCCCAAAAATCCACTGCTTTCTTAATTAGAAAATTAATAAGCATAGCACACTTATAGCCGCTGTGGCATTTCCCTTTTTCCCCCTTTTCTTTTTTTTAACACATCAAAAGTCTAGGAAATCTTAATGTTTAGGCTCTAGAAAAGGCCAGAGCTTTGCATATTAGTTACAATACTTGGCGGGAAGTGTTTGGGACAGAGCTACTAGCCTTCCGTGGGCTAATGAAGTCATCTTACAGCGCATTAGAGCTCCTTTTTTAATCTGGCTTTACTGAGTCACTCTACTGCCGCGTAATGCTGTGGGCTTAAGCTCCTACACTGACACACTGCAAATGTTCAGCATGAAGGACTTTGTATTGCAGGTAGATAGGCCTGTAGGCCTAGACAGTCAAATCTGTCTAGTGTAAGCCCAGCACCAGTGACGCATCCACCATTCCATATGCATCGCCACACATATCTCAGGGCAAAGTGACGGATTACACACACACTATCAGTATGCCAGGAATGGAGTCGCAGTTATTGATTTGGTCATTAAAATGTAATGCAAAGTTTACTTGGGTCTAGTTTCCCCAATATTTTTTCTCTAAACTGAGTACTTCAATCTGTAATTGCCAATATTGATATTATTTTTGTACATAATATCTACAGTCTACATCGTTTGTGTATGTTTCTATTACACAATCAGTTCAATTTGTTGTCAATTACTTTAAAACATTATGGTTAATGTTCAAACTTATAGTTAATTTTAGTATTTACACAGTGTGAACCACTCTGTACTGATTTATGACCCAAGCATTAAATCATTTCAGTTAGTTTCAGGGACATATTTTGTGTTATGTACAAAAACTGCACATAAGCCTAAACGCTCATATGCATTAGGAGGAGAGACAAGCAAAATGCGAGAGGATTACACAAAAAGTGGGTGAAATTACATGAGTGGCTGACATTTTCTAGGGAATTTACTAAAGTGTGAGCTGCTCATAGTGACTGGTTTTGAGTGGATTCATACACCTTTTAAAAGTAGGTGTACAATTACTTTAAGGTCTCAAAAGATGTGTCGTTGAGAAACTTCCTTTAACAATGCCAACGGACAGAGCAGTGAGACAGAGGCACAAGCCTCAAACATGTGCTAACATGTTTCCTGTCAGAAAGACATTGTTTAACTCTTGGGATCAGACGTACACATGTGAGAATATGGGGGTTATGTGGCAGCAAGCAGTTTGCATTCTCAATCAAGAAGTTCTAACATAGAGAATAAAAAAACAAAAAAATTGTAACAAAAGATTGTTAATCAAATAAAAAGACAGTTTGTGTTCAAAAACTGGTTTGAAACCACCGTAGACATATTGTACATAAGAAAGCTGAGAAAGAAGCTCCCCCTCGTTGCCCGCCCACAAACTTGCCCACAAACCATCAATATTGGCTCAGTGAGCTTATTCCAGCACTATTAGAGCAGTTCTTCAACATTACACACTGTTAAAACATGACATGCATTGCTGATGCATGTTCCTGTGTATATGTTTAAAAATTTATTTAACAAATGGTTGCATTCTTCATGTTAGATTTTCTATGTGAAGTCCAGTAAGCTTCATTATGTGGACAGTATTCTACATTTTACATTTTGATGATTATTTTACAGTACATATTTTATATGTATAAGTACATAAACCATGTGGCTATTATCAGAAATGTTTTTTGTATTATATTTTAAGACTCAAAATCAAAATTTTCTTTTTATCTTGTTAGTTCTCTGATCCCTCTCCATATTAATACTAAAAGGTTTATACTAACCTCTTTAAATTATGTATGTTACATTTCCTGTAACCTACTCATATTTGTCCACCAAACTTCAGATTTTTTTATTTTGGCACCACACACAAGGCAAGGACTATAACAGACACTGGACAATAACAGTAGTATGCCTCAGCCCCCATACCAGTGCCCAATCTATAAAAAACTGCCTTATGAAAAATGCGTTACGATCTCCCATTTACAATTACTATAATAAACATGTTTTTTCTAACTTTTATACTGTCAACATTGAAGGTCTCTGTCAGAGAATTGACATTGTCCACTTCCACATTGCAGACATTTAACTGTGAATTAAATTCTGAAAATGTTTATTGCTTACTTATTACATATTTAAAATTATTATTACATATTTGCTCACATTTGAAACTTTTAACTGTCAGCCAGCTTTAGGTATTTGGGCTTGAGGAGGCCTGTGGTTTTTCAGAAATCATTCGGCAGGATCTGTTCTACCTGTGTATGACAGAGAGGGAGCGTGGGAAGAAAATGGAGATTGCCATCTCGCTGCGTTTGACCGCACACGACAACTCTCTCTTGTCAAACAGACAGGACCTGATCCAAGGCAGCCACCCTGTTTGTTTTACATTCACCACCAGACTTTTACAGGCCCATCATCCACAGCAGAGATGTCTGGAAAGAGAGGAAAGAACTAAAACAGAAGTTGTGCTACTACACACATAGTCCATACTTATACACCATGGGTTCTTGATTTTTTACTAGGTATGCATGATGGCATCAGAATGATACTATGGGCAGATAAATGCTTAAGGAAAACGTTTACTCCTCAGTGGTTACTAATTTTTATATTAAAACAATAATTCAATCACAATTTGATCATTTGATATCTGACGACATACATTAAAGTCTGGAATTTGAACTTCAATCATGTGTGAATTGTTTAATTTAAACATTTACATTGAGGAGCATAGTGGTAAATTTCAAAAAGGTGTATTTGTCCCAAACATTATGGAGGGCACTGTATTTACTGGCAGTCCATAGCCATCATAGCACTGACTTCACAAAATCACTGTTAGCAGCAAATCCTTTAAATCCATTGAATTACTTTGTCCAGCACATTTTTAAAATGAGATTTGGGAAATCTGGAGGTGAACACCTTCACTATTAACTCAAACTGTTTCTGAACAATTCTTGCTGTGTGTCAGGGCACATTTCCCATTGGAAGAAGGCACTGCTATTTGGGACCTGTTTGCCTTGAAGGCATGGTTTTAGTTCTACAGAAATGTCTAGAACTTTACCCTGATATCCACATGACTTAAAAGGAAACTTTCTTCTACTGCTTTATGGTCAGGTTCTGATGCTCACATGGTCAGTGTAGGAGCTTGTGCCAGTTAACAGGAGTCAGCACGGGTCAAATAACCACTGCAAGACATGCCCTTTTTAGAGACACTCTGATGTCAAAGATACATGATTCTTCTTGCTTCATATCAATATCACATATCAACTTCAAGAACCAGCTGTTCACCTACTGCCTAACATACCCCCCTTTTTTGCCATCATAATCAGGCGATCAATGTTATTCACTTCACCAATCAGTGGTTTTAATGGTATGGCTGATTGGTGCGTATAGTGTCAATGCTGTTTTGCGAATGATCCACTACTCAAAAACTCTCACCAGCAACATCCCAGTAACAAATTGTCTATAATTTATAATGAATGAACAAACAAAAGAGTCTAAACAACTTGCATTGTGAGTTTTTTTAAGTTCAATATACGATTTTGTTCCAACAGTGGCAATATATGATATATTGTAAATATAAGGTGATAATGATGTATGTATTTTGGAATCCAAAATTTTGAATGTAAACAATATTTTCTTTAATGCCCCCAAGTGTTTGCCAGCAACCAACAAGCCAATCCATTCAGCTTCCAAACAGCAAACACTTATGACTTGTTTATACCATTCATTCATTCCCTTATTTTATTTCAAAGCAGATCTCTCTGATTTTATGGCAAAATGTGAAAAATAAGTATGTATGTACTTCATGATATATACAGATATACACAGACTAATGTAAATGCATTTGGTTAAATGAGATGCAACGCATGAATTCCAAATAGTGAGATTAATCCCATCACCCATGATAGCTTGTGTGTGTATAAATAAACATCAAGCACTTCTCCATTTCCTCTCTTCATTCACAGTAAGCACATATCCTTCTTCATAAATACTTTTTTTCACTTTTCCTGGCATAGGACATCAGGCCTGATGCTCATTTGCATTTAGATTAGCTGGTTAAAGCGACAGGCTCCCCGTGGTGGCGTCTTGGAATCAGTTTGGCACTGAGGAGAACCCGGTTCAACCATGTCAATGGGTACTGCCCAGATAAGAAGTGGGGAATGGCTTTTAGGGGATAAATTGATCCGAATCTCGTTTTATCTGGAGCAGATGTGACCACACAGCAGATGAAAGAGCCTAGCAACTGCAGTCTGAACCTCAGAGGTGTGCACCCACCAAACTATCCCACAATAGCATCCTTCCTGTAACCTTCACACAGACGTCTGCTTTACCGTAATCCATAAAAAAATACACTATGAAGACTTCTGTCAGGTAGTAAATGTGCCTCAAATCATCTCAGCTCAGCCATGGCAGACAAACTATTTTCAAAATACATAAGGCAGATAAAAGAAAGATCATGTTTTGAAAAATGTTAGAATAAAGAAGCTTCCAAAGCTACGACACTAGGTGTGAGTCATAAGGCAAATATATACAACATTACAGAAAAACATTTACTCTTTGATTTGATAGGTTTGTATAGGCAAACACAAGCCAGTGTCCTAAGTAGTAGATCAATGTGATTTTATATGTTATGTGACATAACATATGATATTGATAAAACATCATCAGTGTTCTACCCTGTTTCACTAATACACTACCACGTTTGGAATCACCTGTCACACTAATAATAAGTATATATTCAATAAAAACATATGCTGTGTACTCTGAACTTGAATTAGTTTGAAGGAATTTCAAGATGTTTTAAGCTCGCCAACCTCGCCTCTTGCCATGAAAAGCTGCAGAACAGATTTCTTTCCATGTTATTTGTCTTGTTAAGCCGCCAACCTCACCTCTTGTCTTCGCCAAAACGTGCAATGTATGCATTTTCCGTCAATAGCTCGCCAAACTTGGGTGTGTGTTAGCACTGTAGCCTAGAACACGCTCAGTCTTGCTAATTCTATAGATCGGCTGCTGCTGTTACTGCTACTAATGCTAATGCTACTGCTGCTACTGGTGTCGTTGCTGCCACCGGTTCCTCAATATTAACTCCTGATTAACTCATGCATGTAATGATGCTTTATTAACAGCGGCAACATGCTAGCGTCATGCTAGTGTCATGCAGCATGCATCAACATGAACGACCAGCATGCAGATAGTGAATGCCAGTGTCTCTTGTAGGAGTCCAGTATTACCGTAAAGCATGTAGTAGGCGCTCAATTATATTCTACTACCATATATGACAGACTAACACTGCATTGCTCTGCATTCTCTGACTCGCCAAGTTCTTAAACAATTAAGTATTATATTTATAGAAGATAAAAGAAGGTTATTTGTGACAATGTTGTCAGATTTGAATAAGATTTTATTTAAATAAAAGGATCAAGTTATTTTTTTATTCAATAATGTGATTCAATTATTCGTTGCAGTCAGAGATAACAATCATACACTTATGTGCCCACCACAATATGATTCCCATGTCATCATGCAAACCTAGTAAAAAAATTCAAGAATCGAGGTGCGTAAGATATATTGTTGCCCATACAAGACTGTTCACACAGGGGCTCTACTGGAGAGGCAATCACTTTAAGTACATGCACAAATCACATCCAGTCATCATGGTATATATTAGGTGTCCACAGAGACACAACTGTTAAGGGGCTTATTCTGGTGCAGGTTCTGCCCCCCAACCCCAGCTCTATTGTAAATCACCAATGGTCCGAGTAGATGCTTTTAAAAAACCAATCCTACTGAGACCTGGACGAAGAAGCAAATAATCAATGTGCATCACGTTGCTAGCACTTTGTATCTCTCTCCGTTTCACTTCATCTCTTCCCTTCTCTCCCACTACCTTTTTCTCTTATCCTCCCTTTCCTATCTTTCTCTTTCTCTCCCTATTTTCCTTCCTCTTTTCATTGCCCATCCTCTCTTTTATTCTCTAACCATTCTGACTCTCTCTCGCTCATTCTATCTATCTGTATTTCACTTTCCGCCTTTCTCTCTCTTTCTCTCTCTTTCTCTCTCTTTCTCTCTCTCTCTCTCTCTCGCTCTTGCTCTCTCTCTCTCTCTCGTCTTATAAGTGGTATGTTGGCACCAAAAGCTTGAGCACTTCTAGCAGAGCTCAATAAACCAAGCCCAAGCTGATGGAATGCTCCATCGTTCCAGATTCGCCTCAATCAAATTAAAAAACATTACGGCGGGTCGCCTTTGTGTTTGGCCACTGCTTGAGCTCGGCTCACTCTTTACCAGGGGACAGGAGTAGTAAATATCCAACTTGGGTGGACGCTGTAGAAGTCGATGCTCTAGAGCAGCCACAGTGCTAGCAACCATTAGTAGGCCAATAAAACAATTACAGTCAAATGGATCACCTTGTAAATCAGTAGGGGTATAGATGTAGATGGAGAGAAGACCTAACGATTGAGGTAGGTCACACATACACACACACACACACACTTGCATACTCACACCTCTGCAGGCTACAGAGACAAGAGAGAGAGAGCGAGAGAGAGCGAGAGACAGCTGGAGAAAAAGGAAGAGACGGCAGGTGTATGTACCAGCCGCTTCTCCTGCACATCTGTGCTCTGTTGCATTTGAAGCTGCAACAATAAAAAAGCTTCACACACAGCAGTAACACACTCTAGACTAGCTTTTCTCCCTTTCTGCTGCCATCAGTCAACATTTATTGCGCCTAATTTCTTCATTTATGGTAGTCAACTGCAAACAGTCTGATTGATCAGGTATATAATGAGTATTACCAATAAAATATCCACATCAACATGTTTTCATAATAAGCCCTGCCACACACACCTGATGCATTTCTTTCACATTCCAAGAGAAGTCGGCCTCCATCTGATTCTGGTGGAAATGCATGCCGTCACTAAGCAAATGGCGTGGCCGTTAGACTAATCCTCTCTGAACAGGAAGTAGGCAGATGCCAGGGTGAATCAGGCAGAGAAATAAGGAGCAGTGTAGGTGGCCTTGCATAAGGACAAGCGCTAATCAAAGGTGCTATTGTAAAAATAATACTAGCGGCCGAGGAGAGAGGACTCAGGTAAAGGTTAACCGTTCACTCACTCGTGCTGGGGGGAGGGGGAAAGCAGTGTGGCTAATCAACACACAGCAAGGGCCAGGGACACCTAATGAGGAAATGACGCCAGAGAGAAAGTGA
Source organism: Lepidarchus adonis (assembly GCA_037576955.1). Lineage (NCBI taxonomy): Eukaryota > Metazoa > Chordata > Actinopteri > Characiformes > Lepidarchidae > Lepidarchus > Lepidarchus adonis. The sequence goes on from JBBIGC010000001.1 coordinate 8,259,109, forward strand.
TGGAGAGAGTGAGGGAGGGAGAGCGAGAGAGAGAGAGAGAGAGAGAGAGAGAGAGAGAGAGAGAGAGAGAGAGAGAGAGAGAGAGATATCTATACCCCCTCAAGAGTGTATGAGTGGGTATAGGAGAAAAAATAAGGTGACGTGTGTGTGT
>JBBIGC010000001.1:8283033-8322892 GCA_037576955.1 Lepidarchus adonis
AATTACACAGTGGATTCACGTTTATTATTATATTTACAAAATACCACAGTTTTTGTGTTGGTCGTATCATTTTATTTGTTGTATTTATCCGCAACACCTTAAAGAGCAGTCTGTGAAAATATCGTCTGACATTAAACCGGTCCGTGGTGCAAAAAAGGTTGGGAACCCCTGCATTAAACGATACCTCGGAACACAGAAGAGAGAAAAATTAGACCCAGCTTTCTTACGGACAGACTCAAATATCAAACTGGGATACAGCTTTTAACATGTGCGGAAAACCCATGACTCAACTCAAAGTAGCTGATGGCAAAGCCCACACCCTACGACGCCAGTGTGGCACAGCAAAGAACACTCCCCTAGGACGGAGCATCGGTGTGCTCCCAGCAAAGGCTTCACATGCTCCGGAGCTCTAAAATAGGGCCTGCACAGAGGCGGCCTATGAATAGAGTGCATTGTCATCCGCAGGACTTAATGTGGCCACAGTCTCAGAGACAGGGCCTCTGGCTGCCTTAGCTGAATAATTAAAGGCGAGGGCCTGCCTCAAAAGAAGCAGGGTGCAGAGGAAAGCAGCAGACAGCCTCCTATGACTCATGTGCCCCTCTCTCCTTCTTTCTCTCTCTCTCTCTCTCTCTCTCTCTGTGAAATAAGTTGATCGGTCATGATACTTCTTTTTCACATTCCTACGGAGTTCCTCTGCCAGGAGTTGATGGGTGGCGGGTGGTGGGCTGGGAAGGTGGAGTTCTATAGTTGCAATGATGGTTTGGACAGAGACCCAAACGACAGCCTTTCAGCATCTGTTCAACAATTTCTCAGAGGCCACAAATTCTCTCCTTCATTGTTTCCTTCTTCCATGCTTCATGCTGCCTTACTCCTGTCCACCCCTTTGCTTAGGACATCGCTACACTACCTCACTAAACAGGCTAAGCCTCTACCTCACACTTCCTTTCTGTTGTTCAGGGATGTGCTGCTAACATAAATGCAAAAATCTACTGTGTTTAAACAGCACAAGGCAAGATCCAAAAACACAGAAAGCTACATTCTTTCCCATGTGGGGAATGCAAAATTGAAAACAGCGAACATTGGGCAGCCATTTCCCTTTCCCCCGCCTCCCCCTTGTTTGTGTGGAAAGGTCCTGAGCAGTGTCTTTCCCTCTGTAAATCTGGGATCGAAGGGATCATACATCTCTTACTGCAGAATCTGACACTCATATAAACCTGGAGAAACATTTGTAAGCTTCTGGCTCTGTGTGCTCTTAGTCAAAGTTCCAATGACACACCCAAATACTACCAGGGCTTAACTGCACCATTTCAAATTCTGAAAATAGTGTGAATGCCTTCTGCTCTTGGCCATATCAAATTCCAGCTGGCTTAATATCCATTCAAATTCCTCATTCCCATTGGTCTGAACACTGATCCCTTTTCTCTGGTGTTCAGCACCAATGGAGTCCACCAACTCCCACTGAAACCAACATCTAATTCATGAAAAGTTTTATATCTACTGTGGTGATGGAGGCTCATCCCCATCTGACTGAAGGTTTTATTATTATTGATTGTTTCTGTCATTATTGTTAAATTAAGTTTAGTTTAATGTTGGATTCATTGTTTTCCATATTTTCTGACTTCACTGTATCCTGTTTGGCTCAGCATTTTGTATAGGGAGTGTGGAACAGGGTTTGGAGAAAAGTTTCATTACCTGTGTTGGAAATATGACAGATTGTGTATTATTAAAATTTGCATGAACTTTGGACTTTGTTTCTCCTTGACCCCTATTTGGAAAACCTTTAAAATATCTAAAGTAACTAGTCATTTTCTTCCTGTTTTTATATCAGCGTTTGTCACTATTTCCCATTTGTCTCCAACCAGAATAAAGCACCTGAGCACGTTGGCACCAATAAACCATCTGCCCAAGCCTTTTTACCACCTTGGCCCATCTCTTTCCTTGAACCTCAGCATTGCATATCCATTAAAGGGTCCCATGACAGTCCAAAGGTCTTCCACATCCCTCATTCAAGTATTTCTAAATTGATTTGCCTGTTAAATCCCAAATTCTTTGGGTGCAGTTCACACGTAATCATTGGTGAAATAAGAGAACATTATGCTTATTAAAAGTGTGGGAAAGGAGCCAGGTCAATTCCTCTGAAGAGGGCAAGAGGGAAAAGGGTATTGATTCCAGGTTATAGGATCTCTAAGGACTGCTCAAACAAAAGAGGTGACTCCCTCACCATCTCTCTCATACTCTTCCTGCTCACAGAGTATGAAATAAGATGGGATTGTTAATGCATAATGTTACCCCTGAGAGTAAGATGGCATTTGACAGAGGTGATGATACTGCTCAAAGCCCAAAGCAACAGATCTCAGAAAGGAGCAAAACACAAGAGCATTGTTTGTGAGCGGCGCTGTGATGTAAAGACAGTGGCTGAAGTAGTCCACATGACCGCATTCCTGTACAAAGACAACACAGTACTGACACAGGCAGACAGAGGTATAGATAGACAGACAGGCAAACCTCTGCTGACGTTCAGCTGTCCGATCTAAGCATGACTCTCCTCCTTGCTCGTATGGAACGTCTTATGATAACACTCTTCCTACACTACACTGCTCAATGAGAACTCTAGTTATCATGAGAAGAGCAGAGAAAATCTCTTCTACTATGTACCAACTATACTACGGCTACAACAGGCTTCATCAATGACCTAGCAAACACTTTGGCCTCTAACATTCATGTCACATTTGCATGACATTTACATTTATTAAACCAACTAACCCTCTAATCTAGATCAACTCTTTTCAGTGGAATCAATGTTCAGAACCTCAAGAAGAGCGAGAATAGAAATGATGGTGAGATTGTGTTGCTTTCTAGAGTCTATGCATCTAGAACGGAGACCCAGCCTGGTTCTCACAACCTAATCAATAGATCATTTAAAATGTGAACCCAGGGAAACAGATGCTCACTGTAGAGTCTGTATTAAGAAAGATCAAGTGATATTAAGAAGAAGTGACCAGTGGTCAGACAGGAATTTATTACTGTGGTCAACAATGACAGACTATAAGATGACTGGAGATCTGAATAAAGTATTTGTGTGGCGTTTGCATTGAGCAAGTGCTTGCGTCAAGTGGGTAGTGCTTAGGACTTTATCTTGAGTGCCATGGATGACTGCAGGACTGGTTATGTCATTTGTGTGGGGACTGTTTATTGTGACAGGCCGATGAGTGAGGGAACTGTGGATGTCAGTGACCTTCAGTTTGAAGTATGTAGTGAAATCATCCACAGTAAAAGTGCATGTGGGCGGAGGAGGAGAGACATTAAAAAGAAAGGAGAAAGCAGGGAACGATTTGCATGGGACAGTGATAAGAATACTTAGGCATTAGAATGCAGGGCTGCCTTGTGAACTTGTAAATTTTGAAATAAGTACTGGAGCAATAATTGGGCAAAAAAAACAAACAAACATAATAATAATCACACTGATGTATTCGTATTACATCAGTGTGTGTTTGTGCTATTCGCCTTTATCCAGCCACCATCATAAAAACGCTACAGGAGTACAGGACTTAGAATTCTAGGCTCTAGACCCCAATTTAATCTCATTCTGTCAGCCCAGACACAGAACATGGCTGTGTTTTACAAAGAACCTTTTTTTCCCCCAATTTTTCTGAGACCTGAGGGTGAGCATGAAAAAGGCTTCAGCCTTGGTCTCGTCTGGACTGTTAGTTCTGCAGTCACACTGTGTCAAACAAATAATCAACCAGCAAAAGCAATGAGACAAGGAAATCACTCGTGCTGTTTTAAATCTAACTTGGGTACAAACACCAGTCGAAGTGAAAGACATTTGCAGCTGTTGTAACACATGTAAGCAAACGGGCTATTCCTGTATCGCATTCTTCTGTGCGTGTTGTGGCCTCCTAGCTGCAGCCCAGGCGCTATGATGTCATGCAGGATGCCAGGTGTCTCCCTTTCCTATTTACTTAAGCATGGAGTTTTGTTTTTTTCGTCCTGCACACTGGTCTGACAGACAGACGCACAGAGAGACAGACTGCATATTTGTTCTGACGGTGGGGGACAAGGAAAAGAGCTAATGCTGCTTACTGAGCACAGGGTCAACGGTCACCGTTTAGAGGATGTAGAGATTTGGGCCAGGCATAGCAGAGCACAGGCCTGGGCAAAAATGATAATAGTTGAAATTCTACACCAGAGAACAATAAATGTGACCATGGTGCAACTAGAGTTTTACATACTTTATACGTTATGCAAAATGGACCATAATTTCAATGTTTGCTGCTAATGGTGTTAACTGCTTTTGACAATGTCATTCAGACAAGCCAAATGGCTAAGTGGCCTAAGTCAATGCTGCTCTCCAGCAGCTGTGTCCTCTGCTAAGGAGCACAGTTACAGATCTATTGAGTTACAGTGTAATAACACAGTCGCGCAGCAAAAATATGCAGTCTGTTGGGTTCCCCTGGTGAGAATCATTCTCAAAATCTAGAGGATGGGGTGGTGCCTGCACACTAAAGTAAGGCGAAGCCAGTGAGGTGTGAAATTGTTTACTGCATTTCCCAAGGGCACTGGCTACTTTTAATAACTGATGAAAGAAATACGTACAACCAACAGCAAGGGTCTGTGATGGATACACTGAAAAAGCATCATTTGAGACACTATCCCTTTTTCTCCAGTACTTTTTGAATTGCTACAAAAAGTGAGGGCCAGATACACTGAGGCTTCTTCATATGTTGTTATGGGATGGCAGACTGAAGTTGTGATATTATCACGTTGTCTGGTATCTCATAGTATCTCTTATACAGTCACAACAAAGAAAACTCTGAAATGAGGAGTGGAAACCTGATATCTGCAGGCTTCCACTTCATTTCGTAACAGTAGAGAACAAGCACAAAGACTCTTCAAAAGTATTAACCCATGTTTCCTTTGCTTCCTTAAACACAGGAAGACGTCTTTGTTTGATAAAAGCACAATTAATGAAAAAAAGTCCTCTCAACCTCCTTGTTCCTCGGAGGTTAGGGGGTCGGCGTACAACAGCGATGGGATTAGAGGCGAGGATAAGCAATTTGAAGGTCAATGGGATGACAATCCGGTGAGGCACTCAACAGTTAAAGGAGCTCTGTGGTAACAGATGGGCCTCAGCGAGTCACAAAGGGAACAGGTCTCTGCATCATACTGCAACTCAGAGGGACAAAATAAACCAGAACCACTCACCACCCACCTGAAAAGCCTGAGAAAAGATGTAAGCTTACTGTGGCAGGAAAATGAAGAACCCAATAGTGAAAGGTCAGTGCAAATTAGAGCTCTTTTGAGTCTAACGCTGTTCTGAAGTGTAGGTTTTTTTAAATATGCATCCTCAGATACCTAGGCGGCAGACAGGCAGGATGGAACAGACTCTGAAGGCATGTGTTCATAAGTGGTGCAGGCTGAAGAGCTGAAGGGATAGAGAGTGGAAACAAAAGCTAAGCAGGTGCTTCAACACCTGCTTCTTGGCTTCTACTGTAGATACACTCTGGAAAATCTGAAGCAAGAGATCTCACTAATATCGAATCATCTGAGGACAAATAGGTGTAAATCTCATGGTATCAGCTTCCTAATATGGCAATATGATGATACTTATCATTGTTGGGACCACAGTTTGATTTTCTGAGCATACTGTGATATCAGCAGGGCTTAAAACACTGTCAGATTTCAAGTTTCATTTCAGAGAGAGCATCATTATCCTTGCATAAGTAAATGTATTGTACTGTGGTGTGAGAAACACTGTGGTGTGAGAAACATGAATAAAAACATTTCAAACGTATTATACTTTGATATTTTACCAAAAAATGTCACTGCTGGCTTTTCATTGTTTGTTCCATATTAACAGATGATGGAAAAATATGATTTCACAATCATTTCATGACTTTGTAATAAGTGTGATTATATAAACGACTGATTAATCAAGTAGTCGATGACGAATTTAACAATTATAACATGCAATTTATAACAGCACATATTTCATATTTAAACTTCAATCACAAAGGTGACTGGTGGGATAAAACCTCCTGCCCTGCAGAGAAAGTTCAGAACATGATCTCCGCATTCCCCATTTTTCATTCAGAGTAATCACTAAGTAATCACTAAGCCAATTCTTCCTGAACATACCTAAATAAATTACTAAATTACTAATGGCTACAGAAGTGTGAAGTATTAATACAGTAGTGGAATACAGACAGATTAAAGAAATACATTATCTTTTTAAGATTTATTTTTGTTAGAAAACAGGCCAGAAGTTATATTTTAGCCACAAAATTATCATGTTTTTCTGAATACTATTATAATTAATTTTTATTGCAGAATTGATGCAGCTGAATCACCACTATCAAATCGATACAACAGAACGTAGTGATTAATTCTTAAATCCCTATGAATTATTAAATTAATTTAATGAATGTTAAAATATGTGATATAGTATAAGAAAGTTTTCTGGGCTATAAAGCAGTGCTATGAGCAGTATGAAGCTACACATGTCTGGAAAGCATTAGCATTTATTCATGGCATTTTGCAAATGCCATGATCCTGCCCACACGGTCACACAGAGGTGAGTGCTAGTGACACAACATGAGCACCACCAATCACCATGGAGAGCCACCCCACGACCTTACTGCCAGCTCGCCGTCAGGTCTCCTCATCCCTCAAAGCACACGTGTACAACATACACTTCAGCTACAGCTCAAAAGGGAAGAACACTAGTCAGAAAGTGCATAATAACGCTGCAGGAGGAACACACATGCTTTGTTCTTAAGGCAGCTGCCACAGCTGCAGTAGTGTCTCCTGAACAGGAAAATTCTAGAATGAATCTTAATGAATCTCCATATGAGGACCAGCAAAGCTTTAAAACGAGCTTCAGTCTCACCATGTTGTTACAGTGCAAGAACATGGCAAAAATCCCAAAACCTCCTCAAACATCTTTGCTTTTACAATGTGTTTAAGCATCGAGGGTTTTTTTTGGATGTAAATGCAGGTGGTGTAACTATAATAATAGTAATTTTAATATATGTGAAACATAAACGCATAAACATAAAAGCAAACACTATTTACGAATTCATGCTACAGATAATCAGTTACCGATGAGGAGACCACAAACAGAGGAACTTTAAAGTACAATGGAAATGACACACACCTGGTGAAGGGTTGGGACAAACCCAAGACAGGCATGACAGTGTTACCATGACAATGTGAGAAATTATCTTAAGAGTTAAAGACTGGCCTGAAATTAAAATAACAGCTGAATGGTGTAATGTCAATGACTCTCCTGTGATGTCACCTATTGCCCTAGAGTGTCCCTTTAAAAACAGTAAGTCAAAAAAAAGAAAGATTATATCTGCTGTCCATCCAAACACAATCCATATCACCACAGTATTACTACAATAAAACTCCTCTAACAGTAGTATTATTAGTATGATCTCTTCTCGTGTAGTTTTCAGTCCCAAAGGAGAACTGTGACTCCAGCGAATGTAGGTCAAAAGGATTCTTCTCTTTAGTCCCATGGGGCAAACGCCTTTTAAGCTTATGCCAGTACTACTGTTTCCATTATCCCTAGAAAGTAATATCACTTCATTTTGTTTTGGACATCTAATGGGACGTCTGATTATCACTAGTTTTTAACGCACACTCACGCACACACAGAAATGCAAACTTGGTGCCAGTTGAGGACATCTCTGCTAATGTGCAGAGCTCTTCTAATGTTCACAAGCTTTGCTTATCAATGTACTCACATATAAATGTGAAAAACAAAAAAGCCCAAGAGACCAACGATCCTGCTGTAAAATTATAATCAGCATGTGTAGAAAGTAGGCCAACAACCAAACAGAAGGTTTAGGAGAGCAGTTTTCTTACTTTTCTTTCTTAAGGTAGAGCTCAAACGAAGTGTTTCTAATAAAGCGAAGCAGGCAGTGGTTCTCAGCAAGGATCTGTTTATGTCCTCAAGAATAAAGAAGTCTATGTAAACAATCCTTGCTGGGTAGTATCTCATATCAGCAGTGATCAGTGATCAGTGCGACACCATGTACTTTAGGGAGCAGATCAATGGTGATCAGAGTTATTTACTATTATGAGCCAGCCCCGCTACTGCCCTCTGATCGAAGGACTCATCTGTGCACGCATCAATAAAACAGGAGTCACTCAAAGGGACCTTGAGCTGTCGCATCTGTTCAAGGAGAAAGAGGTGGGAGTTATTATTTCCTCCCATGTGTCTATCTAAAATAACAGACCACTCAAAAAGTATCACACCCTACATCTTTCAATACATTTTATTTTTCCCTGAGGTATCATTTGGGTTGGTTTATATTTATCAATATTTACATGATCATCCAACCTCCCATTATCCTACATCACTTTTTACATGATATCTATTATAGCTTCAACCTGAGTAGGCTTGATAGGTCTCTGCATAAAATGTGCAGGGTTATTCTGCAGCTTTGTTTCCATGTGCCGGATGGGGTTAAATCATAATTTTTTGAAGCTTCACTTATGTTCGTGTATTACCTCACACTCTAAGACAAAAGAAAAAACACAGACCACTTAAAACATCCCATCTCATCCTAGAAGATCTATTTCCAGGATGGTTAGAGCAAGGTAACTAAGCAGAGACAAAAAAAAGTATTTGCAACAATAGTAAACTAAAACTTCCATACAACTAGGGCTGGGTGATATATCGAGTATCCTCAATGTATCTCGGCTTGTCCCACGTGCGATGCAGTAAATGGCTATATCGTGCCATCAAGTATAAATCCTAATTGTTAAACAGCATGTACTTTGCTTTCGAGTTTGGCTTTTCTGCCTTGACAGCTCACTAGCTAATCCAGAAAACTCTATTAGCACATGTGCATTTTGAACTTGACTAACAGCGGAGAAGTGAATCTGCAGAGATCAGTAAAAGCCCATGTAATTTCAGAGACATTAATTGGAGATGGAGGCGGACGAATTGGTATCTGTGTGTGCCGACAACCAGTTCCTCATCCGAAAGGGTATTTAGTACCAGTGGTAATATAGTTACAGGCAACTGGGCATCACTCAAGCCAGAAGCTGTTGACAGGCTTATGTTTTTGGCACAAAACCTCTAAAGAACCTACTGATTGCTTGTCACAAATATAAATTAGCAATTTACCAATTTAAATGAAGAGTTTGTTATATTAAAATAGTTATATTAAAATAGTGTTTGCTATGTTTATAGCTGGTTTTAAATAAAGTATTCTGTGTTAAACTTTATTTTAAAATAAAGATTCCTATATTAAACTTTAGTTTAAAATAAAAGCATTTACTATGTTAAACTTTGTCGAATTACATTATAATTAATATATAATATATATTATATTACAAATATAATATAAATTATATTGCTGTTATTTTATGCAATATAGTCATTTATACAGTGATTTAGAGGAACTTTCAAAATATTAAAATATTTATTGTGTATCGCGATATAGCTCAAAAATATCGCAATATTATTTTTACGCCCTACAAACAATCACAAGCTGCTTTATTAGAAACTCTACTTTGCTGGCGGACACTACAGTCCATCTGTTAATTCACAGCAACTAGATATCTCTAACACTGCATCAATGATCAGTGGATAGGTGGAATATTTTTGGGTGGAAGACTGTCCCTCTGGTTTTTCTTTCCAGGCCCAACTTCCTCAAATACAAAAAAACGAACACAGCACAGTTTGAGACACAGATCAGTGTCAATTACTACAACACTTTTTCCTTAACGTTAGCGTTCTCGCTTGCCTGCTGCTGTTTAACCTGCATCATTCAACTTCAATCACTCATGCATGTGACAGTCGCACTTTCTCGAAGCAGGTGGCGTTTAAAGAAGGGCGTGTAGACAGCGGGAGATACAAATGCAGACACGATGGCTGCCCATTTACTAATGCAACATTTTAGACAGCTTCAAAAGTGCTTGAAAACATTTAAAACATTATTTTCCCAGTGCAAAACATAAATTCTAGCACTATCAATAACCCATTTCATGCCTATTTTCAAAAACCTTTACTTTTCACAAACTTTCAAGAATTTCAGGGACCTATGGGAACCATGACGCTTAATATAGCAGTGACACTGGTGTGAAAACCTCACCATCACAGTTCTTTATACACTTCTATCAGCACCAAAAACACCTTGACCTCACTGCTTCTGCTGTGCTAAGAACGAGCCGCCAACCAAAGTATTTACCCAACAGAAAATTTAAACTGATCAGCGGTGAATGGAGAAGAGCTGATGAACAGTGCGATAAAAGATTGTTTGTAATTATGCCTGTAGATCAGAGTGTATATTAATTAATTTGCAAATTACGATTAAATACAAAAAAGCTCAATTTCGTATCAAACAATCCCTATACGACAATCAGCCATAACATTATGCCTTATATTATAAGTCCCCCTCATGCAGCCAAAAAAAGCATCTGACCCCTTTCTATCAGAGCCAGCAATAACATTTTATACAACAGAAGCTCCTATTTCGGTTCGGACCAGCCAGGCTAGCCTTCAATATCCACATCAATGAGCCTTGGGTGCCCATGACCCTGTCACCATTCCTTCCTCTGATGATATTTGGTAGGTACTAACTACAGAGAACAAACACATTTTCCTGTTTCCAGCACATCAGCTTCAAGAGCTGACTGTTCACTTGCTGCGTAATATATCCAAAGACCCTGGCAGATATTCAATGTTTTTTACTCTACCTGTCAGTGGTTTTAATGTTATAACTGATTGATGCATGTCAGCACAGCTAGGCAAACTGAGCAGTTATTCAATCAACAAAAATTCTGTTTAACACATGAATTCAATGATCAATTAATATTATTACTCATCAATATAACACAGCTATCATAATCACAATATATTTGCTGTCAGTCACACAGCCCAGTTCATGAATTCTTTCTTTGAAATTACACTAATAAGGCAAAAGAAGGGAAAGAAGCATATCACAAAGTGCTGAATAAACCTAATGAAGCTTGAAGGGTATCTAAAAATATCATCTTTGATTGTAATAAGGCTTTTCTGTGGCGTATGCAGTAAAATATTTACATTATGACAAGTGTACAGACTGCCCAATCTTCAATCAACAAATTCATCAACAAAGCTGTCAATCCAAGACACCAAATAACTGCTACCTTTTCTCCTGATTCCTGTCGTAAGACAAAATAATCAAAAAAGGTCATTCTGCTTTCTCCAGACACCCCCATGCCTAGGTGTTAGTTTTATGGAACAGGTGCGTCATCGTAATCATGCCCTATGTTTGACGGAGACTCTGAGAAGTAAGAATTGCAGGAAGGAATGGGTTAAGGCCTCTGCCTTACTGTGTGTCAGAGCACCAGATGCCTGGGGCCTAGGAGGATGTGTAAAATGAAGCCCAGATGTGCCTGCAGAGGAGACTGCATTATAGGGGAACGAGTTAAAAAGCTGCTGGAATTTCAAAGCAACTGCATTGGACCCCGAGTCTTCATGTACCTACTGTACTGCATAATGGCAAAGAGGACTCACAACACCACCCACGTCCTGCCACATGCTCACTCTTTTGACTACGGCTTTTGGGCGACAGCTGTTTAAAAAGGCAACTTTTTCCCTCCAAAAAATCATTATTCCACTGTGATGCATTGTAAAATATGCATAAGAGGACTTTTTGTTTCCTAAAAAATGCGCCTCCAGCAGATTTGGGAGAATATCATTTCTCATGAGGAGAGAGATATATTTTGAAGACGCATGTGACATCCATGGAGCATGGCGCAAACTATTACTGCAAACTTTATTGGCCTCTCCTGAAGGTCCCTCATTAGCCATCTTCTGTGGAAATTGTTGCTAATTAAACCTAGACAATATGACAAAGATTATCAAAATAAATAATGACAGAATATGCTCTTCAGCGCATACTGTGGACACTGACAGTACCAATGAACATGTAAAAAGTCCTGTTTTGTTGGATTTATTGCAAGGCCATGCATGAAAAGTTTGAAAACTCACTGGATTCACTGTGCTTTTGTGGAAATGTGGAACTTCTGGTTCATCTTTCCCATTCCAAAAAATAAAAAATAAGTATTGTCTTACACAACATAGGGTGACCATTGCTGGAACTTACATGTTCCTCATATTACCCACCCCTAGGGTCAGTGATCAAACCTAGGCAGCATTATGCATAAAGACATGCTACTTAAGCAAAATAAGTATTTTTCTGAGGCCAAAGTAATATGTACAGTATGTAATTACAGCTCTTTAAAAATAAAATACTCAGAAAAACTAAAGAAATAAGAAAACTTTAATATTGGTATTGTTAATAGAGATGTACCAATCCAACTTTTTCAGTCCTGATACTGACACCAATACCTGGGCTTTAGGTAAGGGCAAGAGTTTAATAAATAAGTTGTGAGTCTTGGCTTAAACATAATTTCCCAAAACAAAGCAAACATTTGACAAACACATTCACACCTATTAACTGAACTACGTATTATTAAAACAATAATCATGCACCAGCAACTTGTTTTTAAAAATATCCTAACAATTCGTGAAAATTACATTTACTACACACGTTCACAAAAATTAGAACTGAACTGAATAGCTCAGCCTACTTGGATCTGCCCATAGTTACTTCTACCTAGTAATATGACCTAGTATTGGACCAGTATCGGATATCAGTATCTTATCGGTGCATCCCTAATTGTTATAACCATAAAGTTTACAGTGAAGCAAGCACACAGACTTATTAGCTGGTGCACAGGACTCACACTGAGCAACATCTCAACACACCAAGCTAGACTCTTAAGTTCCTGCAAACTGTATTCTCCATCAAAAAACGAATTCATGAGCAGTTGCCTAAGTTAAGCTACACTGCCATGACAAAAGCTTAACAACTAATAAATAACTATAGCCCTGTGTGCTACCGCCGAACATGAGAAATTGTCACCAAAAAGAAAAAGCTGAAATGGCTAACAGCAAAAACAAACCCACGCCTCAGAGCACGTCTGTGGATACTCAGCACCACGTACTACTGTCCCGTTGACAGTCACGTCATTCGAACAGGAGTTTACTAGGTGTTAACAGATACATAAATGACAAGGTATTTGTAGAAAACTGTGTTTTTGTACCCGTTACACGCGTCTGGTGATAAGGCCTGTCTATTCGCCTCAGTAACTCAGCGCGAGGACGAGAGCTTCGCGCCTTAAATGGTCTCGAGGACGGCGCGCGCTACAAGCCACCAACGGTCAAAACACAGAGAGGGAGCTATTGACGAAAAATTACACTCGTGTGGTGGGAAACGGCTTTAAAATTGCTTTTAACGGGAGGAAGTGGCTTTAACGGACCGATGAACGTTGGAGGAGAATATCCCAGCTCAGTGTGACTATAAACGGCCTGTTCCTTGTTGACCAGACTGGCCTCAAACCGGTGGAAGGACAGTCGGCGTCCTGTCAGTCAGAACGGCCTGATACCTGTCCTGCTGCATTAGTGTAAGTTAATGACTAAAGCTCACAGGCTGATTTAGGCTAGTATTTATTCAGATGTGGCTGTGGATCTGGTTTATGGATGTATATTAATATAAAGCAATGTCTTCTGTTTTATGAAGGACATACGTGACTTTAAAGGTGCATCTCTTTAATTAAAAAAAAACTCGAATCTCGTCCCTCGGCTGCTGTGCCGTTATCCTCCGTTCCTCAGCTAACGCTAGCTAGCCTCGGCGAGCCTCCCGCACTGCGCGCGCACAGCAAACGTTCCAGAAGGGCGATGCGGGTTTGGGTTTCAGAACATCTCCTCGATTAGAGGAGGACAAGCCCGCCGCTGAAGTGTGTGAACGCCTGATTCAAGGTCAATCGGATCGCGAAGAACGAGCTTGGCCTCACTGACAACAAAGACTTGCCGAGGAAAAGTGAGTGTCGCCAAGAAGCCCGACTCGACTATCGCAAAAACCATTCGCCTTCAACATCTGCCGCCAGGCTGAGGTGGTGGTACGGTAGGTGGGCGAGGGATGGGAGGGGGCAGCCAGTGTCTCCCCCACAGCCGTATTTCGCTAAAAGCGATTGAAAAGGGCAAGGACTCGGATCCTGTCACACTTACCTTCCGATAACTCCAGCTCCAGTTCAGCTAATCTGGCTCGCACTTCCAGGGGAAGGGGCAGCGCATCGCGGTCCGCCATTGTCCGTTCGGAAAGAAGAGAGTAAAATCACTCTCGCACTCTTTCTTCTTTCTCGGGCGAGTCTGTCAGCGCTGTGCCTTCTCCTCGCCGCAGCGGCGCATAAGGGCTTCAGGAGATGGAGTGGTCGTCAAGCGATTGCTAGACGAATAAAAGGTGTTGACGTGCACAATGATTTCTCAGCGAAGCCCAGCCATCTCTGAGCGTCTCCACGCTGGACTCGGGGGCTGGGCGGTGTGGACACAGGCGCAGTGTGTGCTTCAGTGTGCAGCTGATCGCACGGCAGCGTCCGCAGCGCTCGCTCTCTCTCTCTCTCTCTCTCTCTCTCTCTCTCTCTCTCTCTCTATCTCTCTCTCTCTCTCTCTCTCTCTCTCTCTCTCTCTCTCTCTCTCTCTCTCTCTCTCTCACTCACTTACCCTTACATGACGCAAAGGATGTGGTGTTTCGCCCCTGACCACAAGGGGGCGTGCGCAATGAAAGCTTCTGATGATATATTTCATTGTTTTCTATCAAGTCAGTAGGCTGCCTCCCGAATATTTTGAATCGCAAAACATTTGGCAATTGCTGACCAGAAATATGAACACTCCCTGCCTAATATTGTGCAGGTCTGAAACAGCCCTGACTGTGGTGCCTTATGTGAACTGACTGACACCTTTCTCTCATGGGCAGGGTTGGCATTTCGTACAGCAGGAGCTCTGGACCAGACAGGCCTGCCTTCACTGGTCTCCAGTTGTCCTTCATTGGATCACTTTTGGTAGGTAACAACTAGTACCAGTTTTGGAAATGCTCTAAAGCCTGACATCAAGTCTGACATCAAGGCCTTTCTCAAAGTGCCTGAGATCTTTATGCTTGCCCATTTTTCCTGCGCATCAATTTCAAGAACTGACTGTTCTCTGTAAACTACTCTGTAAATGACAGTTTGACAGCGACGCCTCATGCTCCTCACTAGCCTCACGATGTTGTTCGGAGGCAATGCATTCCACTCTTAAACAAGTGCTACACGCAGTTCTGCCAGGTCACGTGGGGGTGGGGTACGATCATTCAGTCTCTGCTTCAACTGGTCCCAGACGTGCTCTATGGGGGTCAGGTCAGGGGACATTGATGGCCATACAATATGAGGCACTCCAACTTCCTGAAGTCGAGCTGTGACAATTCTGCCACGATGTGGTGGAGCATTATCATCCCTGAACAGAAAGTTGGGGATGTGCTGGTGGAATTGAGGGATGATGATGGGTTCTATGATGTCTCTGAGGTAAGAACATGCCGTGACTGAGGCATGTACAATAAACAAATTTGTTTTGCGCAGACTGGTGATGCCTGCCCAGATTGTTGCACCTTTGCACCTCCTCCACCAAAGCAAACCCTGGGGACTATGTTGACTTCAGTGTATCGCCCACCTCGCCTTCTCCAGCAATGCTGACAACGATCATTTCTGTATGGTAGGATGGTAGACCATTGCTGTATTGTCCAGGCCACATGGTCTTGTGCCCACTGCAATCGTTCACGGCGGCGTCTTGGTGTCAGTGGAGTCACCTGCAACGGTCGTCTTGCATTCAAGCCAAAGCGCTAGAGTTGGTTGCGAATGGTTTGTCTGAAAACCCTAGTTCCCCTCGCATCTCGTAAACAGGCCTGCAGCTGTGTGGCAGTTGCATAGCGATGTCTGAGTGCATAGGTCCTTATGTACTGGTCATCGTTGTCACTTGTGGGGCTCCACTCCTGGGTCTGTCATGAACTCTGCCAGTAGTTAATGCAAGTTTGGTAATGACACTGTGAGACACACCAAGTTCACGAGCAACATCTGATTGCATGCCGCCGACCCAAAGGCCCCATGGCCAAGTGACGCTGCTCGTCCATTAAGTGATGCCGTGTGTTCATGGCTGTTTGAATGATGAACTTGGAATGACTTAATGACAACAGCAGCTTTCTTTACCAACAGAATGTTAAAACTGATGCCACATTGAGAAAGGTTGTCTTTTGGTATTGGCCCCAATATAAGGCACCTGTGCACAATGAGACCATTACATGGAAAACACAAAATGAGGTGTGTCTATGAACCTAATACAATTGCCTCCCTATCCCAAAAATGTCTGAAGTGAAACAAACACTATGTATGACTAAGTCTCTCACAATATCCCTAACTTATTGTGAGTAGTGTATTTCCCAATTCCAAATGGGTAAATTAGTAAAACGCAATAAACACAAACTTACATTTGTCCATTCTCTTTCATCTTTAACTCTATTACACAGGGAAGAAGCCATATATCAGTTCTATGCAGAACCACTGCTGAGTTCTCTGGGCCCTGGACTCTGTCTAAACATGTACTGAAAGTGTGAAAACGTCAGATAGGTCAATGCTTCAGCTAGTTTTCAGAAAGAAATGGTCGTCAACTCAATGCCAAAGACAAAATGGACCATTCAGTGCAAATACAACATCTGCCATGATTTCTATATCAGTAAATGTTATTTGGGAAAAGTTTTAAATGTAGTTCATTATATATGTGACATGGTAATGTTGCACCAACATGTGCATCACCTCCCATGCATTAAATGTTCTAGAACATTTGAAAACACTGAATTGGTTTTGATTTCTTCAGTAAAACTTACTGTATTAAGATTAAATATTGATTTAGCTCATGGGTCTTAATCTCCAGTCCTGGAGGGCAAGTGTCCAGCAGTTTAATAGTTTTCCTCACTCACTGCACCTGGCAATGAACAGGTGGTGAACCAGGTGTGTTTGATGAGGGAGACCACCAAACTGGGCTGGACACTAGAGTTTGAGACCCATGGTTTAGTCCTGGAGATCCAACACACCTGGTTCTCATATTCAGATACCCATAAAGCCCTTAATCATCTGGATCAGGTGTGTTCAATTAGGGTTGGAGCTGACGTTAGGAGGGTGGTAGACCTCCAGGATCAGTTTTGAGCATTCACTCCATCTCAGCTATACAAGAAGCACAGGGAGAGGATGGAAGTACAAGATGTAGAAAAGTTTAGTCCACTGCTTAAGGAAAACACTGTGCTGGTATTTCTGAATATCCAATAATCCAGAAATAAAGTAAAATATAGTACTCAAATGTCAGGACTTATTAAAGTACTTATCCTTTTTAAAAAATATCCTTGTGTCACACCATGATAGAACTTAAAATGAACATAATGTTCATCATGGACCCGAATGAAAAAATTCTTTACACCGACTTTCAGGCAACATCTAAACCACTTAAAATGCTTTGTTAGAATAAATCACATACTGGGTCAGTCATAAACAGTTGAGAAAATCTCTCATGATACAGAAAGTCTTAAGTCAAGTGGCTTAAGTCACTAACACACAGCTCTTAGTACAGAATAACCCAATATTTCTTACTGAGTCAGTGGCATTTGGCGATCACTTAATCAGTTGGCAAAAGAGAACTAATCTTTTCCTCACTGTCTCTACAAACAAGCCCATTTTAACAGCATAGTGCAAGTGCTAAAAAGACACTTGTAGAGGGCAAAATTTGATTTCCATCAAATCTCATGGAAGCCGTTCTGAGTCACGGCCTTTTATTTTGCAGTCTCAGTGAACTCTACAAGAAAATGACGTTCAAAAGACGCCACCTTGTGGTGATCTTTCACACCAGCGAAGTGATGGCAAATTGAGAATGCACTCCATGACAGATTTTGCTGAAAACAGAACTTGACAAAACATTAATACTTAATGGGCAGCCGATGTCTTATTGATATTTATTTTCATACACCTTGCTCTTGACCAATTTAAGGGTATTTTTTAATGTTTTCCAATTATTTACATCTGTACAGTGAAAGCACATTTCCAAGTGCACACATTACGGTTTTGACCATAAGCATACACAAAAACGAAAGAATTATAATAAAGAAAAAAGAAAAGAAACATCCCATTTCAAACCCAACAGTACTGTGCTACACAAATGCAGTGACCAAGGTTGTGAGAACACCCCATCACATCATCCATCTTTATCTACCCCTTTTGGGAATTGATAAACTTCAATCTCTCTTCTAAAAAGTTAAGGCAGAGACATTTTTCAAGTTTAAATAAAATTCAAGTTTTCAAACGCTGTTAATTTATAATGGTGTTTTTGTACATCTTAAAACTTTTCTGCAATCAAGCCTTCATTACTGTTATGTGTAATGGATGAAATTACGTTAACTTGCATTCTGAGTGTCAATTTAGGAGGGGGGGAAAAATGGGACATTCAAACATAGGGATATTATACACACGATAGACATCTCTGACATGAAGTAACAAACTCAAAGTATTCTACAGGTTCTCCACACTGCAAGAAGACACAAAGAAACCATTAGGGGACTCTGCCAGAACAAAAAAGATTCAAAAGTGAACCAATAAAAAACAGGAGAGGAGAAAAAGGAGGGAGGGGGGCAAGCTTCAGAAAGAGAGAATACAAACACATCACTGGTCCATGACTGCAGGAGGCTCATCTCAACTAAAGCAAGATCTATACGTCCACCTTCAAATCCCGGTCACTACATCTGATATGCAAGATTTAGGTGACAGGACAGATACCCCCCAACCAACCTCCACCTATTGTGATTAAAGAACAGCACCAAATTAACCAAGTGACAAACCATAGCACCACGCTACCAGTAAACAACTGAGAGGCCAATTATGAAGCTGTATTAAACAAATGCAAACTAGGCACATTATCACACCCTCACACCCTGAGGACTTAAATCAGTGTGCAGTTCTTCCAAAAACTGATCAGATGAAATGCATCATATCCTTCAGATGTTTTATCGCGAGTGCTGAACTATTTGACTATGACTGTTTTTTTGCTTTCTTGGATCTTAATGAATGTAATCATGTACATATGAGAAGTTTCTACTAGATGTATGACTCATGGTCTTAGATTTTTTGTCAAGCAATGTGGGCCTGGGGGGGAATCTTCTAAAAAGAAGTGTTTTAAAAAAAGACAAAAGATTGATGAAGGGGGGAGGGGAAAAAAATACATAAAAGGCATGCACACAAGACAAGTTACACCAGCTATTTTGTCATATCAGTACAATTGATTTAAAAAAAGTATAATGTGCTGGTTTTAAAATGAAAAATCAGAGCTCAAAACTATATTCCAGTGCTGATGCATTAACACATAAAAACTGAACACAAAATGGACTTGCAGAACTTCTCCATCATGCAGGCATCAACAGCTATGGCCGCCCAGCCTTCTGTAGAAAAGCCCAACAGAATTAGACCCAGTGCAGTCAGTGCCAGAACACTGGTGGTTAGAAAATTATATACATGTTGATTTTTTCTTTTTAAAAATGAAAAAGGGAAAGAAAAATGGTTCAAGATCAGCACTATTTCAAAGTCAGTATTTTCTACTACCAGCACTACTTTAACAACATAAATCTTGAGCTCTGTCAAAGAAGCTAGTTTCCAAAAAAAAAAAAAAAAAAAAAAGCCAAAAAAACACCCCTCTCCACAACAGGGCCAGTTGTCCTTGAAAAATACTCAAAAAGGGGGAAAAAAGAAAAGAAAAATGTACATCATAGAACCCTTATGCACCCACAAGTGCTTTCATCTACAGGCCCTGATTCCAGTGACAGTTGTCAATATGTGCATTTACAGTAGGACTGAGGTGCCATTTCTAGCAGCCCTGACCCACTGAGCATTTATTCCTCAGTCCAAGCAGCAAGTTCCTGCTGAGCCCTCAGGATTGAGATGAGGAAGCTGATGTGTCTCCGCCACCCTGATTAGACTTCCATGCGTCTCGGACACGAGGGAGTGCAGATTTAGCCGAGGGAAGCCGTGTTTCTCTGCTTCTGTGCTCTACAGAGTCAAGGGAGCTGGTTTCTTCCACAGAAGAACTGGTCGCCTTGGGCTCAGCTGAAGGTTGTTGTGTAGGGGCATCTCTTATCCTCTGGCAGATCTCTGCATAGCTTGGCTTTCGGGGCTCCTAGAAAATTACATTTACGTATTTGAGTGCAAAGTATAATTAATTATGTATTATATTATGTACCAATTATGGTCATACCGAAAAACAGAAACTGTTGAGAACACCACCTTAACATAAATCTCCAATGCTCCTTAGCACTGTAGTATAAATGTCTTGCACTCACCATAGCTGGATTAAGATGGACTGGTGGACTAGTAGCAATTTGCAGAATAGAGGGTTTCTCTGAAGGTGGAGTCACCTCCTTTGATTTTTCCTCAGGTGTCTTCACAGCGCTACAGTTTTAAACAAAGAAATGAAGGGTAAACTAGATTAACATACCAAGAGGGGAAGAAACTAATTTACACTTATCCCAGATGTAGTGAAGCAGCCACAAAATGTTTGATATCCAAATTTGTCTCATTTTAGTGGTTTTGCCATCAAGTTCAACTAATTACATGCTAATACCTTATATTGTGACTATTGACTAGTAGTTAGCCATGTAAGCCTCATAACTCTACTGCTGAACTGTGAAGAAAATTTGGAACTTAACATGCCTTGCCTGATCAACTACATCTTTCTTTTAAGCGAAGACTTGTTTTGGTCAATATTGAATTAATAACATGAAAGTGACGGTCATTGTGAACACCCTAGATCACACACAAAGTGCACCACAATAAAATGTGACCTCCTCATTTATCCAATCACACACGCACACGTGGTGCAGCAGGCAGCCATCAAAAGTGCCCAGGGAGAAATGTAGTGGAGATGGTATCTTGCTCAAGGGAACCTCATTGGAACCTGTGCTAGAACTTGAACCTTGATCCCAGGGGGAAGGTCCTAACCACTAGGTCACCACTGCCCCTACTAAACTACACTTTTTCAAATGTGTAGATGGTACAATTTAACCCAAGGGAGGTTCATATATGACAGAATATAATGTTGCATGAGTATTTTGCTTGAGAAACACACAGCAGGCAAATGAAAAGCTGGATCTGGATCATTACAGTTGCATCAAATTCTTATTATAAAAATGTCAGTCATTGCCAAATCCCACCCCTTGGCTGAAACGGTCACATAACACACTTGGCAGTGTGGAATTGTGAAGGCAACAACATGTAAAGATTTGCATTTGATCCATTTTGAAGTAAAATAAACATGAATGTACCATATCTTGTGGGCTGGAGAGGATGGGTTTGGCTGCTCCACCGGAGGCTGAGCAGTGGGAGCAAAAACAGTCTGCGTCGTATCTTTGGGGATTCCTGGAGTCACACGAGTGGTAACTACATCCTTATTTAGGGGCTAACAAGAGACAAAAGGACCTCTGTGAAATTCCTGTGACAGTGGGTGCATGAACACACTCCACAGCTGGAGCGTTACAAAGAGATCAGTAAGCCTTCAAATACAACCAGCAAAACAAAAGTAGCAGTCATAGTGCAGATACAGCATAGGCTACCATCAAACACCTTTTCATATAAAAGGTTTTAATCCAAGACCATAGCTTTGATGTGTGTTAATATATGTTTGGGATGAAGACACATTTGTAAATGTACTTGTCTGAATTGTTTGATTTATCATTTTTACAATGAGGAGCAGATATGACTTAAGTGCACATTCCAGACATAATAAATGTAAAATCATCTGCATACATTTTAGTTCGACCACATAGAAATTATACCAGTCCCACCATAACGTTTGGGGCAAAGTACTGATATGTATATTAAAGCTGTCATTTTTTGTATCTTGTTGCAAATCCCTTGGATGCAATGGCTGTATGAAGTCTGTGATTGAGACACATCACCAGGTGCAGAGTACCTTCTTTGGTGATGCTCTCCCAAGCCTCTACTGCAGCCAAACTGTTCTGCCAGAACATTAAAACCACCTGCCTGATGTCGATCTTCCTTGAACCACTTCTATGCAGCACTTCCCACAAAATGGCAAGTATGTTTCAGATAGTAAATATTAGAGTTGGGAATCTCAGGGTCTCACAATAAATATGTAATACGTGTTCCACGATAATGAGAATATTGCAATTGCTAGATTATGGGATAATTATATAATCGCACAACAATTACGTAGCGAAATAACAAACGCGAGGGTGCATTGAAGCTATGGTTACCTTTCCCATATTTGTCATTAAAAATGTATTCAAGAAGTGCAGGAGACATGCACAGGGATACAGCAGGTCAAAAAATAAACCATATTCTGCTCCATTAAATGTTCTAAACTCAGACTTTTGATTTAAATGTGGCTGGGGCGTCTCAGCTGAGCCTTCTTGCATATAACTGTTGAAGTTCATCTCAACTTTCACCCAAAAAAGTTTAGAGCATAACACAAGCTGTTGGAAACTACTACTTCTTTAGGTCACTCAAGTCTCCTGCACTCAGTCGAACAGTGCCCCCCAGAGGAGAGAAGAAGTGACACCGGTGAATCAACTTAGCGGCAAATGTTTAGTCATTTAAATATCGATATTGCCGCCTGCATATCAATTATCATATCGCGTGAGCAAGGACGACATTATATCGCCATATTAATATTGTGCAAGTATGCTTGTATAAGTAGTAAACATGCTAATAACATCAGCCACACAAAGACAGGCTTAGCTATTTTATGTTAAGAAACATAAATGAAAATGTATACTGTAGAATTACACTTATTTTATCCATTTAAGGTGAACACGTATCTTCCAGACTACAGCACCTGCTTGACTGGCCCATCCGTTTCAGTCTGGAGAGCTCATTTGCAAAAACCAGGGTCATTCCTTACAAAATAAACATCGTGAGCTATTCCAAACAAATAACACAACCTGAACCTTGCATACAAAGTGTCACAAAAGCAATTATTGTCAATTTTCAATGCATTTCAAGTTAAATAATTGCTCTTGGACAACAGTGATAGAGACAATAAAACATCAACTGCACTAATGTTGATGTGTAGGCGTTTTACATACCAAAAAATTGACAAGGAATTAATAAATAAAAAAATGAATAAAAATGATAATCAAATTGAAACCACTAAACACCTGGTCAGAAGGCACAACATTCATTTTTATCTCGGATTAATTTATTCAAAAGTTGAATGAAAAGGACAGGTAACCTTGTCTTTCGCCACACCGGTGACTATATCTGACAGTCGGTTCTCTAAGCTGTTTTCAGGTTTCACTTCAGTTTTTAGGTTGCCAGCTGCTCCAGGTAAGGGAGGAAAGCTGGACAGACCCAACTCAAAGCTTGGGGATGGGACACGCTCTTGAGCTGGAGGAGGCGACTGCGTGGAGGTTCTCTGCAAAAAATAAGTAAACAAACAAACAAACATGACTGTAACTAGAGCTACATATATACACATACATAAAACATACACACATACATATACACATGTATGTATGTATATCTCCACTGTCAAACACTGTGGGGGCTGTTTTTCAGCCACTGGACCAGGGAACCTAATCAGAGTAAATGACAAAATGAAAATGGAGCAATACATCAAGATTCTCAACAACCTTAGGGAGTCGGCAAAGAAACTTGGCCTTGGGCACCATTGGATATTTCAGCAACGACCCAAAACACACAGCACATGTGGTAAAGAAATGGTTTGTGGACAACAACATTAACATTTTGCTGTGGCCAGAGTCCTGACTTGAATCCCACTTAGAATCTAAGGAGGGAACTAAAGATCAGGGTGATGGCAAGGAAACGCTCCTCTTGAGCTCCTCACTAAAATTGAATGGGCAAAAATACCAGTGGAGGCAGCAAATGTAGGAAGCATTTGATTGCTGTAATGACCAATAAAGCCTTTTCTATTGATTACTGAGAAGGGTATGAATAATTTTGGATATGCCATTGTGTTTTCAAATGTACAAGAGGCAAAAAAAATCAGCTTTTATTGACATCATCTTCTAGGAAGTGCTTGTGTTATTTCCAATGATGTAGAAAGTTGCCGGTTGAATAAAAGTAAGTCAAAATTTGTCAGGGGTATTAATCATTCCAGGCTTGACTGCATATATGTATATTAGTCAAACCCCATTAGCTCAACCCTATTGGTCCTATTGGTCCTATTGGCGGGGGTGGCGAGCTATTTAAACAGATCTTGTGTGTTGTGATTACAGCACTGGCTCCCTTTTTTTGCAATTGAAAGCCTACTATATGCTTTATGTTATGTTGTAGAATGTCTCCCATGTGTGTTTCATGGGGATCAATGCATTATGAAATGTAGTGTGTGGAGCGGAGAATGAGTGGGTAAGGCAGGTAGAAAATGGGTGGAGAGTGTAGTTTGCTGAGAGTTGTAGTCTGTTAGCAAGAGAGCTCGGATTAGCAACGTGAAGCTACAGCAACTTGAAAATGAGAATGGGGAACAGGAACTGCGCTGTGCTGAGGAAAAAAATAAAGCCACGGGTCCCAAAAACGGAGTTCCAGTTCCGAGTGAGTCTTAATGCTGGATGGTTCAGAAGAGGTGCATTCCCGTTCAAAGTTGGGGAATTACATCGAGTGAGGCTGCCACTCAGCCAAGGTCGCAGGGCGAATACAGGAAAGGTAACAGGTAATACTGGACTCCCACATCACATGTGCTACATGGGTGCTGCTTGTTCATGGATGTTGTTGGCTGTTCAATAGAGAGCCTCTGCAGCATCATTACATGCAGGAGTTAATAATGAGAAAGCAACGGTTTAGTAGACTGCAGTTCCAGGCTACAGCACTAAGACGGACCCAAGTTTGGGGAGCTATAGATGAAGAAATGCATACAGCGAACACATTGTGCATTGTTGTGGGGGCAAGAATTGAGGTTGGTGGCTTAATGGGGGATGAGCTAATGGGGTTTGACTAAATATATACACTGCCAGTCAAAAGTTTGAAACACTTTGCCATTCAATTGAGAGAGGGTTGCGAGTGAGTACACAGACAAAATTGTTGGTACCATTCTGTTCTAGAAATTAAAACCCAAAAAGGTCACCAAAATGGTCATAAAAATATTTAGGTTATGAGATCATCTCTAAGCCACTTGATGTTCCTTGTAGTAGGACTGTCCTAGGCAAATCATAAAAAAACAAGACTGGAATTTGCCACAATGCATAACCAGTAACCACAAAGCTTCTGGCAGAATGTCCTTTGGACTGATGAGACCAAACTGAAGCATTTTGGCAAGTCACATCAGCTCTGTTCACATATGAAAAAATTTATCATACCAAGAAAACACTGTACCTACTGTGAAACATGGGGGAGGTTCAGTTATGTTCCGGGGCTGCTTTGCTGTGTCTGGCACAGTGAGTATTGAATCTGTGCAAGGTACAATGAAATCTTGAGACTACCAAGTCATTTTGGAGCAAAATGTGCAGCCTGGCGTCAGAAAGCTTGGTCTTGGTGGCAGGCCCTCCAACAGGATAATGACCCAAAACACACAGCTAAAAACACCCAAGAATAGCTAAGAACAAAACGTTGGAAAATTCAGAAGTGGCTTCCTATGAGCCCTGATCTAAATCCTATCAAACATCTGTTAAAGAAGCTGAAACATGTACCCATCACACCTGAGACAGCTGTAGCAGTTTGGACCAAAATCCCTGTCAACAGGTGCAGAAGTCTCATTGAGAGTTACAGGAATTGTTTGATGGTAGTGTTTGCCTCAAAAAAAAAGGTACTATAATTTTTGTTCAGACCAGCTTCATTAGTTCGTTTTTTAGAATAATTCTGTTGGACCACAATTCAAAAACGTCGTCTGATTTTTATTTGTTATTTCGCAGTGAATTATTATGTATTATTAGTTTTGTCAGTTTCAAGCTATTTTAGTGACCAGTGTGGGTTTTTCTTTCTGTAACAAGGGGTACCACCAATTTTGTCCACGTGTATGTATGTATGTCTGTATGTATGTATATACATCATGGTCAATATGACCTTGGTAAAACTCAAGCTAAACTTGGTAGCACCAAACCAATCAGGTGGCTGAAATAGTTACAGGCACCAGGCTAGGTTCACTCATACCGCACAGAGAGCAGCAGCGCCACCGCTAATGTTCAAGGTATTGCAGCCGCAAACACTATCGCAGCCATTCACATTGATGCGTCAGAATTTACATCCATTTTATCCATTTGAAATTCAGTTGCAATATGTTATAGTATGTTGGTCATGTTGAATTACTGACCAGATAACAAAAACAAAAAAACAAAAAACTCATGGCATCACATCTCACTAAAGAATAAAAAAAAACCCTTTAAACTCAACAGAATTAGGGATTTCATTTATATTGTGATATATATCAATATGGACTGAGATGAAAAAGAAATGATCAGGATGAGATTGTAGCTTGTCTTAGGTCATTAAGTAGTTGTTACATTAATGCCAGAATACTTACTGTAAACTTATCGTCTCTCCTTTTCTTGTAACCATAGCCATTTTTCCTTAAAAGAAAACAAAAAAGAAAAAACAGTAAATGTTGGTACTTGCATAGAAGAGAGAGCTTTTTCCTCCAAGTCCACCAAATAATAAAGAATGGTTGAGTGTCTGTAGTTCAAATATTTTTCCAGCCATTTGAAGGCACAAACCACTATTCAAACTACAGGTACTAGAAATATTGTTAAGTAAACACAGCAAAAAATACATCATTTATTAGTAACACTGCCTAAACACAAAACATGCCACTGCCATGTGAAATTTTTTTTTTATGGAACTGGGGGCTCTTTTTTTCATATTTGAACAAGCAAACATTTTACCCTCTTTGATACACTGGCTAAAGGAGAATGAACAAAACCACAATGAAAAAGTACCATACCTTCTACTATAATTTAACAAAAGGTATAAACAGATGTAATATTGTCCTGTGGAGAAAGTAAGCATACTCTTGGATTTAGAAGATACTGCACCCTTGGGCAGAAACAATATGTTGTTAGCATTTTGCAAAAATATACAACAGTCTTCAACATTGAGTGGCTGAAAGTAAACCACTACTCTGGGCAGAACTCATTAAGTTAAGTTGAGGAGGTTAACAGGTTTGCACAGTACTTTTCATATCTAATAAAAAAAACTTATTTTTAAGCAATTCCTTTGTAATTATAGCAGTGTGTATAGGCTCATTACCCTGTTAAAAGGTTTCAACTTTTGGACCGCTCATGAATTTCAAAGGCTCTGATATGATGCAGAATTCATAGCTGAATTAATCATTACAAGCTGCACTGTCCATGAGGGAGCCAAGAAACCCCCAACCAGAACACTTCCACAATTGGACTTGATAGTTGGACTTTTTTCCAAATGCCTTTAAATAAGTGTTATTTTAATGAGAGTTCTTGTGGCATGATGATGCCCCAAACTTTAGCAGCAAAAAAAAAAAAACCAGACTATTGACATCAGGTTTAAATAAATATCAAATAAAACAACGTTACTATAAAATGTCACTTGTGTGTCATCTGGTGGAGTAGCAACAACCTTTATTGCTATGAAATGTATCAAAGAGGGAGAAACTTGCTCACATAAAGAAAAAAAATGTTCACATGACTAGATATAAAAACTTTCAAATATAAATATATTAGATTTTTTTTTAAACCATAAAATTCTTTTTCACTCATCAGAATTTTTAAAAAAATCATCATTTCAATGTTATTCACTTCTGGCCTTTATATAGAAAAGCCCATACTAAAGCCTGGCCATTAATACGAATATAAATTTGATGCATTACCTTCCTCTGCCAGTGACCGGTGGATAGTCTGTTCCATTCATTTCCATTCGTCCACTACCAACCTGGTCCCTACGAGGATAATTTGGTGCACTGGGCAGCCTAGGCCGGCCACCCATTTGATGGGAGTGTACAGTGCGTGTCCCATTGGGGATACGCTCTGAGGACAGGTTTGTGAAAGTGCCAGGATTCTCCAGTAAAGCTGTCCCACGCTCTGCAGTAGGTGCCGTTGGTCGAACATGGCTTTTATTGTGATTCCTAACAGAATAAAAGCCTTAATTTAAACACTAGAAACACACATGTTCAAAACATTTTCTGTGCAATATTTCTTGTTTCCCTACATTGTTTACACTTCAACATTTGCCTTTATTTATTTGTGTAGATACTTATATTTTTTATATCATTATATTATATTATTTTATTTTGCCTTACTTTATCTTACCCATTCTTAAAATAACTTCTTATTGTTTTTCTAAGCACTCGGTTTGCTGTCTTGCTGCTGTAACGCTGGGAAATTTCCCACTTGTGGGACAATAAAGGATTATTTTATCTTGAAAAAAAAAAGATATGCACACTTATATATGCACACTTATATATGCAACACACCTGCTTCTTGGTTGGTAATGTCTGACCGTCAAAGGTGCAGTGGCAGATTTAAAAGTAGGAGATCCAGCAAATCCATTGATGAATCCAGGATTAGGAAATGGAGTAACCTAATGAGATAAAATTTTTCCCAAAAATGACTTGCTAAAAAAATGATTAATAAAAAAATAATAATAATAATAAAAATTAAAAAAAAACATGTATGCTCCAAATTTGTTTTTAAAAACATTTAAAGAAATCCTATAAGACTCACTAGAGGATCCAAGTAGCTCTGTGTTGTCGACCAGCCTTGAGGTGCTACCAATCTGTAAATTGGTGGAAATTGCTGCTGTGCCCCATACACTGGTGGCACATAGAAGGAAGTAAAGCGCTGCTGGATGTTTGAGGGCATGTCTACAGGCCGGTATCCATTCTTTGGCACAAAAGTGTTTACAGCAATGGCCTTGGCCTTTATCCTTGCCTAGAATCCAAAAAGCCAATAACACAAGTGCTTAAACACAAGAAAAAACAACTACATATGCCTATATAAATGAGATCACTTTGTTTACCTTGATGGGCTTTCCTTGAAAAATCTTCACTTCCTCTCTGAGATACTGATATGCCTGAAAATGTGCTCATTATTAGCAGCAGTAACAACAATGGGGTAATACAGTGAGCAAGCAAAAGAGAAATAAATAAAACTTTACCAGTTGCGCATCAGCTTCCGACTGAAAGGTGATGAACCAGTTATCATTATAGGCAAACTCACAATTAACAAATTTGGGCAATTTTTCACTTTTGAAGAGCGATTCGACTTCCTTTAAAAAAGACAAAGAAAAAAGGTTTTCACACAACACTATTACCGCATTAATTATTTTCTACTTGAAAGAACAAAAACTGGTTGGGGGTTTTGTTTTTACTTCAACAGGTGTGGCCTCAGGAACCTCTCTGAGGATAACGATGCATCGATTCTGGTTTGGTCGCACTTTCTCACCGCATTTGTCCACTTGTACAAGAGGAAGTGCTGAAAACATTATAAACATTGAGAAAAAGTCCTGCCAGTATGAACTATAACAAAAAGGGTTGGTTTCAATTTAGAATGGATTACTTACTCTTTAAAATATCTGCAATCAGATCCACATCTGTGCTGAGCTTCTTGATCTGATCAAGATTTGCCACAGTCACAATTGGCACATACTGGTCACTGTCCATTTGAGAAATGAGGTACATATCATTGGCGAGATTCTCCCTTAAAAACAAAGAGAAATACATATTAATTTTTTTTTTTTTTACAAATAAACCACCATATAGAATTGGTCACATAAAATGAAGTAATTTACTTGCTTTAAGTTGTATGATGCTTGGAAAACATAATAAAAATATTACTCAACACTTTTACTAAAGACATTATCAAAAACTGTTGAAAAACCAAATTGTTGCCGTCAAATCAGCCTTTTGCAAAGAACACAGGACTCCAGTCCTGAAAGACTTTTGGGGCAAATACACGAGTGGAAGGTGTTTCTTTCCTTACACACTAGCAAACATTGAAGAAACCCATATTGTTTGGGAAAAACTTGGGATAAAACTTTAAAAAGGATCTAAAATCAAGAATTCTCTCAATCTACCATGACCGAGCAATTCAATATTGCTCGACAGTCAAGGAAAAAATAAGATCAAAAACTTGCTACAGCCATTAATATATGAAGCAAAGCTTTTAACTGTCCTATTGGTTGTAAACTATGAAAACTACCACAAATGTTTCATGCATCACATTCACAACTTTTTCCAAATGTTCCTTAAATGGATAATTCTATATGTAAGTGTGAACAGCAGCAAAAATCAATGGCAGTTTTAAGCTGCTATGCATATATGTTTCTTTGTGTCTGCAAATAATGGGAAACTGTGTGGGCACAGTTTGGTGAGGGCAGCTGTGTAGTCCATCAGCCCAATAAATCACTGGCCCAAAAAAAATGTGAGAAAGGGTTGTGTTAGGTCTTTAAAATGGGTTAGGTCTTCAAAAGTCATCCAGTGTATTCAAAACTTAAGACAACATGACTATTTGCATACCAAATGGTAGTTTTAGGTAGTTTTCACTTAACAAATGAGTCAGGAAAAGCTCCAGCTACTTAATATTTTAACATTTCATTCCATAACCAAGGTTTCTGAAACCCCACGAGCCTTGATTTCAGTCATTTGACTGTCAAGAACAGCATAAAATAAACATTTGTTTTAATCTTTAAACAAGACCAGACTCCATTTCTACTGGATAAGAAAGTATAAAGCAATTACCGGGAGAGGCAAAACTCTAGCGTAGCCTTCAGCTGTTCTCGAAGGTCTTCAAGCTGCCTGGATGAGTCTGAACAATCACTTTCTGCTCAAGAGAAAAATATTTTACTGCATAATTTCAAACAGAATAAAATATTTAAAGAAATATATTAATTAGTGTACCTTTTATGTTTGGCTCTTGTTGTAACCCAGGGGGCAACAGGTTGACTGTGTTTTCCATGTCTACTCTCTCTGGTGGCACAACTGATGGCAAGTCTACAGAAACGGGTACCTGTTCTTCATTCCATTTCCCTTTGTCATTGCTGGGGACATACCCTTAAAAAAACAGATATCCATATTCAGATTCTTAGTTAGATTATTCTTCCAAGATAAAAACAAGTGAAACGAACTTGTAACTGATTGAGCTTAAAGTGGAAAACTATTACACAGAAGAAACATGTCAGATTTTTCATTTAGGCCAAGATATTCTTTTTCTAACTTCTGAGGCGGCAGAAGAGCAGTGTTAAGCACCACAGGAATAGTGTGCATAAACTGTCGACATTATTACGTTTGCTGCATTTGAAATGATACAGAAACTAATGCTACATTTCTTCATAATGTTAATAGATCTGCATTAGATTATCCATAACTTCTAAGTATTATTAAAATTTGTGTTTTGGAACTGACATTAGAATATACACAAGACTGGAAAAGGAAAAAGGAAATAAGGCTACACCATATTTAGACACCTAAGACACCTAAACTAGACTAAATGATATGTGAACCAATAGTTTTATATCTTCAATGATTCTGAAGGTTTACCTTCCGAGACATTTGTTGGGTCACTGGCTTCTTCTACCCATGACTGGAGAGAGGGTGTGTATGTCGGTTCTGAAGGTTCCTGATTAGGCATATAACTGGCCCATGCCTTTGCATTTGGATTAAGATCAGAAACCTTGGTGGGTTCCTACAGTACAATAAAGATAGACATTCCATATTTGAGGTTAGAACAAAAAAAAAACAAAAAAAACTATTTGATAACTGAACAGTCTGTAGGCTTATACTGAGTGAACATTTAGTTCTACAGACCAGACTAACCTACAAAACAAAGCCAGACATACTAAAGTACACTTACAAGTTCACTGTAAGCATTTTGCCAGTCCCATACACAGGGGCCATCTGAAATTAACAGGCTGTAAGTGTTGGTGAAGGTTTGGGCATCCTCCAAGATGATACCCAAATCAGTTTTATTGTCCTGTTGTGCACACCTTTCCTTTATTTCTTCCTCAGGGAGACAATGAAGCCATGCTGATTCCAAGGCATACCTCTGTATTTGTTTATTAAGGAACAGAGCTTCCGGCTCTTCAGGCCACATGGAAACGTAATGCTTAGAAACTCCATCCTCATTAACCTCCAATTTGTCCAGAAGATCAGATACCATATGTAATACATCTTCGTCTCCTTGTAAACCATTTGTGCAAGAGCTGTTTAGTTTTTCAACCTGCTCTTGGACAGTGTCTTTGCTCCCACTGCAAAAGTGAATCTCATACGAGGGAGTGCTGGCATTAACATCAACCTGGTCAGGTTCAACAGGTAGAGGAATAGGTTTGCTTAGACATGTGGTTTCATCTTTACCATGAGTAACTGCACTGAACTTGGACAGACACCTTTCAGAATCTCCAAAGCCACAGCTGGAAGAGCTGCATGATTCAAGTTGATATCCCTGAAGCCTGCTGGATGCAAATGCATTAGTGCAGTCAGGCCCTTGTAAGGTACACAATGGTTGCTTCATTTCAGAAAGTGATCTTATGGTGTTCACTAGAGAAATGCTGTAGTCAACAACTGTCCCGTCCCCTCCAGTGGCAACAAAGCAAAAGCTTTTTGGTCCTCCAGGCTTTGATTCTGGCTCTTGATTGGACCTATCTGAAGTATTTTGCATATCACTGGCAACCTGCCCCAAGAGAAGGCAGGGGGGAATGCAAGCACTCTCATTTAGCATGCTGTTTTTAGACAATGTAGTGCTGTCAGAAGCCTCCGACAACTC
This sequence comes from Lepidarchus adonis, assembly GCA_037576955.1. Taxonomy (NCBI): domain Eukaryota; kingdom Metazoa; phylum Chordata; class Actinopteri; order Characiformes; family Lepidarchidae; genus Lepidarchus; species Lepidarchus adonis. The sequence goes on from JBBIGC010000001.1 coordinate 8,315,631, forward strand.
AACCAGAGAAGGCAAGCTTGTAGGCAGACTGCATTTGCTGTCGGAGTTTGTGTTTTCCTTTCCATCTACCCAAAGTACAGGGATAAATTGGTCATCAACATGGTTACGATATTGATGGGACTCTTGTAAGTCTGTGGTTTGCTGCATTTCCACTTCATTACTGGTTCCGATACCAATAATGTTTAAGGAAATTTGAACCGGTCCTTTCTCCTTTCCATCACTACAGCATTGGGAGATGGGTGGGATGCTCTCATCCTGTTTAAAGACAAAAGTCTCTTCTCCCTTAATGTGAACACATTGCTGGGTTGAAGCAGGGATGGTCTTCACTTGTTCATGACAAACTGCAGGATGTCTTGGGTTCCCATTATTACAAGCATGGAGAACAGTAGAAGGGCTGGGTGGAATGTGTTTGAGTTGGCTGATCTGTACAGAGCACTCCACATTAGATGCAGCATCAGTGCTATTTGAAGCAACTGCGGTCATAACGGCTGAGCTCGGCAATGCTTGCTCTGTCTGCTCACAAATAATTGAGTTACATGTGTTTTCAAGGAATTCCTTTACCAAAGTTCGATTAGGACCATCATCTTGAAGCATAGAACACGAATTTCCATTTATTTTGGAAGGTGGTAGAAACGGAATATGAATTACAGCATTTTCCATCATATCTACATGCTCTTTTCCAGTTACAGACTCAGATTCTGAGCGCTTTGAAAGGTTGGTGGAAGAAAAGTTGCCAGCAATGTCTTCTGTGCTCACATTAAGCTCTTTTTTGTCATCTGTATCATTAGTCAACGGGGTAGCTACATCTTCAGGGCTATCGACTACTGCTTCTTTAAAAGTAATCCCTTTTGGAAGCAAATCATTTCCCTCAAAGATATTAGGTGCGAGTAGCTGCAAATTCTGGAAGGAGTTAAACTCCTCTGATGTGTGCCTCACATCTGTGGCTGCTGGTCTTCGTTCAACATCAGCAACTGAAGACACACATGATTTTGCAAGACTGCCTGCTTTAATAGCTGAGCAAGTTTTAGGGTCCAGATTTAGTTGGTTAACATTCTGAAAGTTCCCTCCTGCTGTAAACTTCTGAAATCCCATATCACTTTCATTTTCTAAAGGTGACCCGTTAAAAGATGAAGGAACATCCCAAAAGGACTCCAGTATATGAGATGTTTCAATACTTAACAAGTCATCCATGGTTTCTTTGTACAAGGTTTCACAATGGGTAGTATTGGACAAAAGCGGACTGGACTTCTTCACGGTTTTTAATGTTGAATGGCTTTCCTTTGCGTTAAGTGTGGAAATAAGACAATGGTCTGTTTGTGTAGAACAAATCCCAGAATCATGACATGCATCGTCTTTGGCATTAAGGTCGATTTCAGTCTGTAATTCAAAGTTTCCATTCACTGGTTCATTACAGTTGATACAACCTAAATCAGCGTTGTCAGTGTCTTGTTTGTTTGCAGACTCAATCTCTAGTGGAACAATATCAGATTCCTTGTTTGGTGCTTCCAAAGGGTGTACTTCATCAACAACCCTCGAAATGTTTAATTTAGATGCACGCGACAGCTCTACATCTGTATTAACAGACCATGTACACACAGCAAAGTCAAAATGGTTTACCAGTGGTACACTGTGCTGTCCCTCTGTCCCTTCTGTACTCCCACTTGACTTTGGAGAGTATGACCTTTCATTCCTTTTGAACAAAGCAGAGGTAGTTTCATCTGTAGTTATATCTGAAGTATTGACTGAAGACAATTTTCTTGACTGATGACAATTCTTTTCACATGTGCTGCCAATTGAGTGTTTTATTTCGTCTTTTAGGGAAACAGGAACATAATTCTTTGGCTCTGTATATTCATCTTCTGACCCTACATCATAAAATGTCCCAAGGAGGTCAGGAAGAGCATTACCTTTGTTTACAGATGAATTCCTTGTTGGGAGACTTGAGGAACGCATTTCAACATCCCGTGGTGTGTTACTGACATTCTGAATTTCAAAAGTTTTGGTCCCATGTGAAGTTGCAGAGGCAGATACTCCACAGGCATTATTCAAAGGTGAGGAGTCACTTAAGAACAACTCAGAATCATTTAGCACATCCATCTGATTGAAGTCCTCGGGTTGTGTCATGATTGGAAGTTCACATTCCCCATCCAGATCATCTGCATCAATTGAGCAAATGCTGTAGAAGCATTGGGGTCGATGTTTAATGCTGTGATCTGAAATCACCAAATCAGAATCATTCTCCTCTAAATCATAAAGGGTTCTGGCTCTATCGTTCAAACATGTGGCTGCTCCCAAGGCTCTGACTTCTGACTTCTTCTTAACAGTGCTTTGCACCTGTGCATGCTCCTTCAAGCTTAGGCTGTCTGAAGTACATGCTATGATGGAATGATTGTTTGGTTCAACTGTCATCACAGTGCCCATCTTTTCACAACTGCCTTTCCAACTTTGTCCTGTTAAATCTGCACAATGAGATGGTCCAACTTCACAAAACCAATTTGCACGTTTCACGGCATTTTCAGCTATTTTAATTTTTACAGAGTTAAACTCAGCAGTCTCTGTAATTTGATGACAAGTAATGGTAGCATCCTCACCATCTGCATGTGAATCTTTTGAAGTTCCCTTCCCATTCTGTTCCAATATTTGACAAAGAAGAGGATTGCAACAGGGTTCATTCCAAATTACCATCCCATCCTGCACACTGGCGCTTCTATTATCAATGAGGTGGAGACTGACTATGGAGGAAGCATTACTTCTCGTATCCAATGCCATGTTCGTTTCTCCATATTCGGGCTGTTTCTCCTTGGCCAGTTCAGCCACCAAGCAAGCACATGGTTTGACGTCTTTAACTGAACAGCTTTCCGTAACTGGAGTTTGAAGAAGACTCGTTCTTTCACTGACTAAATTAGGATTCCGCTCCTTACTAAAACAACAACCCATGTTAAACTAGAACATAAGTTCTGTCAGCAAAGTGGCCAACAAATCCCCAAAGTTACCCTAAAAAGAGACCGCCCGAGAGAAAGAGTGAGCAAAAGAGGGGGGGGAGGGAGAGAAAGAGAGAGAAAGGGAGTGATACGGCTGCCTACCCCCCGCCCTATTCCTAAAATAGCACATTTAAATTTGTACAAGTGACTCACATGGCCATGTCACTCAAACACAACCTCCTAAATACTACGATCTGTGGTTACAAGGTGTAGATGGGATAATTTCAGTGTAGAAATACATTCATAAACTAGGTTTAGAAATACAGACTTGACTAACAATAAAATTATTGTTTTTAAAAAAGAAACAGAAATACTGACTATGTAGGCTAATGTGTGTGCACAACAGAGCAATAATATTTTCCATAAAAGATAAATCTTATACTTTACCAAAAGGGGGATCTCTTTTTTCCTCACTTCCTGTGGCTGCTGCACCTGTGGCTCAGCTATATCTTTCCCTTCCTGGTCTGAAGTCATGAGCCGTCCAGGTTTGGGCTCTATAAACAGAGCTCCTAAGATCACCAAGGAGGCTGCAGCACAAACATTAAAACACAGACAAAAACACCCATGAAATTAATGTGAAATCCATGTGACTTGCAGCATAAATAATACAAGGTTACCAGGTTCTAACAACTACCCAACACTTGTGTCCTATAAACCATGGTGTGGTGCTACACAGGAAAACACTAATTAGAGATGGACAATTTGACGATTATCTATCATGACACAATATGCTTTTATGAGCATACAGTATTTGCAGTACAGCCGCAGCAGTAGCAGCCGCCAACTGACCGCATTCTAGGCTACGTTCAGCGCAAATACACAAATTTGGCAATCTATATATGGACAAATTCATACACCCGACACATTGTGCATTGTGGTGAGGGTGAGAGGCATGGTTTACAACTTAACAAGATAATTAACATGGAAGTAAATTGGTTCTGCAGCCATTCATGGAGAAAGATGCGGTTGGCGAGATAAAGGGGGGCAAGCTAATGGGGATTCATTGTATTTGATGTTAAAATAACTTTTTAGTTAAGAGAGTGGTTGACGGCACAGTTTTTAAAATGGCACATTGTGTCAAAAATATTTAAATATTTATCAGGATGGAAATCAATCCTAACTGTTATTTGAGTAATCCAACAGTTAATGGAATAGTATTTTTAAAACTCTTTTTACCAAACTAAAATCATAGGAAACTCAGATCACTGACCCTATTCAGAAACATTTTACAGACTTCCATTGGCCAATGTTATTAAAAAAATGATTCATCAAATTATTACAACAAAATATATTTTAATGATTACTGTAGGTAAATGTGAAACTTAGCAGTTCATCCATTACATGAAACATGCATAAAGCACTTCAGCAGCATGAAGCATAAACATTTCAGGGATAGATGCACTGATACAATAGTGTGAGTGGAAAATCAATTAGGAATCGCTTAACAAATATTTGCAACCATATTTAAGTGTTGAGAACAAGAACTTTAACACCATGCACTTTGGAGCATATATATAAATGCAATGCCACAGACTCGTACGTCACATTAACTGGGCATTTGAACACAGACTAATAGCATTGTGTCTTATGTGGTCCAAACAAGAGCTGGAAATCAGTGCCCCTGCAAAAATGACCGAGAGTGTAGCAGAGTAATCGCAGGTCACTAAGAAAGATTGTTTTAGTTACTAATTATTTTCTCAATTTCAGTTTAAGACATGGTCACTAACATTGATAAACTCATTTCATCCATGTTTTGACAGACAAGACGCAAAGCCAACAATAAAGGGAGTGTGGAGCCACGATGAACCAGTCACATGGCTGGAGTAGCGTTTCAGCTGCCAGGTATGGTTGACACGTAGAGCAAATCACAGTCTGGGGCAGCAGTGTGCAAGCTAATGTTTGGGTTAATTTAGCCATTAAATGGTACTTCAGCTACATATCAGTGTGAGTGAGAATAAAAGAAAACGACAGAAAATGTTAAACTCCAACACCAGCGTTAGCTCTGATGAGGACACAGTGTGAAGCTGAAAAAAAAAGTCATTGACATTGTTAAAAAGAAGGGTTACAGAAATTCAGTATTGTGGAGATATTTGGGCCGTTTACAATGAGAAGCATAATAGCGCGCAATGCACACAAAGACATCTGACGCGGTGTCAACTTTTAGGACTGAATAAAGTTTAGTCTGTACACATGTAGTGACTGTACACATTTCTCTCAGACTGCATTTCAGCAGCTTCACATTATACTTTACCAAAATCTAAACCTCACGGCTCACTTTACTGAGAAAGACTTCACTGTAGAGTCTTCTTCAGTAGAACCTGAAGGTTTCTGATTAATTAGAATTGAAAATTAATTTTACTTTGTATTGTCTGTTTTATTTGGAACTAACCAAAGAATTTAATTCTCTGTTCCGTCTTTCTCTTGTAACACGGTCGACTGGTTAGAACTGAGGTTTATTTATTTTATCTGAAATACAGTTGTATAAATGTTCTAAATAATTTACACAAGAATTAACCTTACAATACCTTTACATCTCACTTAGGAGTAAAAAGGAACCTTTACAGTTGACAGAATTAGTGATTTGACATATCAATATAAACTGATATGAAAAAAAAAATCTTATCATAGCATAAGATTTTTTTATTTATTTGTTTGTTTGTTTTTTACACATATCGCCCAGGTCTATATGACTGTGGCATGAGTGATATATTTTCAGCATTGACTGGCTACTTGTGTGGCATATAGCCAATCAGACACTGGAGTGGGTGGGTCATTAAATGAAGCAGCAAGAGCAAACGTTACCTTGTAATTATTTAATATAGTTGATGGTCAAAATCTGATACTGATACAGATAATCAGCAACATACCTAATGCCAGCCCCCAATAATCAGCCCAGTCGATAATCTGTCAACCCCTACTACAGATCATGCAAAATCAGGGCAATCGGACAGGAAAGGATGCTTCATTAAACTGCTCAGATGCAGTCACTGTGTAAGAGTTAACGATTTGCTCAAGAATCATAATTAAGGGTCTTTGTCTTGTTTAGTCATGTAGTTACAGCAGGTACATGACCCATGTTTTGCCTGGAGAGCAAAGTCAACTAACACTAGAACCACCAGAACATTTCTGCAGTACTCTTGTAAAGACAGACACCTCTCATATCAGAATATTGTAGCTGAATACTTCAATACACTATGGTCCAAACGTGACTTAAGAGCACAACCAGAGGCAATGAACTTGTGTGTTACACTTAACCAGGATAAGGCAACCATGATTGCTCTCAGTGTTTATTACTATGCCATCAGTAATAAAGGTAAATAAAAGTCCCACATTCACATTTTTAAGAAAAGAAATGTGAATTTGTGGCATTACATGTTGACTTAGGTGCTGGTGACAATTTCACCAAGAAAAGAATCACCAGTGCCACTACTAGGGATGCACAGATCCAACTTTTTCGACACAGATATCTGAGCTTTGAGTATCTGCTGACACAGAGAACTGATGTGATTCCAGAGTTTAATTAATACACTGTGGGTCTCGTTGTGTGGAAGAGACTGGGACGTGTACGCTGAAATCAGGCTTGACCAAGATTGCTTTAACTTTGTAAAACAAAGTGTAACTAATATATCCTCGTTAAATGAATTATTAAAACAATTTTCAAATCATAGAATAAGTGCTATTTTACCTCATCTTGACAGTTGTTTAGGTGGCATTTGCACTGCTCTCCATATCCTACAAGCATGAATATGCAAGTGGAGAATTTTTTTAAGTGCCCAACAATCTGTCTGCCACTTGCAATGGCATCGCTCACACTACGCTGTGACAGCAGCCCCTTGTCGACTATAAGCTGTAGCAATGCACGCTATGCTGCACACTTCCATGTTGTCTGTGGCTTTTTTATACTGTTGGCATTGTCTCACAAAAAAAAACATGCACTTTAGCTAACGGAGTGCAACCAATCAAGCATTTTCTTAAGAGCAAAAGAAATCGAGTGGTCGGTTTGTGATCCGCGGATGTTTTTTGCCTGGAGCACTGCTCTGCGAGGCAAACATGATTCCAACCAGTGTGCGGTTAAAGCGCATATTATTATATATATATATATATACACATACACACACACACACACACACTCACCCACAGACAGACAGACAGACACAGACAGACTACAGGCCAAAAGTTTGGACACACCTTCTCATTCAATGTGTTCTTTATTTTCATGACCATTTACATTGGTAGATTCTCACTGAAGGCATCAAAACTATGAATGAACACATGTGGAGT
>JBBIGC010000001.1:8322992-8344539 GCA_037576955.1 Lepidarchus adonis
TGTGTGTGTGTGTGTGTGTGTGTGTGTGTGTGTGTGTGTGTGTGTGTGTGTGTGTGTGTGTGTGTGTAAAAAGAGAGACAAATCATTTACTATCAAGTGAAAAGGATACTCGTCTGGTCTAATTAACTCAGCCTTGTTTGTGTGCATCTATGTACACACACTGAATGTTTTTAGTTGTACCATCCTCTCTAAAAAATTATGTTGCATTATAGCATATTTATGAACATGTAGTTGGAAATTGCTTTATGAATGAGACTTTAAATTGTCTTGTGACATTAATTGCAGTCAACCCACACCCACCTCCTAAGCCATTCTTACTTTAGAGCAACTAATGAAACGGCTGACAAATTTAAATTGCTTCTTACATGGACCAGGCTCATGTAATTTGCATTTTTCTGTTTTGTCTGCTGTTAATCAGACCTTTTTTTGCCAGTAAACAGCGCAAGATTCCAGTCTGTCCAAAGTAACGTAATTCAAGGGTCGTTTAGATGAAGCAAGCGCTAACTGCTAAGGCTATGGCTTCATTTATTTAATTATTTAGTGTGTTGCCCAATGAACACGGCTAACAATTTTGCACTGAACAAATATGTTAGTTAGTTGAGAGGTTAAATGGGAGGCAAATTACACAGAATGCTGCTCAAATCACCATATACATTGCACCTTCTTATACAAACATGGACCTGAAATCTTTACCTTAAATGCATTTTTCCTGTACTCATTCCTAGCAGTTATTAATTTCTTAGTGATATTTTAGTATCCACCCTGACCAACAGCTAGTGATGGGCTGTTTGGTTTTATCACTATTTTGATAAATAACATCGTAATAATTGGGAATATTGTCAACACTTAAACACAGACATACATGTTTTGTTAAAAACTGAATTATTCTTGTTTAATTAATTGCTGTATTGGTCAGGAGTGTCAAACCTCTGGTCTTGGAGGCCAGTATCCAGCACAGTTCAGTAGTTTCCTTCCTCAAACACACTTGCTCAGCCGGGCAATTAACAGGTGGTTTGAACCAGGTGTGTCTGAGCAGGGAAATCCTTAAACTGTGCAGTTCGACGCGCCTGCTTTAGGTGATGAGTAATCATGCTCTTTTTGTGGTGCCTGTCATAGTATCATGAAGTATTGAGATACATTTCTTTGTAGAAATGTTGACTACTGGTGCCTATATTTCCATTCTGATCAATAAAGTATCTATACGTCTCATTTCTGCAGTGTTGATAGCAGTACAGTCTAGTACTCATTCTGTTGCAGTTTCATGATGGCTTAGAAGAAAGTTTGAACATTTGTTTGGAGTAAGTTTTGCTCTCCATAAAGATGAGTTGATGCTGCTGTGATGTCACTGTTGAGGCGACCGAGTATGTAATGCTACAGCTCGGAGCCACTGACATAACCTCTCAAGATGAAAATAAATGAAACTAGAAGTGGCTGGAACCTTTTTTCCTTTCCCACCTTCTCCTATGCATATTCGTGTGTGTGTGTGCGCACACAGCAAAGTGCTTATTTTCCTCTGACCTCGGCAGCAGTACAGAGCAGTAATGGTTGATTCTGCTTAGCTTCAGGAGCCATGTATTCATTTTTTAAAAAAGAATGTCAGGCTGCATAATTGGATATCTCACCCGCAGTGTGACCCTGCAGTATGAAGACGTACTCTCCCCTCAAGAGTTGCTTTAAAATGCTTGTAGAAAACTGAATAATTTGGCTTTCATATTAATGATGTACCTCTTGTGATTTTCAGCTGGAGAGACACAGACAGACACACAGAACTCTGTTTAACTGGTCTTGTCAACACTGTAGCTTGGCACCTGAGTCCTTTAATGTGATAAGTTGTTCTACTGATTTGCCAAGTCATGCTGTGCTTCTGCTTGGGGTGTAACCATGCACTTAGTCCATGATATCTCCATGATTACATTTGATTCACTGTTTGAATTACTCAAGATAATTAGAATGACAAAAAGCAACTGTATGTTGTTATACAGGTTTCTAACACTTGAGGATGGAGGCAACAGGAGTGTGGCATAAGAAATGAATGTGCTAGACTGGGCTATTGACTGGTGTTGGTTATTTACTGTGAAATTAATAATGTTCAATCTCTTTGATGACTAGTCACAAAGCCCCAGTTTTCATAATTTTCTGTATAGATTTTCTTTGAAAGAGGGTTTTAACTCTAGTACTGTATTTACTGGGATTCGTGATTTTAGCTGAACTAAATCAACATTGAGGAACATTAAAAAAATATATAATATTTTATAATATATTTTAAAATTGACATTTTGCTAATAATGCAACATTTACTGAATGTTTCACATGTTCAAATCACTCATCTTTATTAATCATTGTGTTCTGAAGCAGAAATGACGTTATGTTAAGAATTTTCAACACCATGTGTAAAGTGCATAACATGGAATAAGCTAGAAACAAATTAGAAAGTAATGGTGAGGGCTAAAGCAGAAGATGAAGAAAAAATGTGTACCAGTGTACTTTCTATTTAAATCAGCATTAAGAGTAGCTGAGCTTCCAGGCTCTTAGATTGAAGGGAGTCTTCCTCACCGTACCCTAGTGAAGCTTTTAATGGTCTATTGAACTTAAATTGATCTATTGATCTAAACTGTGCAGACCAAGTCAATTCTGAGTTTTGTGCTGTGTAACATGTAAGTAATTCAATGGGATAATTGTTCAGTTATATATTTGTTTATTTATATTTTTGAGTATAAATCAGTCTGTTAATTAAGAATCACATTATCACTCGGCTGCACGCTCTGCATACTGTGTAAAGCCCAGCCTGACTGGATGGCCATATATTCCAGCCTACAAGGGGTGGGGGGAGGGGAACACAGGATAGAGCGAGCGGATTTTATTCACAATTTATGTGCCATTTTCTCTTCTAGCAGCAATGCTCTTTTTTTTCCTTCCAAGCTGCATGCTGTAACGTTTACTTGTCGATACCCAGATAAATGCATGCGTTTCCCTAGCAGTGTGTACTAATCGCTAGCGAGGGAAACACAAATGGGTTTGCACTGTCAGTTTCCAAAGAAACGTTGGTCTCCTCCATTCGCTCCTCTGGATGTGGAGAGCCATCTAGTGTCAGTTAAACACTGACCCCAGTCACTGGTACACCTGAGTCAGTGCCCAGGATTGTGTGAATGCTTAATATTCTTCACAAAGGCTTTCAAATGATATGAAAATGAAAAATTTTTGTTTTAAGGTTTATTATCTCTCATTTCACCTTTTAACAAATAAACGCTGATGCTTGAAAAGCCTTCTTGGTGCTTCGTCTCTCAAGCAACATTGAAAGCCCATGCTCAGTCTGCCCCCTACTGTCAGCCTAAGTGTTTTCAAAGAGAACTTGCACCGGACACTATAACTAGTGAAGTAATATTTCTCAAAATGTGTTAACCAAACATTGAGCTAGTGTATTTTTGTATTTTTGCTGTATTGCTGTATAAAAGTAAATATTTATAGTGAGCCTGGGCATGTTTCTGCTTTTGATCAAAAACTTGTGGGTCTACTGCCTCTAGTGGCTGCAGGCTGTTTCTGCAGGCACGTCAGTATTGGTGTTTTCTGACTTTTTGTTTCTCTTTGCAAAAGGTAACACATTTTGGAGAAAATGACTGAAGTTGTTTCTTGATGGAGGCTGCCACTTTCACAGATTTTTCCTGAGCGCCATCTCATTAGGAAGAAAAGCTAGTTTTTATTTCAACATGTCTTATAAAGATCATATCATATCATTTGTCATTCAGAAATATATTGTAATATACGTTTCTAAGCAAATAAAAATATGTATAATTTTGCATTTAAATATGAAACGGATCATAAAGCCACCTCCTTGAGAATATATGATTTATTACATTGTAATTAAAAGTTTCCCACCATGAAATGGTGTGACCTTAAAATGGTGATTTGTAATGAGTTTTTCATATTCTGTGTCCTTTGTTACCTTTTCATTAAGTGGCTGTCTGAAGCTCATAGATTTTTTTCTGAAGGCCTAATCTGTTTCATTCTAGTTGGTCTATTCATTGGGTATATATGCCTCTACTCCCCAGCATTATTTTTGAAATGACTTTATTAACCCATGACCCTTTGCTCTGTTTTTCAGGTTATGTGATCTTATGGAGGTGTTTGCTGCCTGTTCTAACTGAATCAACTTACTGGAGACCAGGGGAGGCAAGAGGCTGTCTGTAACCTCACTCCTGCTCTGGAAAAATTATCTGCGATAAATACCTTTGAGAGCCAAGATGATTAACTCGGAGTTCCCTGTTCTGCAGTGAGTAAAACTCTAATGCCTTAAAGACTATATGCAAACTCTAAGTAAACCTTTCTGAAAATATTGGATTTGAATGATCTTCCACATTTTCTTACCTAGTTTGTTTATTTAGAAATTCTGTTTCGCGGTTGTGGCTTTAATCTCAATGTGCATGTGTGTATATTTGTAGGGACTCATCTAATGAGTCTGGGCAGGGAGACACCGTGAGTTTGAGCCTCAGTGTCAGTGAGCTGGAGGACACAGGAGAGGGAAAAGGCAAGAAGAAGAGAGGCAGGCCAGGGAGAACTACGGTATGACTACTACTCACAATCAATTTGTCCAAATTACTCTTGTAATTACACTTATTTGTAAAGGTGAATCTTCAAATAGAGCTACTTATTTGTTCAGCTTTCTCATTATACTTCTGTCTACATTTTCTGTTGGTTCTGATCTGTTGTGTTTGAGCAGAGAAAAATGTACAGTACAATGCTAACTGTACAGTGTTGGTCTTCTAAAACTATTATTTGAGACTAATCCATTTTGACTGACTAAGCAGGTGACCAATAAGAAGGCTCGCAAGTCTCCAGTCGACAAGGGAGGTAGGAGGCCAAATGGCATGGCCCAACAGAATGGAGAACCAGGAGACCCTACCACACTGTTTGAGGTAGTCAAAATGGGCAAGAGTGCCATGCAGGTAAGGCTATAATGAAGTCCATATTTGTTACTAATTACAATAAAAAATTATTTAATGATATCTCTGTAACAAATACCCCTTTAAATGATTTACAGTCAGTGGTTGATGACTGGATCGAATCATACAAGCAGGACAGAGACATGGCTCTTCTGGATCTAATCAACTTTTTCATTCAGTGCTCTGGGTGTAAAGGTAACTTTTTTTATAACTTATTTTGGGAGCATGTTATGCCAGGGGTCCCTAGCTCTGATCCTGTAGAGCTTGTGTCTTGCACAGTTAGGTAGTTCCGCACCTCAAACACACTCAAACAGGTACACACACACAAATCTATCAAAAGTTGTATAATTTGAGGGTGATTTTTGATTATGATAATTTTACATATGACTGTATTGGAGCCATCAGGGGGTAATGTTAAATGTTTATTCCCAATTTGGCTGCAGAGCTAAACTTATGTTGTCATCATCATTGTTCATTTTCAGACAATATATTTTAAAAGTTGTTTAGAGAAAATTGCTTGTTACCACTTTTGTTTATTGTAATGATGTATTGACTGAAAAATTAAAAGTGAAATATTACCCAGGTCATTTTTGTGGTAAAAACCTGCTAGCCTAACTGCCCTCCTTTGGTTGACAAATGTAGCCACAGAGGTTTTCCTTTCCTTTTTTAGTTGAGTGAGTGTTTGAGGGAAATCACCAAAATGCACTGGACCTTGCTTTATGTTCTTTTATATGGTCACATACTTTATTATGGTGGAAAAGACACAGGATGTAATTAAACATATTTTGACCCAATATTCTCTTCTTGTTTTCTATACCAAATGTTTTGTCATTATCAACAGGTGGTTGAATTATTTACTTATTTTGCGTGCATCAGGTTACTTTTTTACTTTATTGCTCTTTTACTTGCAGGTACTGTAAGAATTGAGATGTTCAGAAACATGCAGAATGCAGAAATTATCAGGAAGATGACGGAGGAGTTTGATGAGGTATGTTGGTACTTTTGGTGATTGGTTTAGTAATTATTTCACACCTGTGGTATTAATTTCTAGGTCTATTTGGATTGTGCATACACAAACTTTGCCGTGATTGTGGCCATGTTATTCCTGGTTTCTATAATTCAACATGCTGTGAATTTCTCGTCCTGATCCGTCATTGACCAGCTGTTATTTTTCAGGATAGTGGCGACTACCCTCTAACAATAGCTGGCCCACAGTGGAAAAAGTTCCGCTACAACTTCTGCGAGTTTATTGGAGTTTTGATTCGTCAGTGCCAATACAGCATCATCTATGACGAGTACATGATGGACACGGTCATTTCCCTCCTCACGGGCCTTTCGGACTCTCAAGTCCGAGCCTTCAGACACACTAGTACCTTGGCAGGTAAAGATAGGCAGTAACAAGGAAATGAAAAATCTACTTTGAATTTGAAGAAACAGACTTGGTTTTTGAACCACAAATATGCCACATCATGCAATTAGGACATTAAAGGTTAAAAAGATCTGTTACTGAGAGTTCACTGTGAACTGAGTGAGTGTTGAATCATTTTTAATGGTCTGTTTAACTGCCTTGCCAGCTATGAAGTTGATGACAGCCCTGGTGAACGTAGCACTGAACCTAAGCATCAACCAGGACAACACACAGAGACAGTACGAGGCTGAACGCAACAAGGTTGCTGGAAAGAGAGCCACAGATAAGCTGGAACTGCTGTTGGAGAAGAGGAAGGAGGTGCAGCATTACTTTCTGATTGTCAGCCATTTTTGTATGTCTTTATTAAAAAGTGTGCTAATTTGTTCTTCAATATGTGTTCTAGCTTCAAGAGAACCAAGATGAGATTGAGAATATGATGAACTCAATTTTCAAGGGAATTTTTGTGCATCGATACAGGTGTGTCTCAGATTCTGATGAACCAGTTCATATTATTTCTTCCTAAAGAGTTACTGTATTGCAAGTTTTTCTCATGCTATTTTCAGAGATGCCATTGCTGAGATCAGAGCTATCTGCATTGAGGAGATTGGTGTGTGGATGAAGCTGTACAGTGACGCCTTCCTTAATGACAGTTATTTGAAGTATGTGGGCTGGACGTTACATGATAGGGTAAGTGGTCATCAATCCTTAAGGCTGAGAGACTTCACTGATTTGAAAGGGCAGTGGAATTCTTAGAAACAACTCTGCTCTAGAGAATGAGTTTTTCTTCTGAAATTGCCTGTGAAAGTCCTAGAGTTCATTGTTCGCTGAAACAGTGTCTTAGGGTTATTGCACATACTTGTGAGCGTACCTCCCAAGGACCAGCGACAGCTCATCATACATTTGTGATTGTACCCATCATAGGGTTAAAGACACAGTTGAAGATCCTGAATAATGTAAAAGTGATTTCTGCTTATCTAAGTGTTTTCAAAGTTTTGTAAGTAGATTGAAAGTGCTTCGGTTAGCTCAGGCAAGTTGACTAAGCTCTTACTTTTGCATCCACAGCAAGGTGAAGTCCGACTCAAGTGCCTCAAAGCACTTCAGACACTGTACACCAACAGAGGGCTCTTTCCCAAGTTGGAACTCTTCACTAATCGCTTTAAGGTTAGACGAACTTTTTTATAGCATCATGGTATTTAATACTTGTTAAGTGTTAAATACGTGTTTTGAACAAAAATGTTTTAGTTCAGCAAATTTGTCCTGTTTCATTGTAGGATCGCATTGTGTCAATGACACTAGATAAAGAGTATGACGTTGCTGTGGAGGCCATACGGCTAGTGACTTTGATACTTCAGTGAGTAAAACCCCAACTAATGTCAGACTTGTCAGGCCACAGCACTGGAGAGTTCCACATTTTGCACATCTAGTTAAACTCCTCAAGCTTTCATTATTTGATTCAAATTATTGAATTGAGAAAGTGCTAATGCTTGCAGAGCTATGGCCTGAAAAGTGTCCACTTTACAATGCAATTACATATTATTGGCATCCTATGACCTGTGTGTTGCCCTGTGTGCTGCAGTGGCAGTGAGGACGCACTCTCTAATGAAGATTGTGAAAATGTCTATCACCTGGTCTACTCTGCCCATCGACCAGTGGCAGTGGCAGCAGGGGAGTTCCTCCACAGGAAGTGAGTAAATGAAACAAATGGTCATTGGCTTATAGTTTTGTTGTTGTGTTTTTGTTTTTGGTTCAGCTGCACTGCTAAAATCTGTTGTTAATTACCCTTTAAATAAATTCTGTTCAGCAAAATATTGTACCTAGAGAGACAAAACTTATTTGTTCTTTTTTTCTGTAGGTTGTTTAGTAGACATGACCCCCAGGCTGAGGAAGCTCTTGCCAAACGGCGAGGCAGGAACAGCCCTAATGGTAACCTCATCAGGATGCTAGTCCTTTTCTTCCTGGAAAGTGAGGTAAGTGCTGCAATATGTAAAACACACCTAACTAGTACATTGTCATTTACTATGTCAAGCACATAACAAGTAGCTAAAAATTTTCTCTTTTCTGTAGTTCAGTTCAGTTCACAATTGATTCTCAGATGCTCCAGAAGCCCTTGATTAACTAAATAAGATGTTTGATTAGAATTGATTTGAAGACCATGTAGATCTACAGTTAGGCACTCCTACAAAATGTTTTTTTTCCTCATGTTCATGGTCTTGCTGTTAAGTTTATCATCACATGGCTAGTATACAAATGTAAACACCCTGCCTGTGTGTGTGTGTTGTAGCTGCATGAGCATGCAGCATATCTAGTGGACAGCCTGTGGGACAGCTCTCAGGAACTGCTTAAGGACTGGGACTGTATGATTGAGCTTCTGCTAGAGGAGCCTGTACAAGGAGAGGAAGGTAAAACGGCTGCTCTCCTTAATTAAGCAGCCCCATGCGAAACGTAATTATTATTATTAGCGAAGATTAGATAATCAGTTATAGTTTTGTTTTTAACCATGTGTTTCTTTTTTGATGTTTTAGTACTGGGAGACCGTCATGAGAGCGCTCTGATTGAACTTATGGTCTGCACCATCAGGCAGGCAGCTGAGGCTCACCCACCTGTTGGCCGAGGAACAGGGAAAAGGGTATGTGCTTTATTGGTTTGTTTTATTGATCATTTTGTATGAGCACAAACCTTTTCTTAATATTGTCCTGTTTTGACACCTCAAGGTTCTCACGGCCAAAGAAAAGAAGACCCAAATTGATGATAAGAATAAACTGACAGAACATTTCATAATCGCTCTTCCTATGCTGCTGTCAAAGGTAGAGAGTCTTATAACCATGTTTCTTTTTATACAGTCTCATAGGAGCCTTAGTGATTATGAATGTATTTATTTTTTACTTTTGTGCTTAATAATGAACCCATTTACTTTTGGTTGATTTATTAAAGTTTATATGAATCTGAAATCGGAAGCATTTTTCGTGTGTACCACAATGTGTATCCAAATGAAGTTTTGGATTTGTCTTTGAACTCGCTGACTGTTTTAGTAGGTGATTGGATGTGGTACTTGGTTGCTAAGGAGTACCTTTATAAATATCATACACGTACTGTATGTACCTTTTAAATCACCAGAAATCAACATATGTTAATTTGCAAAAGTCATGGCAATTTAATCAGATGTTTTGTGAAGACAATAATTTACTTTTAAATAATCCTGCGCCTAGAGATATTAACTTGTATCAATGTAAAAAAAAGAAAAAAAGAAAAAAAAAAGGTGTACATTTAACGTGCATTATCCCCTATATATATATAAACAATAAAAAAGCAAATAAAACTCTCATCGTATTCTATTTTTCTATTTTGCCAGTATCAAGCAGATGCTGAGAAGGTGGCTAACCTCCTACAGATCCCACAGTACTTTGACCTGGAGGTCTACAGTTCTGGCAGAATGGAGAAGGTTTGTGAACTCTTAAAGTATTGCGTGCTAATGCCACAGCCAGCAGCCTATACTGTGATGTAACCAAGACCGTTTTCGGTACTGTTTTGCTCTTTCTCAGCACTTGGATGCCCTGCTGAAGCAGATCCGAGTGGTAGTGGAAAAACACACAGAGAATGAGGTACTGGAAGCCTGCAGTAAGACCTACAGCATTCTGTGCAGTGAGGAGTACACCATCATGAACCGTGTAGACATTGCCCGCAGCCAGCTCATTGACGAGCTCTCAGATCGTTTCAACCATTCAGTGGAGGACCTACTGCAAGAGGTGAACTAGCAAACTGTTTATTTCTGTATTTCACTTTAAATGACTGGGTATAGCTGAACACTGTAAACCACTTCTTCATTTTGATGTCTTGCATTTAGTACCGTATATATTGTGACATATATAATACACCTGTAAACATGAATTTATGGATTTTAAAAAAAGCCACTGTGTAAATGTGCAAAGGTTCTGCAGTTCAACACGCGCAATATACTATAGAAAATGTTACTGTAAGTGTAAAGTTTTTGGATTTTGTCCTTTCCCTCAGGGGGATGAGGCTGATGATGATGACATCTATAGTGTACTCTCATCCCTAAAGAAACTCACTGCTTTTCATAAGTAAGACCTGAGGCATTTTTTAAAGCTCTCAATTCACCTTGTATATCCACTGGTGTCCACAAAAACAACAAAAAACATTGTTTTTTATTCTTGATGCTTTGCAGTGCTCATGACCTCACAAAATGGGATTTATTTAAGAATTGCTACCGGTTACTGAAAATGGGGATAGAGCAAGGGTCCATGCCTGAGCAGGTACAAGATTATCCGACTATAACAAACCTTCAGTTTATTAGAGGTTCAAAAATATTGTACTATTGATGTAGAGGTTTTTTTTTTTTTGTGTTCAGATTGCTGTCCAAGCCCTCCAGTGTTCACATTACTCAATCTTGTGGCAGCTGGTCCGAATCACAGAAGGATCTCCATCCAAGGTATAATGCATATTCATCTAACATTCTTATGTAAGTTTACAATAATAATGGTAACTTGTTTTTATTATCAGTAGTGTTATTGGTGTTTATTATTATTATGCCATTGCATTTGAAGAAATAAGGTCTGATTTTACTTTTTGCCTCAGGATGACCTTGTTGCTCTAAGAAGAGTTGTGAAGTCATTCCTAGCTGTGTGCCAGCAGTGCCTGTCAAATGTGAACACACCTGTGAAAGAACAGGTGAGCCAACTGCAGGAGAGGGTGTTGACTTAAGCACTTGGCTAAATACTGCTTCAAACTGTCAATGTTATAATCATATTTAAATAAATTGTTTGTGACTCATGGTTTTGTTTTTGAGCAAAAAAGTGCACATTCCCTACAGAGAATACTGTACATTTTAAGGCACATTTACTATTAGCTGACGTAACATAATGGATTTATGAATAAATGGCCTGTGCATGTTCTGTTTTCTCTACTTCAGTACTTTTTAAGGATTTTCTGAATCAATTTTTAATTGTAACGT
Organism: Lepidarchus adonis; assembly: GCA_037576955.1. Taxonomy (NCBI): domain Eukaryota; kingdom Metazoa; phylum Chordata; class Actinopteri; order Characiformes; family Lepidarchidae; genus Lepidarchus; species Lepidarchus adonis. The sequence continues at coordinate 8,334,307 of JBBIGC010000001.1, forward strand.
CACTTAATCTTCCTTTTCTTTATGCTGTATTTATCTTTGTAAATCACATGGAATGAACTCTGTGTCTGACTAATAATGTGCTATATAAATAAACTTGCCTTAACTGCTTTTCACTTAGAAAATCATTAAAGCTAGTAATTTGAACAGAAGCAACTTTTTTGTATTCCAATTTATGATCAGCAATTAGCACTTCATCATTTGTGTCAGTAAGCTCATAGCTGTGCTGTTTATTCTGTTAATTCTTAACAGATTTCTTTGTAAAGAAGTCGTCCTTCCATTTGTTCTAGCTTTTAAATTCTTTTGATTGATACCAGTGATTCATGTTTTATAATTTTTGTATTTCTTTTGTGATCAATCACAATGTCTCCACAGGCGTTCATGCTACTTTGTGACCTGCTGATGATCTTTAGTCATCAGCTTACCACAGGGAGTAGAGAAGCCCTGCAACCATTGGTCTTCAATCCAGACAACACCCTGCAGAGCGAGCTTCTTAGCTTTGTCCTGGACCATGTCTTCATTGACCAGGATGATGAGAACCAGAGCATGGGTGTGTGGCTGGATCAGCTCTTAGATATTTAATTGATGAGGCACAATAGAGGCTTTGATGAGGCTTATTTGTCTACGTTTTTAAGGCAAAAAATGGGTTGCAAATATAATGGTGTTTTAGAAACTATAAAACGCTCTTGCAGTAGTCCGGGGAACCAACAGGAAAGCTTCATAAATAAAATGAGTGTTTTATTATTATCTTTTTATCAGTTATGGATATTGGCTCTTTTTTGATGTGTGTTGTAATACTAGCTTTTTACCTTTTGTAGAGGGTGATGAAGAAGATGAAGCAAATAAAATTGAAGCTTTGCACAAGAGAAGGAACTTGCTGGCTGCTTTCAGCAAGCTCATCATATACGATATTGTGGACATGCCTGCAGCAGCTGACATCTTTAAACACTATATGAAGGTATGGGAACACGGAGATGTGCTAAAGTTTGCTGGCTATGTAGTGGGTTGGTGATTTGTTTTGCAATTACTCATTATTCTTGTTTGCTTTTCTTTAGTATTACAATGACTATGGAGACATCATCAAAGAGACCCTGAGTAAAACCAGACAGACCGATAAGATCCAGTGTGCCAAAACGCTTATACTAAGTTTGCAACAGGTCAGTAACTATGTTTTTGCTAAGTAAAAATGTGATTAGAATTAAAACTGATATTAATTGGATTCATGTAATTCCAGTTATTCTAATAAGATACCGATTAACAGATGGGCCCTATGCTTCTCTCTGAACATTTCTATTGTCTAGGTAAGCGTTTTCTTTTTGTTTCTTCTTTCTGTCATTAGCTCTTCAATGAGCTTGTTCAGGATCAGGGGCCCAATCTGGACCGAACCTCTTCCCATGTGAGTGGCATTAAAGAGCTGGCCCGACGCTTCGCTCTCACATTTGGACTCGACCAGATCAAAACCAGGGAAGCTGTTGCTACTTTGCACAAGTAAGTTTGCCTGCAGATCAACACAGATTTTTTTCCCCCCAAATTAACTAAATGCCAATTATCTACGTAGCTACAAACGAAATTAAATGTGCTTTATTTTATAGTATTTTCCCCTCTTGCTTGGCTTTTTACTGATTTTGAATTTCTTTAGGGATGGAATTGACTTTGCCTTCAAGTTTCCAAACCCCAAGGGAGCAGAGTATCCTCCTCCAAACTTGGCTTTTCTGGAAGTGCTGTGCGAGTTCTCTTCCAAATTACTTCGGCAGGATAAAAAGACTGTGTAAGTATGAAAGTATCAATAAAAATATATAAATGGATGTGGCTAAATGTGTTTTCAATAAGGCTAAAATGCTGCAACATCAAAGTAATTGTGTGTGTGTGTGTGTGTGTGTGTGTGTGCGCGCAGACACTCTTACTTGGAGAAATTCATGACTGAGTACATGATGGAGCGGAGAGAGGATGTGTGGTTGCCGCTGATCGCCTACAGGAACTCCCTGCTAACGGGAGGAGATGATGACCGCATGTCTGTCACAACAGGCAGCACCACCAGCAGAGCCAGCACAGTGCGCAGCAAGAGGGGCAGGCCGGCAGTACACAAGAAACGCACAGACGGTGAGATAGCAAGGGCTAACTAGTAGATATATTTATAAGTTATTGCTTCATATCTCTGAAATGGAAATTCAGATGTGTGTGGGTTTAATTTATTCACATAAAGACATTTCACAAGTAGGACTGTGTATGCTATGAACCTTAGCATTTCTTCACTATGTTGATGTGTGCTTTGCAATCGCTTGTAAAGTAGCAGATGAAAATGTGGACGGCTCATGGGTGATGCGCAACGACACCATTCAGACTCCAGGAGGTCTGCAGACACCACAGCTAACTTCCACAGTGTTAAGGGAGAACCCACGACAAGCAACAGAACACATCCCAGAGCAGGACTCTTCAGAGCCAGGCTCTGAGCCTGACTACATTCACAAGTATGGAGCCTAAATACCTGCATTGCTACTGATGAAAGATTAATTACATTATGTTATTGAAAGATTACATTGAAAGATTGTTTTTCTTTCCTAAGCACCTGTGCCCATCTATTTAGTCAACAGATGCAAATGTCATGGCTGGACCAGCAGAAAATGGAAGAAGTGAACAGGAAAGAGAGAGGAGGCATGAACTACATGAAAGCGCGAAGTGGAGGTGTAAGGCAACAAGTGTAAGTAATGATCAAGGTTTAGCTCCTCAAATAGAACTGCAAATTTTAAAACAGCCTCTGATGCTCGACCTGCTAATATCGATAGACTGGATATCAATTGTACTACAAAATTGTTAAATATTTTTTAAATGTTTCTTTTTACATGATGACATGCGTACATACCCAAATAATAAGCTGAATTTAAATGTACTGTTTACTGCAGAATCGAACAGTTCGAAAAGCCATGCAATGCAAAGATATTGCTTCAAAATCAGATCCGTAAATGCCTCCAGGAGGCAAATCAGATCAGTAAATCCAGTGAAGTTGCGGCTAATAACATGGAACGGCTTATCTTCAAGTTTAAAACCTAAATTAGCATTTTCTGTCTTGGTCTCTGACAAAGGCATGTTGATATTTTGGGACTGATCTGAGATTTTGCAAAGATGGCCTCACATTATGATGCGGATTCATAGTTGCATCTAATTCTAATGGCAAAAATGGAAATAATTAATGTTTCTTTTAAATTTTTAACTTTTTGTATTTATCCTTTTTAAAATATAAAATAAGTAGTTTCTTCTTATTAGACTTCATAACATTTAATACTATTTTAGCCACTAATGAGTATAGAGGCCTTTTTTTCTTGCAGTTTAAATGAAAAATACTTTTCGCTCTATGTGATATGAAGAAATGACAAAACAGATCACAGTTTTAGATGATTTTGCAAAATGTAATTGATGGGCCTGTATCTCCTCGGCACTGCTATGGCTGAAAGAATGTTTTTAAGCATGAGCATTTTATTTCTTATTTAATTTTTCCTTCTTAAAAAGAACACCAAAGAAAACCTTACTTCTTAGGTTACTGCAGTTACTGTTTATTTAATATTTATGGTATTTAAACTTTCAAAAATATTTAAAAACAACCTGAATCATCTAATATTTAAATTTCTTGTCAGTTGTTTAAAGAAAATTATATTAGGGTAAGTCAATATACTGAGCTCATGTTCCAGTAGAGACAATATATTGTCAAACTGTATTCACTATGACATTGCATAACCACGACTCACATTACAGATATTAAATATACTTGGCACCATGCCAAAAGATTCTTCTAATGGAACTTTTCATAGTGCCAGGTTATAAGCGTTTAGCTGGCCAGTCGGTTCGATTTTCTTGTACATCTTGCACATCTTAGAGGCTGGTGCAGGCAGAATTTTAAACTCTCCACATCTTTTACAGACGTGGTTTAATGGAAGATGATGCAGAGCCCATCTTTGAAGACGTAATGATGTCATCGCGTGGCCAGTTGGAGGACATGAATGAAGAGTTTGAGGACACTATGGTGATAGATCTGGTGAGTCATACACTAAAGCATTATTTATTATAACTTTGATTATAAGCAGAACAATATGTGTATTTGAAAATTACTTTCATCTTAATCTAGTGTTTGCATGATACCATTTTATTTCTTTCCTAATATCAACAATGGTACTGAAACCCTGAGTATTAGGTGATACTGATTTAGTACCTTTTTCAAAGTTTTTAATAAAAATGAAAAGATCAGCAGAAAATATCAAAATCAATAACATAAATTAATGTATAGACGGGAGATGTATGTAGTGTAGATACTTCTAGTGCTAAAATGTATACATTTGCTAAATTGTATGTGAAATTTAATACAAACCCTACAGAATCACAGTTGAATTAACAAAAGGGCGGCCACTGTTGTGGTGTGTTTTTGTTTGATTTTTAACCACTCCCTCAGCACCTCTCCTGTTTTTTGGGGACTGTGTTGTGTGTCAAGTCAATTTTATTTCTATAGTGCTTTTTACAACCAACATAGTCACAAAGCAGCTCCATCCATATGGGCTCATCTCAGTAGGAGTGAGTGGGTTCCAAATATAAAAATGAAGCAGAGTATCAGGACTGGTCCAGGCAGCAGAAAGGGACAAGATCCCTGGTATCTCAGTGTGTGAATCCACTGCCCTTGCAAGTTGTTGGTAATTATACTGTCTTTATTTGAGAACATTTTAAAATGTATTTTTGAAGGGACTTTAGTCAGTACAAGCATAGAATGCTTAAAACATTTAATGGAATGTGATTGATGCAGTATGTGGTCTGGAAATGTCATGCTGGAAAATGCAAGGTCTTCCCCGAAAGAGACGACAACGGGACGGGAGCATATGTTGTTCTAGAATATGGACATACCTTTCATACCTTTTGATGGTGCCATTCCAGATGTGTAAGCTGCCCATGCCACACGTACTCATGCAACCCCATACCATCAGAGATGCAGGCTTCTGAACTGAGCGCTGATATCAACTTGGGTTGTCCTTGTCCTCTTTAGTCCGAATGACATGGCGTCCAGTTTTCCACTTTGCCACAGTCCATTTTAAATGAGCCTTGGCCCAGAAAACACGCCTGCACTTCTGGATCATGTTTATGTGGTGGATTGTGTTCACCGATAATGTCTTCTAGAAGTTTCCCTGAGCCCATGTTGTGATTTCCATTACAGTAGCATTCCTGTGTGTGATGCAGTGCCAACTAAGGGCTCGAAGATCACGGGCATCCAGTATGGTTTTCCGGCCTTGACCCTTACGCACAGAGATTGTTCCAGATTCTCTGAATCTTTGGATGATATTATGCACTGTAGATGATGATAACTTAACGCTTTGCAATTTTTCTTTGAGAAACTCCTTGCTGATATTGTGCCAATATTTTTCACCACAGCATTGGGGGAGACAGTGCCACTTTTTTTTTTTATACCCAGTCATGTTGCCAATTGACCTAATAAGTTACAGGTTGGTCCTCCAGCTGATTCTTATGTGCATTTAAATTTTCCAACCTCTTATTGCTACCTGTCCTAACTTTTTTGGAATGTGTAGCTCTCATGAAATCCAAAATGAGCCAATATTTGGCATGACATTTCAAAATGTCTCACTTTCAACATTTATGTTCTCTATATTCTATTCTGATTATAATATTGAAATTTGAAACTTCCACTTCATTGCATTCTGTTTTTATTCACAATTTGTAGTGTCCCAACTTTTTTGGAATCGTGTTTGTAACTAGTAAAGAGAATGCTACAGAAATGTAGTGAATTCAAAAGTATAACATTTATGACTCCATAACGCAGACAAACGCTCCATTGAAGTTGAATAAGAACGTGTCCCAGACGTGTGCTGTTATTTTCTTATAAGCCTACTGCCATGGGAACAGATTTATGATTCTCAGTTTCATATAACTCCATCAATAGCGCAGTTTGCAAACATAATATGAATTTTAATACTGGTGCTGGGTGCAGACTGAATTTGAAGACCAGGGAAAGGGGGAAGGTTTCAGTGAAGAAAAAGCAAAGAAGCTTAGCACCTTGCTGAGTGACAACAAGAACATTTCGTAAAAACTTTTTAACGTATTTTGTCATTTTGACGTGAATCCATACAACAAGTGTGATGTATCATGAAACGGCCATTGTGAGAGAAGAAATCTCTTCGGGATTTATTTTCCCAAAATGGCCGCCTCTCAACACATCTCTTGCTTGTGTGTGTGTGGGTGTGGGTGTGTGTGTGGGTGTGTGTGTATATATATATATATATATATATATATATATGTGTAGAATATATAAAGTACAGAACTCAAGTGAATCTGCTATGTTACTATCCAGTATAGATCAGAAGAGGAATAAAAAGTGAATGAGTAAATGTATTCAATTTCCTATCAGGTCCGTGCTGTGTAATTGGAAAACTTTTGTCGTTTCAGCCGCCATCAAGAAACAGACGAGAGCGAGCTGAACTCAGACCAGACTTTTTTGACTCGACAGCAATTATAGAAGATGATTCCGTAAGTATCTTCTTGGCCAATTCTGACTGTTATTTTAACAAACAATGTAATCGCAAATGTCCAGGTTGGTTTCTGAGGTTATTCATGTTTTTTTTTGTTTGTTTCTGCACAGGGGTTTGGTATGCAAATGTTTTGAAGCAGTCTACAGATTCTGTGGGAGAATTCACAACCAGCGGTGTTGTTTCTCCAATCAAGCAGCACCAACATGTTTTAAGAAGAATCACATGTTCAATATTATTTTCAAGCAAAAAAGACTCTTGTGCTTTTCTCAGTGATAAAGTCGCAGTCACATGTTTGATACAGGTGAAAAGTTTGGTGATCATACTGAGTTTTTGTGAGGACCAGTGTGTGAAGCATCTGTCCATCTCTTCTGTTTGATTCAGATGGAACCATAAACATATGAATACATCAGATCAAAATGAACTTTTTGTTTTTGTTTTGTAGCGTTCCCATAAAACTGTCCCTTCTGTCAAGTCCCTGCAGACCGTTGCGTTTTGGAACACAATTTTAGAACGATTGTGCGAAGTTCATGTACATACTGTATGTTTATGTAACGTCACAGTGCTTTTAAGTTGAGCGCCAACTTCGGTGCTCAGCACATTTTTCTTACTTTTAATGTGTACACAAGATGAGGAGGAAAGCAAAATTATCAACATTTCAACAGCAACAATAGCATTTTTTTTACCTGTCTTTTGTTTTTTTTCCTCAACTGGGATGTTCAGATCTTGCTGATTTACAGTTGTACTAGTTTGTGTTTGCCTCCTCTGATTAAGAGCCTTTAAGAGTGATTTGACTTTCAACTTTCCATCTGTGAATATGTCCCAGCTGTAAAACATCTACACAATGCTGTGTGTCTGTAAATGTTATCTGTTAATTATTGGGACACGATGTCCCACGTATGAAAGAACATCAAGCTTCATTATAGAGCATCAATGTGGTGAACACAAGTGATGTCATATCCCTTGTTTAGGATGGTGCCTATAGACTACATTTTAATTTGGACTCATCATTACGGGTGGAGTGGGGTAACTATTTGTCCACCTTGTTAATTGTTCATTTTTTATGTTTAAATAAAGGTATTTAAAAAGTATTTTCAGTTAAGTACATTTCCAAGCATTTGAAACAAGTGTTTTCCCCCACAATGTTCGTTTTTGTTGCTGTTTGATTTCTGTCTTGGAAGTAATTCTTCATGGCCTCAACAAAAATCAAACCCTTTTTTATTTTATTATTTTGGTCACTCCCAAACCAGGTTCTTTTTCAAGGAAAATACACACAAATGAGATCATGTGCATTTCTTCAGCTATTTGAGGAAAAATATCAACTGTGGCCATTAAAATTCCAGATAAGCAGTTTCTGTTTAAGACTGAAATAGTTTTATTGAGAAGTCATTTTCCTTCACCCTGCTTGGAGTAATTGGTCTACTAGGTTAACAGTTGCTCTGGAGAGAAATCTACATTTTGATTCAGTGTTGTTCAGTTCCAACAAAATGCATTTTAATAAAATGAATTATTCATACATACTGTTGGGTTTGTGTTTTGAAACGGAATTTACTGATGGTAAGAGACTAAAGTGTTTTCCAGGCACAGATGATGAAATCCAACAGATTGTGTCAAATTTAGGGTAAAATTTCACTTTTAGGTTTCATCAATCTTAAGTATTACAATCTTATACAGATAAATATTTACTTTCACTGCAGCATAATTTACTACATTTACAGTTATTCTGTGCAGTCAGAAGTGCTTATTTTGAATAAAGTACAAATACGTGAAAATTTGTGGTTATGATTCTCCCCAAACCCCTGGTGTATTATTTTTTAATGGTGTGGAAAGTGAAAGAACCTTTTAATAAAACGCTCAGAAAAGTGCAATGCGTAGCCTCAGGTAGGTGAATGTCTCCCTCTGGTGGACAGAGAGAGGAACGTCACAACACAATGAGGAACGGAACCCCGTCGTAAGTTTATTTTTCATACATTCATACATTTTACAGTCTTTGTTTTAATGTACAGGACGCTGAAAAGCTGAAAAGACAATGCAGCCTATAAACCCGACTCAGTTACATCAGTTCTGCCAGGAGGAATGAGCCAAAATTCCAATAAACTACTGTGAGAAGCTTGTGGAAGGAAACTTCAAGCGTTTGAGTCGAATCATATACAGTTTAAATCCAATGCTACCAAAGACTTTAAAGAAAGTAATTCAACATTTTCTAAAGAATTCTCTCATTTTTCCAACATTTAGCAAATAGAAATTAATTTGGACGAGTTTTGACTGAATTATTGTAAGACAGTAAGAAAAAAAGAAGTAAGAATTTTTTATGAAGTGTATGTAAAATAAAAAGCATCATCTACATATATGCAGTCAAACCCCCTTAGCTTGCTGATCCTTAACATAACTTTCGACACATTCGCAGATCCTTACGTTTGTTCCAAATCCCGATCTAATCCGACAAGATTGCTGGACAGCATCAGAATCAGAGTGTATGTGTAATAATAATGCTTAAATATGGAAGTTTTTCACACCCATGAGAGGGGACTGTTGTTTCTAGGGTCACAAAATCAGTAAATTTGTAAGGCCCTCTGACCAAATGATAAATCTGACTCACTGTAAAGCTCTATTTCTTAAGAACATATCTCGTCTGATTTGCACTCCAAAACTGCTGAGTCATCCAATTCTGTGGCACTGACACATGTAATAGTAAAACTGGTTGAGACTGGTTTAAGTGGGTGAAAAATGCCTATCCCATCTCACCCAACAATCCACACGAACTCTTATTCAACACTAACATTGAATAAAACAAACATCACAGCAATAACAGCAATAAACAGTCCTCACATGGAAGCTGCTCAGCACTGCATACTTTCTCCCCATCCCTGCACAGTGACGACTGCTCGAAGACCACAAGGAAAGCTCTGCTTCCTCAAATATGTCAGAATTTAAATGTTCAAATATTGTATTTTTATTACTTTTAGAAACATTTTCAATTTAGCTATTTATCGTATTGTCTGACACGATTTACCTCTCATACATTTCCGTGGCAGCAAAATGCATTAACATGTTTTGAAGCTCAGCTTTAGAGCAGAATAGAACGGCTTTTTAACTGCAGAGAAGCTGAACGGTGAGTCAATGGAGCAGTGGGCGGAGCAGGACGCTGGTCTGATGAATGCTGATTGGACAAACTGTCTAAAGAGTGGAACCCTCGTTTGACCCGCTTTATTTATGTACCCCGGCGATGTAGCGACGTGGAGCTAAGTTTCATGCAAATTTGCAAGCGAAGTTGTGAGACTAAGTGTTGCACGTTGTGTGTTATTGGCTGGTAATATAAATAATTTCTGTTTGTATACATCATACTTTAAATTAATATCGTTCTTGAATTTACTCCGTACGTTTCAGCTTTGTCAAGTTTGTTTTTTCATTCAAATCTTCAAAGTAGCTTGTGGAAGGAGACTAGCAGCTAGCAAGCTGTACATAATGAGAGATGGTGCAAATACTGTTCATTTACTTTTGGAAAAGCCATTTAATCATCTTCCTTATGAGGAGAGACCTGGTTGCTACGGTGGCCCTGAAGTGCAAACCACAACAACAAATTGAGAATTACAAACACAAAAGCAGAAACAACAACAAATTGAGAAACGCAAACACAAAAGCAGAAACACAACAACAAATTGAGAAACACAAAAGCAGAAACACAACAACAAATTGAGAAACACAAACACAAAAGCAGAAACAC
>JBBIGC010000001.1:8344639-8363254 GCA_037576955.1 Lepidarchus adonis
TGGTACCTCCCCTTTCAGTTTCTTTAATGTAATTGTGTTTCTGCTTTTGTGTTTGTGTTTCTCAATTTGTTGTTGTGCTTTGCACTTCAGGGCCACCGTAGATTGCACCTGATTTTGTGCAAAAATCAGGGGAAAAAACAGGTCTTTTTTAGTTCTCCTGCTATGACGAGGTGAACTGGCTGACTGGAAAAAATGTGTTGTTGGCCTCTTGATGAAACCTCAGAATTCATGTACAAATAACACATTTTATGATTAGCTTGTTAGCTAATTAGCTAATTAGCCCATTAGCTTGGCCCCCGTTAACTGTGCAGGACAGATTTCCTTTCATGTATTTACCCTCATTACGACAGCTGACCCACCCCACCTCTCGCCAGATTTAGAGCCTAGACTAATAGGGGCACGCTAACGTAGTTTGACTGTATATGAAACTTACTGCTCTAATTAATTAATATTATTACTAATATGTTGCTGTTGCTATTATAATCCGGCAGATGGTGGTTCCAACTCTCTTCTCTCTGCGACATCCTCCTCTGTTTTCACGAGGTTTTGGAAGCAGAAGAAACCAGATTGCTTCTAATCAGCACAAGATAGTCAGTAGTTCCGATTCTTCGTTAAACAAATGAACACTAAATCCCAGAAGCCTCACCTTTAGTCTTTCTCACCACTTTTGTGTTGCAAACATCTGTCAAGTCAGCTTTAATTTCAAGCATATGCAGTTAGCACGGTATTGGCGAGATCTCCAAATACAGCAATAGCATTGAGTGAAAAAGCAAGAAACCGCTGAAGTTTCATTTTCAGTAACTACTGCCCCATCCATCAGAAGAAAGGGGGGGTGTACCTCATTAACTGGTCAGTCAGTGTGCGGTCAACAGAGAATGTTCAGATTCAATCGAACACTAAATAACAAAAGTTTGACCATCGGTCAGTCTCAACACTGGCGTGGATTCAGCAGATTTCTGTGACTGGGGGATCAGTAAAATAAACATTAATATTGATTGTTTGAAAATAATAATAAAATGGTTGTGTATCATTCATGTTTTGGTTTTCACCTGCTGCTTGGTTCTCCTCAGCCTTAGGCTCCTCAGCAGACGTCTCCTTCACCTCCTCCAGCATCTCTTACAGCAGTTCAAGTATTAACCTGTGCCTGAGTCTCACTTTCCTCTTCTCAATCCCCATCAACTCCTGCACCTCCTCTTTCACTCTCTCCTGTTCTCCTCCATCTGAAACCTTCTTGATCATTGGGGAGCAACTCGGGCAGGCTTTTCTTCTCAGCTTCTAGAAATGTTTCTGAAACAGAGTCACTGTCTGTGTTCTTGAGTGGAGTTGTAGGAACAAAGATACATTTTGCAACCAGAGAGCTACCTATGACGGAATTTGCATCAGATTTGTTTGTATCATTTTTCATTTACTTGTGACTGTCACCAAGAATGACAAATATGAAGAGGTAGCAGAAGGTGTTGTTAACCAGTTTCAGCTGTTTTGGTGTTAATGAAATGCACAGCTGCACTAGAGGGGCAACAATATGCCAACCCCCAAAACAGGAATGGTTTTACAGACGTAGATCAGCGTTAGCATCACTACTGGTAGCATGAGGCCATTTCTGGACACTGCAGAGGTTGTACAGTTAGTCCATCTCCTCCAGGATGGGACATCAAAACGAGCCATTGGCAGAGGTGTTGGCACAGTCTCAAGAGGATGGAGGAGATTCCAGGAGACAGACAGTTACTCCAGGAGAGCTGGACTGGGCCAAAGATTATCCATCAGAAGGATCAGTTTCAGCTTACGTGAAATGTAAATGTGACTAAGTACATTATTGTCAGTAAACATATAAATGTGACGGCACCGAGATTTGTGGTGAAGAATCCAAGTGTAAGTGGAGGAAATGAATCCTGAGTGACATGGTGCACTTCATTGTCTTGTTTGCTTTGAGAAGTTTGTCTACCAGCTGAATGTAATTTGTGGCTCTGTAATTGCCCAGAAAATTGTTAACAATGTCGTTGAAGGCTTTCCAGGCATTTTCCGGCCCAACTAACAGATCTTCAAATCGCTTGTCACAATAACATGTCTTGGGGCCAACAAAAATGCCCTTTTTGATCTTCGCATCAGTTGTTCTTGGGAACATCTTAAATAATGTTTGTTGTTGTTTGTTGTTGAAAAGTCACTCACACTCACAAAACTGTAAAATATAACAACAAAACATGACAAAATGATTGGTAAATCCTGATGTAATATTCATGATCAGCACCCAGAAATCTATAAGAAACACCCAACAGTGTTCAAGATACAAAAACTTTGTTGTGCAGTGTAATGGGTCTTGGTTCACTTGTTTGTTGAAAACTTAATGAGAGAATTGTCAAAAAGAACATTTCTCAATGCAACATTACAAAGGATTTAGATGTTTCACCATCTACAGGACATAATATTGTGAAAGATTCAGGGAATCTGAATTAATCTCAGACCTTTAATCACTTAGAAGGCATTGAATAAGACCCACATGGGCCTGAAGTACTCTGGAAACGTTGCTTCATTGTAACTTAACACAGTCCACAGGTTCATGCAACCTGAAACTCTATTATGCAATGAACAAGTCATACACTAACTCTATGCAGAAATATGTTCTTTCAGATAATTCCATGTTTCAATAAGAAATTATGGTCAAATTTTCCTTACTGAATACAACTAAAACATCTGTCATTGTACAGAGGGAGGGTGTCTCAGTGCCTACAGCAAGGTTGACGTGCATGTGTGTGAAGGTACTGTATTGAGGTTTTAGAGACACATGTTGGTATTAATTATAATTAATTATAATTATATAATTATGAATGCATTATTCTAGAGAGCCCAAGGTTAGCAAGACAATGTGAGGTCTCTATCCACATATACTGAAGCAATGGATAACACAGTTCATGAAACCTTAGAGAATTGAACTCAGACCAGACTTTTTGACTCCACAGCAATTATAGAAGATAATTCTGTATTTTCTGACTGGTATGTTAACATACAAAGTGATTGAAAGTGTCTAGTTAGGTTTCTGGGGTGGTTAATATGTTTTTTTCATACACAGCTATTTTCAGTGTCACCTGTTTCATAGTTTGATGATTATGTCCTTACATTTTAAACTTTTGATGCAATTTCCCCACCTTTAGGACAGTTCATACCAATTTAATTAGTGAGATAATGGGACAGCAGCAGTAACAGCCAGATTCCAATACTTTATTTAACGCAACACAATGCTCCCACTCGCATCCATAGGCGTACCCAACCCCGGCCAGAGTACACGCACCCCCCCACACAAGCTTTACTGCCCTTTCAGTGCATTGAGGTCTGGATACCGGTCACCATTACTGCAGCGGCTGCTAAAGGCTCATCGATGGCTGTATTCAGTCCCTGTCCTCATCAGTCACAATAAACGTTCTATCTTTTCCCTCTCCCTCTCTCTCTCTAACACACACACACAAACACATTATTTCAGTAGCTTTTTATTGTTTTTTCTTCTCTCAAATGGGGTATTAAGATTTTGCTGATTTACTGTGTAGTAGTTGATTTATGTAGCATTACATTTTTTGTTTTTTAAAAGTGCAATACAGATTGTATCTCAACAACACACTTAACTCTAATTCTGACTAGTTTTGACTATGTGGTACGTGTCATAGATATAAGTGCCAGACTTGAGTCTGCTCACATATCACCAATACAACGGGTCTGTTGATTCTTGATTCTATAATCAAGAATGTATGATTTGTTAACTGTCTTGAACTTTAATTTAACTGCTAATGGTTAAAATAAAATTTTCCTAGTGCTTTCACAGATCAAACAAATGTACAAATAAAACTGGGACAGAGATGTTAACCAGTGTTTTAAATACACTGTGTAATTATTTGGGAACTGAGGAGACAAACATTTGCAGTTTGGCAAGTGGAAATTTTGCCAAATCTCACTTGACTCAAGGTCTCAGCTGCTTGAATGTCTGTGGTGGCGGTTGACAGACCTGTCAAGCTCATGCACTCTATGTCCATGAATCAATGCTGTTATAGTATGTTCAGAGTGATGCTACGCATTGATATTGTCTGAAATAAGCATTTTTGGTAAAAGACTCTATCTTCATGGCAGAATATGTCTAATTGACATTAGATTGAGCACAGAGGTTACTGATGCATCACTGTAACACCAACTGATTTCACACCTTTTGCCGATCACAGCCAGAAAGTTCAGTGATGTGTGGGGTGTGTGTGGAGGAGTCTTATGGTCTGAAGAAACTCCTCTTGAGTCTCTCAGTCCTGGCCATTATGCTCATCAGCTTCCTGTCTGATTTCAGCAGCTGAAACAGGCTGTTATTGGGGGGTGTGAAGTCCATGAAAATCCTGATGGCCCAGGTCCTACATCTCTTGGTGTAGATGTTCTGTAGAGTTGGCAGACATGACTTGCAGCAGCGCTCCCCTGCATGAATCACCCTTTTCAGGGCTTTACTGTCCTGAACACAGCAGTTCCCAAACCAGCATGTGATGTTGGGACACTCTCCACAGCGCCTAAGTAGAAAGCCTTTAGGATCACTGAAGAGACCCCAAGCTTCCTCAGTTGTCTCAGGTGGTACAGGCGATTAGTCATCTTGAGTGTGCCATACGTTTTCAATAGGTTATGGACTAGCGGTGGTGAATAAAATCGTGCCATGCCCACAAAGTCCCTCTGCTCAAAAAGGCACATGTGAAGGCCCGTCTAAAGTTTGCCAATGAACACCTGAATGATTCAGAGAGTGCTTAGTTCTGTGGTCAGATGAGACCCCAAGAACACCATCCCCTCTGTCAAGCAACATTAAACATTATGCTTTAGGGCTGTTTCTCTGCTAAGGGCACAGGACACCTTCACCGCATCGACAGGAGGTTGGCTGGGGTCACATACCATAAAATCTTCCCTCTGTCAGGACACTGGAAATGGGTTGTGGTTGGGTCTTCCAGCACAAATGACCCAAAGCATACAGCCAAGGCAACAAAGAGGTGGCTAAAGAAACGCGTTAAGATCATGGATTGGCCTAGCCAAACCTGTGGAGGGAGCTGATGGTTTGAGTTGCCAAGCGACAGCCTTGAAACCTTAATGATTTAGAGCCGATCTGCAAAGAGTAGTGAACTGAAATTCCTCCTATGTGCACAAACCTGGTCAAGTACAAGAAATATCTGACCTCTGTGCTGCCAACAAGGTTTTGCTACCAAGTACTAAGTCTTGTTTTGCTAGGGGATCAAATACTTATTTCACTCAATGAAATGCAAATCAATGTACAGTATATATTTTATAGAATGTGATTTTCTGGATTTTCTTTTTGATATTCTATCTCTCACTGTTAAAATAAACCGACCATTAAAATTATAGACTGTTCATTTCTTTGTCAGTGGGAAAACGTACCAAATAAAATAATTATTTCCTCTACTGTATGTCTCTCTAAAATCCTAATAAATGCCACTAAGTCAATTGTATATTCACATACTTACATCACAGATCACAGATGTTCACTATTCCGCCATTTGCTGATAACAAAGAATAAAAAACTTTATGCAACATTATGCAAAAAAAAAGAAGAAATATGGAGTCATCTGACTACAGTTCCACAGTCTTTTGTTCCATCTGAGATGACTTCGGCAATCTTGTATTTCTTGAAATAAATATTCTCTCGACTTTTGGCACAAAGACGTGTAACATGACTCATACTTGTTTGCAGAGACTGATGGATGCAAATTTTCTGCCCAATAATGACACCTCACATGCTACCAATTACTTTATTTTACTTTATTAAATGTATTATTTATTTATTTTTAGAATGCCACAGTCAGTCTAAAACTAACACTGTTCATCTCCAAGAGGCCAGTGAAGTATTGAGTCAACTTAAGTCGTCAGTTTTATTTCTATGGAGCTTTTTGCAACTGATGTTGACACAAAGCAGATCCAAAGGTGACAGGGGCAAGAGCAAAAACTCCCTAAATGGTAGGAAGAAACATTTGGAGGAACCAAGGCTCAGAAGGGGAACCCATCCTCCTCTGGTCAACACCAGACAATAATAATAGTCAAAGAATATTACTAAATAATTGTAAACATTTTAGGTCATAATTATTTCAGTTTAAAGACAGGTGGGCCTCACTGATCAGTAAGGTGGAGCGTGGTTCTGTCCGTATGGGCTCTCCTCAGTAGGAGTGAGTGGGTTCCAGATTATCAGGATTGGTCAGCAGGGTAGCAGCAGTTTACCTTGACATCTTATGACTTTACATCTATTTGTGTATTTACTGATGTAGAATTACAGAGAAACTGCCTAAAGCTGCTAAGTTGGGTTAGCATACATATCCATCAAATCATTGACTAGTCTTACAGTTATTCTGCACAAACAGTCAGCAGGAGTCAGGAAAGTGCTTTATTGAATAAAAAGGAATATTGCTATTACTAGAAAACTCAGCAATAAATATATAAAATAATCTTATTAGTAGTAGTAGTACTAATCTGTTACTGTTGCTATGAATATGAGGCAGATGGTTCTTACAGCTCTTTCTTTCATCTGCAATATCTTCCTCTGGACTCGTAGGTTTCAGAAGCAGATCTAGAGAAGAATACAGTTGTGATGAACACCTTGTTTCTAATCAGCACCTTGAGATGGCCAGGTAATCTGGTCCTTTGTTAAACTAAGTGACAGTAAATCACCAAAGCCTCACCATCAGTCAGTATCAGCTCTTTCAGCCTCTGCAGATGTGTTGCAAACATCTGTATTAGCAAGATCTGCAAAATAAGCGATAACCGTTTCTAAAAAAAAAAAACAAGAAAGAGCTGAGCTTCTGTTTCATGAGGCTTAGCAGAGGTGTGGACTCTAGTCACATGACTTAAACTTAAACTGGGTATTAAACTCCATAAACACAGAGTGAAAGAAACTTGGTGGCTTCTTTGAAAGCTGAAATGTCATTAAAGGGTGTATTCTGACCAACGTATAGCTTAGTGTAGAGATTTTGCCTCTAAGTCCCATAACCTTGAGGAAAGAATCCGCATGACCTGCAGCGAGGCTGAACGTTGGCTCAGATGTGGAGGTATACAACTAGTAGTCTTCAAGGCGTTAGAATGTGATGACAAGTAAAACTTCAATGACTCCTTTGTTGATGCTAAAAATAAGAATATACTCTTATTTATTCATATTAACTAAAGTTTCTTGTGTTATTTTAGAAATATTAGACCAGATTAAAGATTATTTTATTCTTCTTTCTGTTTTGTTGATGTGGATTAGGGTGAATAAATGTATTCTGACTCTTTTACGACTTTAGATTTAAAGTGTTAGACTAATTCTAAGCAGTTACTTAGTTACTGTACATTCACCTTGTAGCTTCACTCACTGACCATTTTACCAGAAACACATTTCATATAAGTTTACAGGTACTAACTGTAACCTAACTGTAAACTGTAAACTAAAAGTTTGACCATTGGTCAGTCTCAGCACTGGCGTGAAATTAAGCAGATGTGATGTAGACGCTTGTGACTGGGGGATCAGTAAAATAAACATGAACACTGATTTGTTTAGAAACAATAATAAAATGATTGTGTATCGTTTAAGTCTTAGTTTTCCAGCCCACCTGTCATCCTTCACCCTGTCTGCTGGTTCTCCTCAGCAGACGTCTCTTTCACCACCTCCAGCATCTCTAACAGCAGCTCAATTATTAACCTGTGCCTGAGTCTCACTTTCCTCCTCTCAACCCCCATCAACTCCTCCTCCACCCTCTCCTGTTCTCCTGAATCGGAAACCTTCTCAACCATCTCTGTACTTCCAGCCTCCTTTATCTTTTATTCCTCCTCATTTCTTCAGTATCTCCTTGCTCAAATTGATCTTTTCCTTGTCCACCATCTTTTCTCCATCTACGTTCTCTTGATCATTAGGGAGCAACTCAGGCAGGCTTTTCTTCTCAGCTCTTCTCAGAAATGTTTCAGTGAAGCTGACTGTCCTTTCTTCCAGGTCATCCTCCTCTTTGACGGTACAGATTTGATCTGAAGACTTGTAGAAATAGTACGGGTCCTCCTGATCATCCTCATTTTGTTTGAAACAGCAGAAGAGCTTCATGTTTGGGACTCTTTGGTTTTTTTAGCTGAAACAGAACTTCAGACTCTTGCTCTGAGCATCGTCATGGTACTTTTTACTGACAACATCATGATGAAGAATTTTCTAATGTCCGATACTGTTCAGTGATACAACGTTTAACTTTTCTCTGCATTTGAAACTATTGCACTAGGACATATTATTATTCTGTACTCAAATATACAGTTTACATAATTTCACTTTTGTTTTCTGTTCTTATAAAGCTTTAGTCAGTGGTGTAACCACCAGTCCACAGATAACCATGTAGTTTAAGGAGTTCCCGCCCAGATCCACGATCTTATTTAGAGGCAGCGTTCACACTGGAATACTGGGAAATTCAGAATATAATCCTTTCACCATAAATGATGCTACGTAATGTAGACAGATGAGTATTTGTAGTGATGTGTAGTCAGGACAAGGCCTTATTACAGTAAATTAAACAAAACAGGGTCTCTGTGGGTAAAATAATCATCTGAGATTTTGTCCAAAAGATACTATTATTTCATATTTTCCTTTACAGAGTCAAACTGGACAATACTGAACAGTAATGTATCTCCATTTTTTGTTTGTTTACCAATTACCAACAGCTCATTAGGAATGAACTTTTTATATATTTTGGAATAGAATTATGTATCTTAAATTAAAAAAGTTTTTGCTTTCACATATTTTGCTTACATCTTATATTTGAATTTTTTCAGATCACTATTGGAAATATATATTTTTTTAATTACGAGAAAAACGCCAAATCTGCGATGTGAGAGAATTTCCTTCCACTTAACATGTGTAAAAATATTAAACACATAAAATATATCAGTCCTCCGGCTATGCCCCCCCTCTTCCTCCTCCTCCCACTACTACTACACAGTCCGTCTACGTAACGTTTATGTAACCAAGGGAACCGGTCAGTCTCCGCGTTCTCGCGAGACTCGGCTAGCAGCGCCCCCTCCTTGTGCTAATGCAGAGAGGAAAAGGGAGGGGAGAATCGCTACAGCACCAGCAGCCTTTTCAAACACAAATACAGCTCGGTTTTACATATTTCCTCAGCAGAAAGTCGGACCCCGGGAGTTGGATATTGCCTGTGTTCGTTTTTTAACAGACTTCCTGCTTCGAGTGCATGCTGAGGAGGCGGCGGAACGACAGGATAGTTCCGAGCAGGAGTGAAGCGGCCTGTTTTGTTCCTGATATCCCAGAGCCGAGGCTCGCGCTCGCTGGAGGCCGGGGGACTAGCTTCTTGTCTCGCTTCCTTTCATGCTTTTTTGGACGCTTATGTTTCATTTTGTGTCTTCGTGCCACGCCGTACGAGTGTAGTTCGCCAGTTATGCTATGTCGCTGACGTTAGCGACTTAAGCGGACGAACGGAAGCTATTTTCGGCGCCTCGGGAGCCAGTCGTAGGGAAAGCGGGCCTGTTTTGTTTTTGCAGCGCCATGAAAAGCAGGAGGGGACAATAACACGCACAAATACAAACACACGCAAGCCTTTCGCCTGCTCTCCACTCGAGTGTGTGCCGGGCGCTAACGGCGGTTTGCTCGTCGTGAGAGCGGTGATGTGAAAGGAGGAAAACGACGCCGCGGCCACGACGACGGCAGCGACGAAATCGCGTTGACGTCGCGAAGCAAGGAGAGAGAAAATCTGGCCGCGCGTGAGTTCGGGAGCTCAGAGCTGCTCGCTAACACTCCCGACTGCTCGGGGAAGAGCGCCTCCGCTGTTGTTGTTGTTGAATTTGAAATCGGAAAAGGCGAACGAAGCTGATACCCCCCTCCTCCTGCTGTCCCCTCCTCCTCTTGAAGAAACGGGCCCTCTTCACAGCAGGGATTGTTTTCTGGACGAGTTTCGGATTTAACGCAAGCCCATGATGATGATTCGGGCTTGTTTCTTGTCGCGGATGAGAGAAAAAAACGACAAACATGGAGTGGTTGGACTGAACGCTTTGCTCGTGTGGAAAGACATGTTCAGCGTCCCTGTGTGCTGATTAGCAACATATGCTAGCTGGGCTACACCCCGGCGCGCGCGAGGAGGGGTAAGCCGTGGATGTGTTTGTGTATAACTCCTGCTCGAATAACCGGATCCCGTACATGTGGGAAGTCATCGGTGCAGCCCGTGAACGTTATCCCGGTGCTCGGCGTTAATCGTATGATCCATCTTCCGAGCAGAGGCGTTGATCTGACTGGGGGACATTGGGGAGAGCGTTAGCCGGTCCTGTTTTTCTACACTCTCCATCTGTCCTTCCTTTCCCCCTCCACTTTCTCTCTTTCTCTCGCTCTCTCTTTTTCTACCGAGCTGCATCTGTCGAGCCCTGAGACTTGCTGAGGATGAACCCGGTGAATGCGACCGCTCTCTACGTGTCCGCTTGCCGTTCGGTGCTGCAGTGCGATCCCCAGGACCCCCAGGGTTTAGCCGAGCTCTACAAGCTCCTGCCGTTCTTCAGGCAGTCTCTCGCCTGCCTAGTGTGCGGTAAGAACCTGTCGATTTTTACTACGTTTGTTGTGTGGAGACGTTCGTCTGTAGCTCCTCCTTGACCTCAAGCACGACACACCCCCGTGGAGCTTCTGCACTGATTCCTGACTGCGAATAAGAACCGACCTGTCCCTCTTATGAAGCGTGTGTGTTCTGCTATAACGTCCTTATATATTCGTTTAATGTGTTTTCATGATGAATCATGTCGCGTCTATTTTATTTGACACACACGTACTTTAGTAGCCCGGAGCTTCTTCCCACAGGCCCTCAAACAGGACACTGCATAACACACACACTGCTACAACACGGGACACTTTCAAACTCCGAGCCCTCACCTCTAAATGATTTTTATATTTGCACATCTGACTTACAAGCTGTTTGCACTTTTAATACAATACACCTTATGTAAACGATCAAATTCACTATATAATATATATATATGTGTGTGTGTGTGTGTGTGTGAATGTGTGTACATATGTGTATATATACATATACTTCTTAAGATTTACTTTTATTTTCTATTTCTTGTCTAAGGGGCATATTGGGTTACATTTCACTGCTGGTCATACTTGTATAACCTAGTATCTGATTAAAGCATCTTGAATCTTGAAAGCATGTGCAGATGACAACAGAATTCATAGGACATTGCCTTGTTGCTGTGGGGAGAGCAGTATTTTAAATTAGATGAACTGGGGAAAAGCTCAGTTTGTATGTGGTGCTGCAATCCCATTTGCCACGTGCATTGTGTTTAAATGTCCTGATAAACAGAGCAGTGGGAAAAGCTCTTATCCTTTTTATAGTGGCACATGGAGTAGCAGTCAACAGCTTTACCCCAATGTTGTTGATAAAGAGCGCCATCTACTGATCTAGGAGTGCCTTTTTGCATGTTAACATGTTTTCCAAATGATCCATTTTGTTTGTTTCTCTTCTCATAGGGAATTTGCTCCAAGATCCGATCGCCCCAACCAATTCTTCATGCCAGCACTATGTCTGCAAATCATGTAAAGGCAAAAAGATGATGATGAAGCCATCTTGTAGCTGGTGTAAGGACTATGACCAATTTGAGGAGAATAAGCAGCTTTGTATTTTGGTTGATTGCTACAGGAAACTCTGTGAGTACATTGCAGACTCTCCAATTGCCTCCCACGTTTCAAGTGCTGTGGGGGGATCCCCGGACATACTGGCCCTGTTGAATGAGGGCCTATCATTGGACAATAGCAAACAAGGGGAGGTTCCTCTTTCACTGAACGTGACACGGCACTCCCCTCCTCCTTCAACCTCGGAACCGCCTCCTGAGGACGACCATTCACCCCGTTTGTCAGAGGTGAAAGAGCAACCCCTTAGTCCATTAGGGGTTAATGGGCTTCAGGACTGTAATGGGTTAAGTAATGTGGATGAGTTAACGTCCAGCTTGCCCTCGCCTCACAACAATGCCCCTGTGACGGTGGAGGTGGAGGGTGAGGTAGTGAAACAAGAAAACTTTACTGATGAAATTCCTGTATGTGAGGCTGTTGCAGCAGCTGGCGAGGAGCTTTGTGCCAGCAGCATGGACATATGCGGTTTCAGAGAGGACATAAAGCACGACGGAGGCACTCTCCTGTTGAGCGTTGAGGAAGTGCTCAGGACTCTGGAGCCAGACCACGTGTCTCAGGATGAGTGCCCTACTATTCTGCAGTCAAGCCTCCAGGCTTCAGGGAACATAAATGGACCGTTTGGCTGTTCCACCACTTCTGCGGACTCTTCCCGGCAGCTTTCCTCCCTTCCCCTCGACTCTACAGGGGTCTTGCCGCCCCAGCATCCAGCCTCACAGCAGAGCCCTCAGCCCTCTTCTGGAATATCCTGTTCTGCTGCAACTCCCAGAGTGCCACGGTCTAGCCGTAAACGCTCCCGATCTGAGAGCGATAGCGAAAAGATTCAGCCTCTGCCCATCTCTACCATTATCAGGGGGCCCACGTTTGGTGCCTCCATGCCTGTTCCTGTCAAGTGTGAACCTAAAGCTCCAGCACAGGCCGCACCCCACATGGCAGCTGTCCCCAATGGTGGGGGGTTGTCAAAAGTGGGTAAGGCCTTGCTGGTGCCAAATAAAAGTGTCAAAAAGCCCCTTGACCAGCATGGACCTAAAAAGGCATACACGAAGGCAAAACAGAGTGCTCCTAAGTCAAAAGACAAGACGAAAGAACGGATTGCAACCAATCCACTTGTTCCAGGGAGCCCAACAAAAGTGGTGTACAAGAAGCCACAGGAGAAGAAGGGCTGCAAATGCGGCAGGGCCACCCAAAACCCAAGTGTTCTTACATGCAGGGGCCAACGATGCCCATGTTACTCCAACCGCAAAGCCTGTCTGGACTGCATATGCAGAGGTTGCCAGAACTCCTACATGGCCAATGGTGAGAAGAAACTGGAGGCATTTGCTGTGCCGGAGAAAGCCCTAGAGCAGACCAGGCTTACCCTGGGTATCAATGTCACCAGCATAGCAGTGAGGAACGCAGGTGGAAGTGGGGCTGGTGGGGTGCTGAACGTCACCTCTGCAGCAGGTCCACCTGTAGCCTCGTTTTTAGCTGCTGGACCTCATGAGGACAAAGGTTTTGATGAGACTTTGGATATGAGGTTTGACTGTTGAGCCCCGCACAATGCTCTTACTATCGCACCCCCTTATTCCAGCCTGGCTCCCCCTTGGCAAGGTGCAACTGAGACCTAGAGAGGGAGCCAGTGGATTCAAAAAATAAGGCAGCTACTGTGATTCTGTTCCAGTTCATGTTATTGATTAAGTCATTGCTGGAGCTTGTGCCTATAAATCACTTGTAACATGCATTTTTGTTGTCTTACACACTATTGTGAATGAGAAGAGTCATGTTACTGTAAGTTGAGAGAATTCAATTGGCAAATTTTTTTATTGTTTCACTACAAGTGATCTATATGGCATGATCTTTGGCAAGAAATGCTTGACCTCGTTGTTGTGGGTCATGTTATGTGCATAAGTGGATGACTTTGAGTTAGTAGGCTAGAAGACGAGACCTGTTCAATGAAATGGTACCTGCTATGTCAGTAGAGACTGGTTGTATTTATAAACATTTTTGTACACAGACTTATGGAATTCAATTTAAAAGTACATTTTATTATATATTTTTTAAGTTACATTAACAACATTTGCAGTATTTATTGGGCATCACTTAACATAGATTGCAGTCCATCTAGGGCTTCATCAGGATACCATTTCTACAGATGCAAGTCACAGAGATGCAGTATGTTCGGTTTCTGTCTAAATTATGTTGCAGTCCTGGTTGTGCTAGTTTATGCTGTCTAAAACTTTTTTTTCCCTTGGGGCATTTAAAAACCTGTAATATAAATGTAACATATTTCCACATAAAAGAGAAAATCAAAACATGATTCCTGTCTTCTATTTACTTTATAAAATTTATATGAAAATGAACAGGACTGAAGAAATCTAGATTTGTGTGGACTTGGGATGTTTGTTGTAATAACCTTGTGGTACCACAAGGAGGCAGAAGAGAGAAGT
The DNA here is from genome assembly GCA_037576955.1 of Lepidarchus adonis. NCBI lineage: Eukaryota > Metazoa > Chordata > Actinopteri > Characiformes > Lepidarchidae > Lepidarchus > Lepidarchus adonis. Next base: position 8,358,698 of record JBBIGC010000001.1, read on the forward strand.
AAATCATGCTTTTGAAGTTCCCATGTGTACTATCAGATGTGAACAGTTCTGTTAAAGGGCTAATGCTTCATAAATGCATTATTGTTAGTTTTGCTTTGTGAAGGACAACCCTTCACATGGTTATTTTTAATCCTTGAACTATATTAATGAAGACTCATGCACACATCATGTTCCGTCTTGCAGATGTACACTCTGAAACTCTGAACTCTGAAATGAACTGAATTCAAGGAGGGCAACACTGTAGCCTCTTGGTTAATTCTCATGCGCCATTGTTGATTCACTCTTTGTGCAGAAGATAATTCTTCTTAAAAGTCTTTTTTTTCCACCAGTTGCTGCTGCTGTTTAACTTCCATAGTTGTTTTCCTCTGCCTTTTTCCTTTTGCACAACATTTGACTAACTTTAAACATCTGCTGGATTTTGTTCTATTGGCTGATCCAGGACTGTTCAAAACAGTCTCTTCAGACAGAGGTAGACACATTGGAACAGTGAACAGATTAAAATGTTTCAATTAGAAAGTATAACTTCAATGTCTTGACTTGGGTTCTCTTTGGTCTATTAGGACTTGTCCTCCATAGCCCCGAGCATGCTCAGAAGATCTGAAATGCACCTTAAGAACAAGTTCATTAGGATGAGTAGTCATTTTACATTTATTCATTTGGATGATGATTTTGTCCAAAACACAATCAAGCATTTGTAATTGCTTGCTAACCAAATGTGTTTTTTTTTAATCTTTTCAACAGCAAAAGGTTACGCATACCATCCTATGAATTCACGAGGCACAAATGGAAGGCTAAGGTACACGTAGCTTAGCATCATGTAAAAACTTGAATTTTTCTCCCCAAACTTCAGCCTTGATTCCAAAATATTGCAAAGAATAAAAATGGGAGCTTTATTCAGTGTGCTCTTGTGTTACATTGGCAAATGGACGTGTTCAGTAAAATACTGGTAAATTTGCACAGGTAGAGAATTTACCAACTTGCATCGCCAGTGATCTTAAAGTTGAAAAAGATTTACCTGTCATTCGCTCAAACACATTTTCAGGTTCTTTTGGCTTCTTTATCCATAAAAAGAAGTAATGCTGACATTCATTTTTCAGTAAAAACAACTAATAATCACAGAAAATAAAGAAACTGGAGCCAGAAACTGATAAAAACTCATAATGATAGTGATTCATAGTGATGCCTCACATCCACTGCTTTTGCAAAAAGGAAATATTTTTAAAATGCTACATAACACTTCCCAAGGACGATCAAGCAAATACAGAAACCTTGCGGTCGTCCTCAACTCGCTTCCTTTGGCATGTCACATCAGTCTCCAATGTTACAAAGCGAAGACTTCACCTCCTTCCACTGTACAACAGGAATTTTAGTCTATTTACCTGCACAATACTCTTCTTCTGCTCACAGGGGCATAGACTTGGGTTCCACTGTGACCAATCAACTTGCTACCAAACGTCTTGGCGAGCCCACTTACAGTTCCTGCCTTCTGAGCACGTTATGAGCTACACCTTTGTTTTACTCCGGGCCTTCGATCCACTCTCGATTCGCTTTGGTTTGGCCCCAGATCCATCCAGCCAAACACACCCACCTTTTGATGCCGTCTCCAGTCTGGGTAAAGGGCGCAGGCTTGAGAGAGTGTATTGCAGCACACATATACAGAAGGTTCTCAGATCCTTGGCAGCTTTTCAAAGAGCTCAGAAAACATACCAAGCAAGCTGAGTCCTGTCGCTCGTCTGACAGAGGAACTGTTGCAGTTCAAACGATAAATAAAACCTCGTCCCATCGTTGGGCCTAGCTGACCAAGAAAGCTCCAAAAAAACTCGACATCTCATCCATGTCGATGGTGCTCACGTTACTGACGGTGACAAACAACCTGTCCCCTCCTGCTAATTGGAACAAGCCCGCCTGATAGATGGAGTAGAGGCCGTACTTTGCGGCTCTGGACCAGCAGGTGGTCCTAGCGTTCTTCATCAGAAGAATTGGCACTGGGTAGGAGCTTACTTTCTTATACACATACTGCAGCATGGGTTTGCCACTGGTTATTTCCGTTGATGTGCCCTCATCATCTTGCCTCTCCTCACCGTCCTCTTCACCTTCCTGCTCCCCCTCCTCCATTAGGGTGTGTCTGAAGTAAGTCTGGGAGTAGATGTAGTAAAGGCCGGCCTGTGGCACCACCAGCTCCCCGTCACTCAGTTCAACGTTCTGGAGAAAAGCGAGGCCCTTCTCAGACTCCCAGGACTGGATCTTCTGGCCATAGACTTTCCTGCTGGAGGGACCTATAGCACCGAGGCCAGAGACAGGGATTATGGGTTTGGGTTTGTCAGAAAAGCACCATTGTTTTCACATTTGGCAACACGGAGGAAAAGGGATATACATGTCAAAGGCTCAAGTTACACACCAGCATTTTTGTTATGGCCAAAATGCACAACATAGTTAAATATATTAGAATTTATTTGTCTATTCGGTTAGGGTTTCAATGAAAGCCTTCACAAAAGCTGAGCAAAGCTTCCTGCCATTCTTAATCTTTTTAAGTGCACAGGAATCAAGGTGATCTTAATTCACAGAGAAATTAACCTTTCAGTACTTGGAGGCTAAAATGCTACTGAATGGTTTCCATGCAATTCCTATGTATTTTGCAAAATACCCTATGGTCTACCAACTGAAAAAACTGGTTGTACTCATGTGTTAGAGTTCACATACTAATATCTAAGGTTGTAAAGTTTCATCACAATTCGATTCTATATAAATTGCTTTAATCAACAATCCCATAATCCTTCAAATTTGCAGCGAGGTCTGTGGTCAGAAATTTCACACAATCTGCTACATTTCCATCAACACACACATGCAAACAGATATGGTGTTGCCATAAACAAAACAGCTTCTCAGTGAAAAACACTTTAACAAAGTACAACTAATTGTGGTATAAACACATTATTTATATGTCAGATCAATACATTGGATCATGCACAATATCAAAACAAACAATAATTTTTACACCCCTATTAATATCTAGCATTTCTTCCTAAGCTGCTCACATGGTTGAGCATCTGGCAAGTGATTAGAATAAGAAGGAAATGACTCTGTGGGACATTTCACCACTGGACATAATGAGTCTATATAAATGTTAATAAAGCAGCACAAAATATTTGTATAGGACATACCTCCACTATCCTTGTCTGCATCTGGTATATAGCTGCCTGTAACATGAGCAGCAACCTTGGGCCGAGGGGGTCCGTCTTGGTCTTGGACCACCAAGGAGGGGAGAACTCGGGAGACTTCGTCTGGAAAGAGTCCAATGCTTTAGCTCCTCATGAAATGTACACTTGTCAGTGCATGCGTTAAACACAACGATGCTTTTTCATACACACCTTTGACTGCTGAGGAGATTTCTTTCTGATAGCGATTGGACATCGACTATTGAGAGAAAAAATAGAAAAAAAACACACAACATCAGGACGAGCATCTTCTACTTTGCTGAGTTTGATTTCATATTAAGGCTGGCCAGTCTCCTAAATTCTTTCAGTAATTAAAAATGAGAACAGGTATGTTAGCCATAAATGGGTTCATTGTATCTGTATCCTGCCCCCCACCCCCCTCTGAAGCTGATACCTTTTCTATCAGAAAGTGGAGCTGTTGCGTGACTTGCCAGCAGGGGTCGTCTTTTCCCTCCGCAGCGTCAGCATCCAAACCCTTTATGGATCTGATGTTGGCGCGCATCAAACAAGACACACTGCTCTTGGAGAACGTCTCCTTCATCTGTTAAAGAAGAAACAAGTTCTTTTAGTACCTGTTTTTGCACCACAGCAAGAATCAACACTTTCAGGTTTTTTAATCTCATAAAATATCTCCGCGCGTAAATGTTTAGGGCTCAGTATACTCGCGCCAACTTCGAAAATGGTGACTTCCACCTTAAAAACGCTTCTGGCGCCTGTTAGGATGGCCGTTTAAGGTGGAACGGGCAAAAAACTCAAGCTAAATAAATACATTGATATATGTGTAGTTATATAGTCTCGTGCACCTGGTCCAAACTCAAACTAGTTTCAGAAAAAGTAACCACATTAGCGTCAACTCCAGTCAAACTGTAAACTTGTTGGAGCGAGTCCAAGCAAAAAATGAGTTACACACACACACACACACACACACACACACACACACACAGAGCAACGTTCGTGCTTTTTCTCCAAAACACACACTCTAAGCAGTTTGCCTTGAAAGTTGTTCGCGTTGCTAACTGTCGTTGCGCATGAAACACAGCAAAAAACAAACAAAACAAAGTTAAACATGAGGCCTTACCGTCGTCAAAACGTTGCTGAAGTAGATAAACGTGACGGCGACTGCAATCGTCTGCAGCAGAATGGCCGCCAACAGGAGAAGTCCGATATACTGCATTGTGTGAGAGCTTGTCATTCTGAGGTGCTTCGTGCAGTTCAGCAGCTCGAGACAAAAGCTGGAGCTGAATTCGCCCCCCTAGTACATATGAACACACACACACACACACACCCACACACACGCACACACACACACACACACACACACACACACACACACACACACACA
>JBBIGC010000001.1:8369144-8382425 GCA_037576955.1 Lepidarchus adonis
GTGTGTGTGTGTGTGTGTGTGTGTGTGTGTGTGTGTGTGTGTGTGTGTGTGTGTGTGTGTGTGTGCATGTGTTTTCAATTCATTGTTTTTGTGATGTCATGAAAAAACAGTGCATTTTCATACATTTGTAGGTCAACTAATTAGAACTGAAGAAATGTCCATAAATCTTAATCCTAAATTGTTTTCCTATTATATTTAAACACAGCAGCTTTTACAGTGTGTGGATGTATGTTTTACATACAGATACATTAAATATAGTACACATAGGTCTTATGTACATGATAAACTTCTTTAGAGTTGTTTGAGGATTTTTTTTGCATTTAATCTCCTTTTCAAATCATGCACCACATTTCATCTGGGTTCTACTTTCTGCTTTAAGTCAGTCTGTGGATTTGCTAGTGTGCTTAGGATCATTTTCCTGTTCCATGTTCACCTCTGGATCAACTTTAACTTTTAGGCTGATATTATCTTTAAGCACTCTTTGTATTAATGCAAAATTTAGAGCCTAATCAGTGACTGCAAACTGTTCCTGAGTCCCTGAGGCAGCAAAGCAACCCCAAACCTCACAGCTGGTATTGGGTTATTTTCCTGAAAGGCTTGTCTTTGGTGTACACCACTGTTACTTTGACTGAACAACTCTTTCTACTTTATTCCAAAAGGCCTGGTCTTTACCTGTATGGTCTTTGGCAAACTGTAGTTTTGTTCTTATTTATTCTATTTTAAAGGTTTTTTCCTTCTGTCTATACCCTGCATGTCAAATTTGTTTCATCTCCTTCTGATTCTGGGATGCTAGAGATGCTTTAAGGTGGGATTAATGTAAGGGTGTACATACTTTTTTTCAACATAATTTTCATCCAATCTGTTTTTGTTTATTTAAATTATGAAAATGTACCATAAGCGTATAAGAGGGTGAAACATTTGCTTGTTCAAATATATGGGGAAAAAATGAACATTTTTATAATGGGGTGTACTTATTTTTTCATTGCTTTTTATATTTATCTAGCAATACATACACAACAGCACACTTTTTACAATTGAACAAATGATGTGTTATTGATTTTCTAGTGTTTTTTCTTTTCTTTTTTTTACAGAATTATAACTATTTACTTGTACCTTTAGAGCACAGTTTTCATTTGTATCCTTTAACATGGAATTTTTAAGACTTATTTCACATCCACACTGGTCAAAAGTATAAGACATTATGAAGGAACTTCTAAAATACCAGGCAAATTATTTATTAATTACTAATGAACTACTTTACTCCCAATCAGCCTGTGTGTGCAGAGAGATCGTGGCCATGTTGTAGCTGTTCTGGGCTGATGCTTCATATGTGAATACAGAACGATATAGGGTGATGGGCATTACAGTCCCATGTGACTCTAATGCCTTTATACCCAATGTTCCTAATCGAAGCCTGTTTTTGCACACGGTGCAGTCAGCTTTAAATTCCTTTTTTCAGACTTTAGTCAAGCACGAAACACACTGCTCTCAAGTCCGATCTTGTTGAACATGTACTTGCCCATATTAGGTGAACAGCACGAACAGCAACTGTTTAATCTTATTACTTCGAAAAGTAGCTGTTGTTTTATGAGAGGAGATATTAATGCACACACCACATTGCGACACAGCAGCTGGGTGTGCTTGCATAAAGTCGGACCAGGCTGCATAGTTTATTGGCTATTGGTTCTTTGTTGGTTTTTCTTTGTATTCTTGTTAGGCTTTTCGCTTTTTTCACTTCACAATCCAATCAATTTTAAGACCTGTCAGATCCAAGACATTTTAAGATATTTTACAACCTAAAATCTGCCAAAACCCTTTGAATGTGTCATAACTTTTGCGCAGCACACATGTATTTTCCCCCCAATATGTTAATCTCAGTGAATAACGAGTTATTGTACATAAAAAATATACAGACGTGTTCTCTCTAGAGGATGTGGACTGCTTAGAAAATCTGCAAAATATGTCATTTGCTCATGGACGCCCAAACTAGTGCATTCAATTGAATACAGCACATTTGGGAAATGTATAAACCCGCATTTAATGTCAACTTAACACACATTAAATGCAGGTGTGTGTATGTGTATGGATGGGCTGCTCTGAGGATTGTCCTGGAAACACGTGTCCTGACAGATTTTACAGTAAACAGAGTGTGAATTTCGAGAATCTGCCTTTTTGTCAGTTCAGCGACGTGAGCGATCATGTTGTAACGCTGAACCCTGGAAGGCACGTTAATGAAGCCGACGTTCTGTCGATGACTACGTTATCATATCTGTTGCGGGGGAAGGTGGTGAGCATACAGTGAGTTACGGAGCCTGGACTCCATGCTTCATTGCACTTGGGGAATCAAGTATTTGGCTGCAGAGGAGGCCCCCAACTTTGGGAGGCCCTGCTTTATTGCGAGGAAAGTCTATTGGAATCGAATGCCAGAAAGCCGAGCAAGGGGGAGACAAAGTGGGAGTGAGGGAAGAAAAGAAAGCGAGATTGGGGATGACGGAGGGAGGAGGGCAGTAAAAAGACGGAGAGACAGAGGGCGAGAGAGAGATTGCACAGACATTTTGACCTGGATTATCCAGGACGTCATCATGGTGAGTGTGTTACTGGTCAAAGTTGGATGTCCCTTGTTGTTCCTGTCAAAAGTTTGGGGGCACCTGCTTTTCCAGGCATTTTTAGCTCATATATAGGGTGAGTAAAGGGTTAAGTATATCATACACTCTTTGGAAAAGTGACTCGAATGTTTTTTGGAGCAATGCCAGAGAACAGCTCTTTGGTTCTGTAAAGCATAGGCTGGAGCCCCCCGGCCCCTCCCTTTAGTGTTCACTGCTCTCACACCCCCACTTCCAGCCAGGAAAGGCTTATTAATTAGCTGACTACTTGGATCAACTGTGTGAGGGGCAGCGAAAACACTGGCTCCAGCACCAGAGTTGGGAATCTACCCTCCACACACACACACATTGAAAGGTGTTATCACACCAGGAACTCTTTCTTGTTGTACACACTTAAGGATCAAGCTAATTAAATGTAGTTTCTATTAAAACAGCATAATATTGTAATCTAGGAAGTCAAACCTCTTTTAACCAACCATTCATTTACATTTACACAGAGGTGGACAGTAACTAAGTACATTTACTTGAGTACTATACTTAAGTACAGTTTTTGAGTATTTGTACGTTAATTGAGAGTAGTGTTTTTTAACTTTTAATTTTCACTTCACTACATTTGAAAGACAAAACCATACTTTTCACTTCACTACATTTCTATCAATGTTCTCATTACTCATTACCTTCAGTTCTGAAAGTAGGTATTGTTTTCTCACTTTTCTAAAACGTGATTGTTTTTTTAGCAGGCAACAGCCAATCAGAGATCATCAGTAGTGTTACGTCACGTCTGTTCACTGTAACACAGAAACACCAGCGTTTCTCAAACACGGTCAATCAGTGGCGCGAGAATGGACAGAGACAGAGATTCTTCGTGCTCGCACCCATGGCCATATTTACAGTCGATCTTTAAGTTACGGAAAGGATAAAAAATCTATATTGTTTTAAGTGTGTGCCTTGTCTGTCTAAAACAAAGTGTATCACAGCAATTTGTCATCTAATCTACGAAAGCATATTGACATATGCAAACAGTTTATTAAAAACAATTGAAAGTTTGGAATGAAGTTATGTGAGCTTTTAGATATCAATGATAAGTAATATTACGGTTACTTTGTGCAGTGTGGTCAGTGAAATCACTTTCTGTGCATTTGCTGCCCCAGTCCACTGCTAGGCTTGTCTACGAACTTTAACGCTTAGAGCAACGGCGAGAGCAACAACATGAACTATAGATGGTACATTACTATCTGGGAATGTTAGAAAGCATACATAAAATATCACAAAAGAAAAAATTAATATTCCATCCGCTTTGGCTCGTAGGGAAGCTGGAGCCAATCCCAGCTGACTACAGACCAGGATAGGCTACACCCTGGACAGGAGGCCAACACAGAGACAGTGAAAAAATAAAACAAATGCAAGAAAATGTACAATATGCTGCACTTTAGGCTTAACACTCTATCTATGTGGAAATAAAACACACTCGATGTATGTTAGTTATGGCTTAACAGCATTGGCAGACAATGTTCTCCTCTAAGTGTGTTGAGCTGCATTGAATTAGCAAATGTTCCCACTCTAATAAATGCATTCGAATTAAAAGCACTTTTGTAAAGCTAGATGTTCTCAAACTTGTGATGGCTGGGATATAATATCACTCGTGACCGTGAGCAGGGTATGAAAGGGGAGATTCCCAGTTTTCCTCCTCAGGCCCACACGGGAGGCTCCACATTGATCACCACGTCTCCACGCGGGTGGAAGTCTTCCCTTGGGGACACTGAGGGGTTTTTCCTTACTAATGATGTGCTGCTGCAATGAGCCAATGCTGTTATGAATCTGTCTTTTATAGAGTAGTCTAGAGTTCTGTGGCCATCAGATCTCCACGAGAGACCGCAAAAAGTGAACTGTGAAAGGAGGGAAATCTCCCCGCCTTCTCGCTGATCTGTGAAGATAAAAATGTGCAGCAGATAGAGAGGAGCTGCTAGGTTTGGCTGTTTCTCCCTATTTGGGAGGAAAGACAGCGAAAAAGCCAAGTGGTCATCCTGGGGCGGGGAGTGATTGATGGACCCAAACTTCGAGTTTGCACTGCTGCCTCACAAATCACAGCGGTCAGAGAGGTGGGCGGTTAAACCATGAACAAGAAAAGATTTGTTTTATGTAGAGCCATCTCTAGCTGGACTCTTCCAGCGTTTTACACTACTTGCCGAAAGTTTGGACGTGTTAACTTATAAAAATAAACGTTTTAGTAATGTAGAACAAAGACTTAGTGTCTGGAGCAATGGAGCACTACTGTTCCTTCATTAGTTTCGCTCCTGGTGATGAGTTTTATTGCGGATCTAATCATATCTTCTTTCAGTTTGGCCTAAAAGGCGGAGGAACGGAATCAGATTTGTTCGGTTTGGAGTCAGAATGCTTTATTGTTCATTTCATTCACCTCAGATAGATTTCTTTCCGTTGGTGCTTGTACATAATACACTAAACCAAGGGATCTCACCTTTTTTCCACCTGATCTTTTTTTTTTCACTTGTTTTAGCTTAAATTGTCATTATCATTCCACTTTAATCTCCTGCCTTTCTCTGGGTTTAGGCCCACAGATCACAACAGGGTGCGTCCCATTGATTGAGCACTGCACTACAGACTAGGGGTGAGCAATATGGTGATATTTTATTTTGCTGGGACATATTACATCACACTATGCTAAACTGAGCGTATTTTGGATGCTATCAGTACTTCAAGAGCACTGAGCAGCTGTACGTTTTATCGTTAAAAAAAGGAACACAATTCGTTACCACCCATCACTACTGTACACAATAAAATAACAGAAAGGGAAGTATCACTGGCTGCTACCAAACGAGAACTGGTGTGTAGAAACAGAGAGGAATTCCATAGCTAATGGAATAAAATATTCCTTAATACCATTTTTCCTGGCAATGGGAGAATTCACTTTCTCTGAAAAGCTGAGCGAAGAGGATGAAAGGGTTTACTAGAACTTCCAAGAAAGATGCATCTAGATGTAAGTGTTGGTTAGGACTTCAAACTGAAGGCCTAGATCTAAAATCATGGTTTGCCACTGTCATTGCTTGCACATGTTGGAGATTTTTGGGGGTTAGGACCTTGCCTTTGTGAACGGAGGGTCATAGGTTCAAGTCTCAGCCCAGGTGCCACTGAGGTTCCTTCAAGCCCTCTGCTCTACGTCTCCACGTGTGATGGGTTGAATGCAGAGGTCACATTTCTTTGTGTGATGAGGTGTGTTCACAATGACAGTCACCTACGCTTTCATGTTTCCCTAATTAACTCAAGAAAAGTTTTTATTTGTCATTTCGACCTCATATCAGAACATAGCAACATGAAATAATGTTCCTCATTTATTAATTAATTGACTGATCAATCTAACTCCATAATAATTGGTACCCCTGGTTAAGATGTGTTCTTAGGCTTCTAATAATAAAAACCGCAAAAAATTTAACTGAAGTACATTTTTTTTCTGCTTTTTTGTGAGCCTATATTCTTCTAGAAAAAATTTTATTAGAAGCCTAAGAATACATCTTACCTAAGTTTCATTTTATTTTTCATTTATTTTTTAATTCTGTGCAAAACAAGACAACTATAGGCTGCACAAAGTGAAGACAAAGCAACACAAGAAGTGCAAAAAAGGTGTAGGAGCTAAGTGTACTAACCGTGAGTGGATACAGCACTGTGTATTCTATCAGCAGATTGTGAAACGATATGGGAAACAATGCATGAACTGACCAAAACAGCAGTGACTGGACATAAAGTGTAGTAAACAGCAGCATATTTAAGAAATAAATAGAGGGAGGAATCATTTTCTTCAGGAGTGGTGAGGTGCTGCTGGGACTTTGTAATAGTAGAAAAGGAAAACACTACATACAGGCCCATAGATTTCTGGGCAACAGATCTGTTTGTCATAATTTATTGCTTTTCTTTTATGTGTATTTATTTTATTTCCTTTTTTATATATTCTCTTTGCTTATTTTTATTCCTCTTCACTTTACATGTATCCTTGTAAAGCGCATTGAATGACTATGTGTATGATAATGTGCTATATAATTAAACTTGCCTTTTTTCTTTCTCTTATGCACCCTGTTCACCACAACAAGGGTCTATAGGACCAAGACTGAGACCTACAGTATTAAAATATAGTTGATAAGCTAAGGGATGTCTGGTTTTGAAGCTGTGACTGGAGCAATGAGTCTAATATAACTAACAATTAAGCTTACAGCCAATCATAACTTGACAAAAATATTGAATTTTTATACAAAAAGGGTTTTCAATGGTAGTTTACATATGCACATCTACAAAGACCAATGGACGTTTAGAAAAAAATGCGAAATAAGTGCGATTATGTGTCACAAACTATGCACTCATTTGATGAAGGCTGCATTTTTCTGCCAGTATGTCATTGAAGGTGGCTCCATTTTGAAAGACCTTTTGAATGCAGCTGAGAAACCCTGAAAAGTCTGAGGCCGTTTCCTTCGAGACCTACAGTCACCCACAATTTATCACATGAAATGCTAAACCATATGTAAAATAGCAGATGTTGACTAAGGCCGTCTCACTTGTGGGTGACTGAGCACTAAAGAGGAGCTTTCTTGGTAGAAAGGCTTCTCCTACCTGAGCTGTAGGCATCTCTCACCATAGAGACGCATTACATGCTGTCCACTGGCTGATCTCCAATGGGGTCAAAGCCAATAAATGTGCTGTTGAGCAACAACGCAAAGCCTACAGCTTGAGTTTGAAGAACCATGTTTCAGGAGGAAATTAAGCCAATAACTCTAAAATAATCTTTTTTTTTTCTTTTCAGGAAACTCCCTAACAAATTGAGTGAACCCTTGAAGAAAACCTGCAATTCAGCAGTGCACATGAGTCAGTGTCTGCAGTCGCCATCTGTGTATCATCTGTTACTTTAAAGGGCTCAGATCTTTGATGTAGTTTGGGGGGGGTTTGGAAACATTGTTAATATTTTCATTTGGACTTTTCACGTTATGACATCACAAGAATCACATATATCCACCTATGGCAGAGGTTCACAAATCATCCAGGTAATAAATACCCTTAGTGATGTCTAAATATGAAAGCCAGGCGTGAACTCTCCGGGGTAGCAGATATTCAGGACCAGGAGTTGGGCACCAGGGGACTAGAATCGTTTGTCTCCACCCAGTCCTGTTGAAGTTATAAGGAGTGTTTCATTTCGGAATGTTTTTGAGTAAGGCACATTATAGGGCAGCCAATCAGAACAGAGCTCATGTACACCTATGGGTCTTAAGGGCACAATAGTAGACAGATGGTTTAATTTTAAGGTGGTAAAATGGTCATGTAAGGATGCATAACGACTATTTTGGGTTCATAAACCCACACAAAATTTAAGATATTGGGCCTTTAATGATCTGCAAAAACAAAGCACTTTGTTTTGCAGAGGGCAGGAGAAACTTGGCCATGACTGAGTGGCTGCCCCTTAAAGTCAGGAAGTAATGAACAATGTGAACCTTAGTTGAAAGATAACATTCTTTGGCAAGGTAGGTATGTGAACTTTCACATTCATACCGGGTTTCTTCGGTTTTGTTTTCTTTGAAATAATGAGAGGGCCTTTCTTTTTTTTCTCCTCGGCATCAATAATTAACTCCAAGTTTCAGCACAGACCATAATAACTTGGGCGTGATTTGCTTCTCAAAAGCACTCTTTGGCATGACGAGGCCGTCCTGAGGGAGACTTATAACATTAGAAATCTGACGGTTTAGGCCAGATATCAGGTTCTGTCGCTGCTGGGAAAAAGCAGCTTCTCATCCTCTTCATTCTACTTTTTTAAGGGGCGGGTGGATCAGGTTTGGTCATGTGACTCCTTCACTAATGCAGTGGTCTGAAATAAACGACTTCTTCACCAGAACTGCTACTCTTTCGGGGCACGAGAAGTGACAGGTTATTCCGGTTAGCAAGATATGCTAAGCTGAGCCTTCAGGCGGATCCTTCTCTACACGGAAAAGAAGTCTTCAAAAAGATCATCTGTAGGAGATACCTGTGAAGTGCCAAAAAAAAGACGCTCAACAGTAAATACACCAGTTGATCTTTATCGGTTGATTTGATAGGAAGGGGTAGGGGAGGAAAATACACAAGTGAAGAAAACAAGACTGACATCTGTTGGCTAGCACAAAAACCCAACATTCATAAGAGTCAATTCAGCAGTGAAGAAATTGAACGGTTGAGCAGTCAGAGGTCACTGCAAAGATGTTCCAAAGAAAACAAGGGCATATATAGCCAAAACCATCAGGGCCTAAAAAAAGAAGAAACAACATATCTAGGACTAGGAATGTTAAATCAACGTTTTTGGTCAGGACCATATATAGCATTCCCACAGAACAGTCCTCAGTAGAAAGGGATACAAAACGAATGGGGAAACGCATGGGATACAATCAAAAAGACCCAAAACCACTTTCAACTTCACAGATCATCTTGTTTTTATCATCCACTGGTCTGCACTTTGTCACAGTGTGCTATATAGAGTTCCTGTAATAAACCCAGTGTTTGCTTTCTGTTTCACTGCCTCTGCTTTCTGATTCACATTCTGCAGAAATAGAAGTGTAAATCAGAGGTGTGGAAGTTGAGGCCTCCCGTCCCACAGGTGAAGGTGATGTGAGATCCAGCGAGCATTCCACAGTGTTGACTCTGTAGCCCAGGGCCTTTCCCATGCGCCGTAGGGCCAGGCCGTCTTCCCACAGCTACTCCCCCTCTCATGTTTCCTCTGAACCTCCACACGGCTCTCTGTTTAGGAAATTCCCTTTTGTCATCTTCTCCACTGCCAACAGCGAGCCTTACGAAACGCTGTCCACTTTGGAGGCCGGACTGGACTAAAGGTTTTCTTTCCTTTTTGGCTGCTCGCAGTGAGAGTAATGTTAAAAGAAAAATTGACATTTTTTAAACCAGAAAAACAGTTTAGGTATTTGGACAAAAGCAATAACTGTTTGATCTCTGACACATATTCCGGTCTTAAACAGTACGGAAGCATCTTTTGTTTTTCAAGTATATCAGTCTCTATAAACGACAGTGTTTGGTTTCTTACCCACTGTGTACAGGTTAGTGTTTGCATTGCACAAATATATACATATTATTTGGAGTCATATAAAGCTCTGGAATATGCTGTCACAGATCAAATATAACAAATGATTAAGTATAGTACACAATAAAATCAATATTACAGTAGCACAGTCAAATCTTTCCAACTAGAAATCTAAATGAAATTAAATATTTCCATCCCGGCATCAGATTGCATTCCCCAAAGCTGCAGTTTTCCTGACCCAACACCTGATTAACCCTGACTAGGAGCTAACAATTAATTAATTAACGCCCTAAACTCTGTCAGTTGCTGACTTTGTCAGTGGCTCACTCTCATAACTACTTTTCATAGTAGTTTCGGTGTTGTTATGGAATAATGCAGAGTAGCTAGTAGGGCTGGGTGGCATACATGGAATACTTCAGTGTTTTGTTGTGTTGGTTTTCAACCTACATGTAATATCTGTAAGTCTTATTTTAAAGCCACAAAACACATTTCAGCAGCAATGGCCTTTAAAAAGCCTTTTTAGATTGTAACTATTTGAAAAATATTAAAATGTAATAAATAATTTCTTTAGTTTATACAGCCACATCACCTAAAAGAGTAATAAACGGCACCACATTTATGTAAAATAACCCAACAAACAAACAAACAAAAACTAAAAAAAAACACTGAGGAGAACTTTCTAGAATCAGGCAAGTGCTCAGTGCAAAATTTTACCAGACGTTGATATAAAGATGCCATACATGTGACGAATCATCTCACATAACGAAGTATGGTTGAATTTGTACGAAATTTAAATAGACTTATCTTAACTGACTACTACAAGTGTCTTACCAACCAGGTGCTCAGGCCCTAAAACCCCCTAAGGCTTCTACTGCTGCTTCCACCCTGCTACTACTGTCCTCCACCATCAAACCAGCCTGAAAAAACTCATCAGGACTTCACTTAGCTCCCATCACCATCACTGCTGCTTTCAGAGACAAAACGGCAAACTGGCCATACTAAATAACTTAAAATAAATAAATAAAAGCAACCAACTCAAATTAAATCATTACAACCTTAATGGTGATAAATAAAACGATGATTCAAATTCACTGCACCCTTAGTGTTACTTGCCGAAGCTGTATTTGAACAATGGGCTATAATCGCAGCTTCTATAGTAACATATGGAAGGTGAGCTGGGCTTCAGATGATATATTTATGGTTAATTATATTCACAAGTGTTTTTCAAACATTTCTTTGGAAATACCAACATAGTTTTAAGCCTGTAATATGCTACTATATGTAGTTTTTTACTGTGCTGGTCCAATACAATGGTGACTGTAGCTTTGGAAAACATGACATTTTCTGTATCATTGTAAATATAATGGCTGTAAGTTAAAATTCACATTCTATTCGTCGGTTTTATACAAACAAAAATCTAGCAACTGCCCAAAGGCCTCTTGCAAAAACATGTCATTGGGTTTTCATTACATTCAGTATTGGGAAACGTACTGAATGTCAACATTTTACCTTTTGTAAATGATACAGCTGTATATCAAGATCATATACAAAACAGGAATACTTCTCTTTGGGGTTAAAGCAGTGCAAACACTAAACTCTGCTTAGCTGAGGCCCTCGAGGAATGCAGTCTGACACATGCTCTATGGTGTGGTACAGCTTTAGCTGACTTGCCAGTGCACATTTTCCTAATAACAATGGTCATTATTATATATCTTGAGCATTTGAATGCTTTCAGGGCTCACTCTGCATTGATATGTTGCATTGCACTCTTAATTCTGTTTTGTTTTGTGTGTATATCAAACGCACTAAAAACATTTGGTTGATTTTCGAGTCCATCATCAGGTTGTCAGTTTTCAGTGCTGGTGCTGAAGTCCCTTCATCTGCACATTTCAGTGTTTTCCCGCTCCCAGCATCCCTCCTCTCACTATTCATGCTGTTTTCATGGCTATGATGGAACTGGGAAGTCAGAAAAGTCAAAGTAAACGAGCGTCTTTTTCAATTATAATTCTCTCTTGCAAGCTTCCAAAAAGTTGTAACATTTCTGAGAAGCAAATAAATCAGTGGGGGTAATTGAGTCATAGGACAAATAAACCACTCTGCCCAACATTATGATGAAATTTTGCATTACGTTATCTTAGCCTAAATATACATTGTCAAAATATGTCATGTGTTTTAATCCAATGATAATAAAAGCTCTTGAAGGGCTGAACAGCAGGGAAAACACTCAAATGCATAGGAAGGACCCCAGAACAGGTTTGACAAACCAATGATCTACAGAAATCCCACATGTCCTACAGGAGCCCATAGGTTCCTGTAGGACATGTTTTTTTCAAAAACTAGTTCTGCAGCAGAAGCCTACAACTTCTAAAGGAGAGCGCAGGAATCCTGCATTTTTTAGAATCCTAAAGATTCTATAAAAGCCTACAGGTTCTGCTGGAGCTTACAGAACCTACAGATGTGCACAGATTTTACAGGATATTACATGTTCCACAGGAGCTAATACGTTTTGCAGAATCCTACAGGTTCTAACAGAGTCTGCAGGAAGCCTACAGGTTCCACCGGAGTTTGCAGGAGTAGTGGTTTGCAGATGCATACAGGTTCAGTACGGGTCTATAGGTTCTGCTTTAACCAGTGTATATAGTTCCTCATACTCTGCACTCCCACTGTAAAACGTATTGGCCAGAAGGAAAAAGCCATGCAACCATGGAAGCCCTCCTTATAGTGGTCGCTTTTAACCGTCACTCCGGCCTCTTCCAGACGTCGAACATACATCAGGCCATCATCTCGCAATACATCGTATTCACAAGTCATAATGTAGGCGGGTGGGACCCGTTTTAGCACCTCCTTCTCGGCCAGCAAAGGAGCTGCACGCACATCTAATAAGCCAGGCAACTGCTCTAGGAGCCCAGGGGTTCCCAGATGAGGAACTACAGGCTTAAAGTGCTTCTGGAACGCAGGCGCTAAGAGATTCGTCCAGTTCATCTTTGCCTTAGCAGCTGCCATGGCCTCCTGCCTATGGTCCATAGCTGTGTGATTGTTAGCTAGCAGGGAAGGTACAAGGTTCAGATCCCCATTCAGATACTCCAGCCAAAAGTGGGCCATGAGTGGGCGATAGAGAATGGGGATGTTGCCATTCTGCTGGTAAGATGGTGTGTTGAAATCCAGGGCCTGGAGCACAGGGTAGATAAGGGCCTGTACCTTGAACTTGATAGCGCTGTTGTTGTCCAAGGCCAGCTGTGTCAATAAACAAGTCACACATGTCAGAAAACATAATAATAATAATAATAATAATAATAATAATAATAATAATAATAATAATAATAACAATAATATTAATAATAATAATAATAATAAATATTAATAATAATGATAATAATAATAGTAATACTACTACTACTACTACTACTACGACTACTACTACTACTACTAATAATAATAATAACATTGTTATTATGATTATTATTAGTATTAGTATTAGTATTATTATCATTATTATTATTAGTAGTATTATTGGTAATAGTATTATTGCTATTGTTGTTAATAATACTAATACTACTACTAATACTACTACTACTACTACTACTACTACTACTACTACTACTAATAATAATAATAATAATAATAATA
>JBBIGC010000001.1:8406262-8423024 GCA_037576955.1 Lepidarchus adonis
ATAAAATTATAATATATAATTATAATTATATTATATATAATTATATTATATATATAAATATTTTATAGTTAATGCAGTTTTATACTTCATTATACTACTATTCATACTGTACTGTAATGTACTTTCATACTAGAGTAGAAATTCCATATCTGTCTGTATCTTTCAACTCTGTAGAGCTAAACAAGTGACTGAGCTCTGCAGTTTCTTTAGTAGAATGACATTCAACAGCTAAAACAAGAACCAAACTAATAAGCATGAATTTTTTGCTTTGATATATATATATATATATATTGAAAGATACAGACAGATATGGGATTTCTACTTTAGTATGAAAGTACATTACAGACAGTATAAATAGTAGTATAATGAAGTATAAAACTGCATTAACTATAAAATAATTTGCCATTGTCAATCCTAAATGAGATTTAAGTTTGCTTAACCATTATTTCACTTGCAATGGAAAGCGAACCTGGCTCTCCATTCAGTTAACCACATGGAAACACAGGTTGAAAGATTTATTGCTTGAATTTGCTTCTGTATCACTGCTGCTAAGCAAAAATCTAGTCAGACTCATCTGTCTTCTTATCTGACATCAGCTAGGGCTGTCATTAGGTGCTTTAGGACTGGAGAAACCTTTTCCTCGAACTACTGGAGGACCTTCTGAGTTTTTTGCATGTACACACAGGAAGAAACATGGATGATCTTGGTTCTTAGGAATTCTTATAGGCTACTACTTCAGGGTAGGTTATAGGGTAGAAATACAACAATTTTGACGCTTTAATCACAACATCCTTTTTCTTTTCATATGCGGTCACTATGCCTACTGTGGGCTGGCTTACATTACTTGAGTGCTGCTACTGCTAGTGTGAATGCAAAAAACAGGCCTTTGAAGATGTGTAGTTCTTAGGGAAGCTTCCCAGTGGGTGGTTTTTCACAATGAGCTCCTAGAGCTGCCCAGAAACTTACCATTGATTATATAACTAATAAAGTAAATTAGTGATTATTATTTTGTGGTTATTAAAGTAATCATAAACATGAGCATTTATGATATATTGTTTTTACATGAAATTATACTAGTGTTGTTCAAACTTCAAAAACCACACGTATTCAAAATGCTGTAAACATTAGTAATATCTAAGATGTTTCATTTCGAATATATATTTTAAATATTTTTTTAAACGAGTAATTGATTAAAATTAATTATATTAATGAACCTAATTATATCTGTCTATCATGCTAGGTGTAAATTGGAAATTTGTATAAATGTGTAAAACTGTGAATGAACGAATAAGCTTGAATAAACTGACTGATCATTTTTTAAATTCATAAATTATATTACATTAAACTTTATGAAGTAACTGCCCTACACATATGTGATGCAGAGCATAAAAAATGCTTTTTTTAATACTTTTCAATCTGAAAGTGGGTGTGGATTAAATCAGAAAGGGGTGTGTTCTAATGACCAGAGCTTTTCTCCAAGCACTGGCCCTAAAAACATTAATACATAATGTCATGTAGGCGGCCATCTCAGAAGTCTAGATGTTGGAACAAACATTAAAAATAAATGTCAAACATGTTTTGAAGTTTAATTTAATATAAATATTTTTATTTCCACACTGTGTATTTAAATATGCACATATTTGAGCAGTAAAAATGGTTTAAATGGTTGTGAGTTCAGCTGGGCGGGATATTATTGGAGCGTTGTGTGTTTAGCAAAGGCCTGGACTGCACCCTAGCCTGGTTGGGTCATTATTTAAACCCTTATGTTAAAACACAGCTTTGGGATGAGTCCAGATGTTGTTGCTTGGACCTGTGTGTGTGTGTGTGTGTGTGTGTGTTGAGTGATGTGATGAGATGAATGTATGACAGTGTAAACTATGCCTGTCTCTCTGTTTGTCTGTTCTATTGGCTCTAATATACATTCACGTAGACAGTTTGTCAGTGATGATACCTTTTGTATATCAGCTTTCCTGTACACTCCTCCCAAAAGTTAAACTTCCTGTGTGTCAGTGGCATGTGTGGGCTGCAGTTACAGCTCTTATATGCAGTTGCCTTGTATGGCTTGTGGGTTTGTAGGCTGCACAGTGATTCAGGTTTTCTATGGCTCCTAAGCCACATGGCTGTTCCTTTTATATCAGTAAAGATGGCATAATAAGACTTTTTTGAACACACTAAATTGAGCTATTTTACTTGTTTGTTGCTGAAGTGTCTAGTAGGGTATCATGTAGGAACTACTGAAACACTGTACTACCTTCAGGGAGAAGTACACAGCTTACAACATGATAACCCACAATGCAAGTGTGTGCTATTTCAGCATTTTCTACCGCTCTTGAGTTTATGCCAGTGCTTGAAAACATCCCTGTATATAACTGTGTACTCGAATGATTAAGTAAATATTTCTTCAGTTTGGCTCTCTCTGCTCCCTCTATGGTTGATGCTCATCGCATGTATTTTCTCCAGTACTACAGATGACAGTTTCAGCTTTGTTAATGTCCACACATGAATTTCCACACATGAGTATAACTGCAGTTTTGTGTGTGATAAGATATTCTACATTAAAACTTTTATTGAGCTGGTTCAGTGCACTCAGTGCTGGAGACTGGTATCATGCCAACCTGTTGTATGATGTACAGTTTAGCCCATTCTCAAATTCAAATTTTACTCCTTTGGAAAACACTTAGGCTAAGCTAAGTGGCAAAAAAGATCCTAACTCCTGAAGAGCTGAATTTCTGTTACCTAAATAGATAACTAAATAAATGCATTGGTTTTCTAGACATCAAATTGGCCTTATTTTAAGTTTGGTTTCCATATATGAACTGTATGAACATGCAACAGAGCAATGTTTTTAATTTTTTTTTCTTTACTATTGGGTTTTGCATGATAGGGGCACTTTGGCATTCAGTTAATTCAATAACTAGAATATATAAATCATATAAATAATAAGAGATATTACTAGTTTTCTAGTAAATATTAAATGGTCTGAGTTGCTGTTTTAAGAGCATTCAGGGGTCCTCGAGTTACATCATGAATGACTTATGTGACGTAACTCATGCTTGTAATTATTCTGCAGAGGTTTTATTGAAAAACATTGTGCTTTATTAACAACCTGTTAATAAACTATTATATTAAAAATAAACTATAATAAATTAACATGAACACTCTCATATTAGAGTAAAGCATTTAGGAAACATTGCTCCAGATAGAAATACTCTTTTTAACACATTGGAGAGGTGACTTGAGACAAGACCACACTGACAGTGCCTTAGCACAGTGCTCTATTAACCCCCCATCTCACCCACCAATCCACATGAACTCTTATTCAACACTAACGGTGAATACTGCACGCAATCATATCTCATGGTGCTCGCTTATTACCTTACTTCACCATTAAACTGCTTTCTACTACCCTATATGACTAAATATGTGCATTAAAAAACAAACCAAAAAGCAGTGATGTAACTACGATTTTATAAGTCGAGTATGATGTAAGACGAGGACTCCCTGTATAGTATAAGTTTGTGCTTTCAGCTTCCAAAAGGTAAACGCCCCTTATCATCACAACCCCAGTTTAAGTGTTTATCAAGCTTATTCTGCCTACAGTTATCCAAGGAGATTATTCTGGTACAGGCTCAGGCCTGATAGTGGTGCATGTGGTGGTAATTTAATTCGTAAAGTTCATGGAGTACAATGTGACTTCACATTATGCAAATTGTATTATTTAAGTAATTATAAGTAATTACTGTCATTGTATTGACATTCAAAATAAAAATCTCAGTTTTTACTGATCTGAATTCTTATAAGCATGTGCTCGGTTTTAATGGAGTAGTCACGATCAGCGGGTTGCCTCGGGCCAGTGCTAACATTTACACAACGTTTCAGCAGCATTCCAGTGATGTGTCCTCAGTTTACCGTCTACCCTGGGCCAGTCTAGGGTCTTATCAGGCCCCAGACTCACGGCTGGAGAGGTGACGGAATGAGGAGGAGGAGGAGGAGGACGGGATATTTCCTGGGATATTTTTAAGACGTGATTTCATCTCGCAGTAAATGTTGATTGGAGTCGCAGACATGACTCATGACTAGGGCTGGAGGCTGTTGGAAATGTTGAATGTTCAGAGGTGAGATGGAGTTACGGCAAGAAAAAACAATCGAGAAGTAGGACACACCGCACACACACACACATACTCTTGCGATTTCCTGCATGTGTGTGTTTGTAGAAGCTTACTCGCAACACTGGAGAAGTGTGTGTATCTACTTGTTTAGGTCCAGTTGTTAGGAGAACTGTTTCTAGCCAAAGGGTGAAGGGGGAGAAAAGGTAGAGGAGAGGGAAGAGGGATGGTTTCTTGGTTTCCCCCAGTTTCCTCTGTGTTATTACATATCATTAGCTGGATTATAGGGCCTGCGCCAGACCGACTCCCCATCTGGGGCTGTAAAAGTGCCAGACGTGAAAACAGATTTGAAAGAAATCTGTCTTTTTTGTGGAGCTCTGTAGGGTGGCAGGCAGCTAGCCCTTCACTGCTGTTGCTGCTTTTTTATTAACGCGTAAATAAGACAATTGCATAACTTTATCCGCATGATGTCAGAGTTTCGACAGATGTTTTCCGTCAGGTGCCACAGTGTGCAATGGTGGCTCCTTTCTGTGTATCACAAATGCTGAGAAGGAAGTTCTATTCCAACGTGTCGTTGATAAATTGCCTTTTATTCTGTGAACTCACTTGCGAAGCTCGAAAGGGAAAAGGAAAGTGGTTCTACGTGTGAGGACTCTCATGTGGTGTGGTGCGGTGTACTTGCCTCAGAAAGCCTGCTTTTAGCTGATGCTATCTGGAGTAACTAGATTTTAAAACCGTGCTGTGCGGACCGAGGGTGATTTACGTTCCCTGTAATCTGAAATGAATCCGTATCCCTGGGCTGGCTGTAGAGGCTGTTGCCAGGGAAACGTTTGTTTTGGACCTGCGAAAAGCAGATGGAGTATGTTTGTGGGGGAGGCAGAAAGAATTTGGAGCGTAATCGGGGTAATACCCCTCTGTATGTGAACCCCTGGTTAATAATATAACTCCCAGAAGTGAGGCTTCCCTCTGTCCAGTTTGAAATGGATGCTTAATGAACTCGGTGGTTCGAGATTGGGGAGGGTTTCCAAATTAATTAATTTCAGAACTCTACCCCGGCCTGTGAAAGGTAGAGGCACTACTTGTTGAAGAATGGTGAGAATGAAGAATACCTAAGAGAAAGAGAAGGTGGGAGAGAGTGAGACTTGGTTTCTTACCCCTGGGGGCTTGGTGCTGTGATAATGATTTTAGATGCTTGTAATTACAGGCTGCACTATGGTGCCTGTAGGAAAGGGGTTGGGCATGTCTGGAATGGATGAGAAAAAGCACATGTGTTGAAGAAACACTTGTATCTATGGTTTACCCAGTGTACAATTGCCCTAGCTAGAGGAGCACTCGCTGCTACTGAGGTGTTTATTGCCCTGTGAAGGTCCTGAGAGTTAAATATCACCCTCAGCTACTCATAACAAGTGTGTCAAGTGTTTAGGACAAAGACATGTTATTGCTTTATAGAGGACAAACATGATGAGTCAACAGGTTCACCTGTGGAGCCTCTGACCTTTCTCTGACCTTCTACCACGTGGCAGTGGACATTTTATATGCACATTTTTTAAAAACAGTTTGCTCTTGGTCTATTTGCTTTGAGAGGTATCCAACTGAACAGGTGGGGAGGAAGACATTGCCTGTGCTGAGAAAAGAAATCTGACGCCCGCTCTCATTGAACTCATCAGTATGCATGCTTGGCCCCAGCGCGGGGCAGATGAGCCTCACATGTGCTGCCCTGCAGGCTCAGAAAGCTGCTACCGAAGGGGTTTTGGATTACAGGAAGAGAAGACAAAGCATGGAGCAGAATCTTCAACAGAGGCAGAATCTTTGCTGCTGATGAAGCTTCCCCGGTAGAATCGGCTTTGCTGAAGTAACTGAAGATGCTTCAAGTCGGGCTGAAAACGAGAGCCAGTGCCAGCAAATGCTGTCAGGACATAATGTACAGAAAGGAGTTTTAGCTTATGGAAAATATATGTTGGTACAGGATAGGTAGTTTAACAATCAAATTTAAAATACTTATTTTAAGGAAAGTCTGAAGTGGCCATGTTTGCTTTGTGGTGAAAACCACATTGTGTTGAACTGACCTACATGCACATGCAGATGTTTAGATATACAGGATTATACAATCTTGTGGTCAGTGACCCAGAACTTACATGTTTCTCTTCACCACAAGTTGCACTGGTTACTTAAAGTTGGGGAAATAAGTATTTAACATATATTCAGCATTTTTTAAATTAAACATATAAGCTGTTTCCATTCATTTTCAAAGCTATTGACATGAAATCTAGACTCGACAATATTAACTCATTAAAAATACACAACTAAAGACTTTAAAGCTTTCCAGTCCATAAAACGGGTAGAGTTTAGATTATATCTTTATTTATTTTATTATATTGAATGGACGAGTGTCCATTTATACACATGTATATACACATATGTATATTCAAACATATATTTATAATTATAAATAGTATATGCATGTACAAAAATACAAAAATACTTATTTGCACTTATATATATATTGTTAACACTTATCTTATATTTATAAATATAAATCCATATCACATATTCATATTGTAAATTGTATATTATTGTATATTATATTTGTTCATTGTATATTTAAATATTGTTGTTTTTTTTTTACTGCTGTGCTTGAGAGACATCATCGACCAGAATCAAATTACTTGTATGTGTTTACTCACATACTTGGTCAATAAACATGATTCTGATTCTGATTTACAATATTGTGGAAAGAAATAATTACACAGGCCAGGGGAAATTTTTCTGTACTTGCCGGAGAAGAATTTGTTTGCAATGACCACTTTTAGACACTTCCTGTTCCAAAGAACTAATCTTTCAAAAATATTGAGGTGGGATTTTGGCCTCTTGTTCTATGCAGTCTTGAAGATTCCTCAGGACCTGATGGTGACTCATGATCATTAGGTTTTTTCCACAAATTTTCTGTCATTTTAAAGTTTGGTGATTGTCTGATTCATTTCAACACTTTTATTTTCTTCTGATTGAACCAATGGACAGTATCCGTTACAGCTTGTTTTGGGTTGTTGCTGGTAGTCTCGATTAAAGGTCAGTCTGTATTTTCTCCTAATTCTTCCCTTTGATAATTCAGATTTCAGTACCATGAAAAGAGAAACAACGTCATGATGCTTTCACCTCTGAACTTCACTTCAGGTGGGGTATTTTCAGGGTCAAGTACAGAGCCATATTACCTCAACATGATGTGTCGTATTGTTGCTGAAAAGGTTTTTTTTCCACAACACATTCTTCTCGTAGTCTACAGGCTTCTTCAAATGTTCTGTAGCAAATTTGAAACAAGTCTCAACATGTCTTTTCTTCAGTAATGGATTCTCCTGGGTGATGGCTTACGGAGACTGTGGTGATAGAGTTTATTGCCTTGTGTTTTTCAGTGACCGCTTTACCTCCTGCTTCCAGGTTCAGTCAGAGGAGTAGCGTAAGGGACAAGGTCTGCTTATAGAGATCTTCAGAAAGAAGGGAGCACATTACCTTGTTTTTGTGTTTTTCCTGTACCTGCTGATTCCAGTTCTTTCTGAGTGGACCTTGTCTCTCTTGCGCTACTCCTCTGAATAACATTCTGACTGCCTGATTGGAAATGTCCTGTGTCTGTGAGTTGAGAAATCTGTCAATAACCAGTGCCGTTGCTATGCTGATTGACTGTCATGTTGCAGAGATCTTAGTAGAGCTCTTTGCCACTACCTACCAGGAGAGTTAAGAACCTGAGTGAAACGATTTGCTCATTTGCATTCATGCGGTATTTCATTTTGAAGAGTAGGAGGTTGGAAAATTAAATAGTACATTTGGCCGGTATTGTGCACTTACTGTTTTCCAATATTTTTTCATTCATTCCTTGTTCTTTCCCACAACTTTTTATTAGCTTTTATTAGATTAAATTTTATTAGCTTTGTAGTTTTATTGAGAATAACAACATTGGGTCTATTTTTATATGAACAGCTGTATTGGAA
The DNA here is from genome assembly GCA_037576955.1 of Lepidarchus adonis. Taxonomy (NCBI): domain Eukaryota; kingdom Metazoa; phylum Chordata; class Actinopteri; order Characiformes; family Lepidarchidae; genus Lepidarchus; species Lepidarchus adonis. Next base: position 8,414,349 of record JBBIGC010000001.1, read on the forward strand.
AGGTGTTGAAATGTTGAATATTTATTTCCCCACTGTAGCTAACAAATTAGTTAATTGGTGGTGCTTTCTTTTTTCATGTTAACACAACAAGCATCTATGATGTGAGAGCTTATAGTTCTTCCTGCAGATTATTTGCCAATTTCTGTAGTGTTTTGTTTTTCCACACTCACACACTAACTGCTGCATCATTCTGTAGACACTACAGTGTCACTGCTGTCTTCTTACAATCATCTTAATGCCATAGTTTTGACAATAAACTGCCTATGTCGTATTTATTTCTCCATTCTTCTGGTTCCTTACCTTTTATCTGATAATTATAAATCCATTATAGTTGGTAGTCCTGCACAGGTGAATCTGACTGCTCCTCTTGCTGTGGCAGATCATTGGTTGTCCCAAGAGATGAATTTATATACAAATGACTTAATTCTTACAAAAAAAATCTGGTGATATCATTCATAACCCTGTAACCCTGCTGGTAACTTTCTATTAGGAGTGTTTGGTGTGTGCAGGAGCAGGTGTGAAAGAACATTCTGAGTATGTGGACAGAGCTTCATCTCATCCTCTGATCTTTTTTACAAGCCACTTGTGTTGGATTTGCTTGGTTACTAATTGACGGCAAAAGAGCAGTCTAGCTCAGTGTTGTGTCTGTGTTTTTAACTGGCATGTTTTTGTCCCCTTCTCTTCAGCAGCTGTGCAGGGGAAGGCTCCATGAATGTACGTCACCATGATGATGACGGACCAGATGCTGGAGCTTCCGCCACTGCTGAATGGCGAGGTTCCCATGATGCACCACATGATTAACGGAGACGCCTCGCAACAGGTGAGCGAAGGGTTCAAACACATCACTTTCAGACCCTTCCCTGGCCGGTTTAAGGTGATTTTAAAATGTTTGTCTCCAGGTGATCCTTGTTCAGGTGAATCCTGGGGAAACGTTCACTATTCGCAGAGAGGATGGAACACTACAGTGCATTCAAGGTCTGTCTTTAAAAAATACATTTCTGTCTATGCATGTGTCTTATCATCTATTTTCTGTTTTTTTGTGGTGAGAAGCTGTCTCTTGAATGTATTTGAAGAATTTATGGAATGGTTTATATTGCAGTATTTAAGTATTTATGGAATGTAATGAATCAGACTCAGTGGTTTTGTTCACATTGGGTCAGATCCTCTCACCAGAGCGCCAGGCCTTTTAATAGTTTTATAGCTTTTATGATGTTGTCATGCACATGGTTAATCATTTATTTGAATGTAGGTTTGAAATTGTTATTTCAAGGTAGGCTTAAGTGTCTTTCCTCTTATAGTGATATACAAGGTAATGAGGTAATATATTTTTCCACCTAATTTTTCATAGGTTGATCTGATTTAAAGGGATCATTGTGGATCATTTAGAAATTTTTGGAATATAGTTTATGTAGTATAATTGTAGTTATGATTTAATAATAACAATAATAATAATAATAATAATAATAAGTTATATTGTGCTTTCCAAGCCTCTAAAAGCACATAATCTCATACTTTAAGATTGCAGATCCTATATTGCAGAAACTGCAAGGTCTTTGTATGGGTCACCTCACCTTTTACGTTAGTGCCCTAAGAGAACTGCATTATAACTGGCAACAAACAAACTTTGACCGAATGACAGACAGAGGAGTCAATGTCCTTGTCTCTCTGTGGGCTTCTGCTGCTGTTTGCACAGCAAAGTGGTGCTGCAACTATTACCTAATTTAGTTTAGTGCCATGAGGCCGTTTGGGTTGCAGAAAAGAGGACGGGCAGGATCAGTGGAAAAGAGAGAGAGAGAAGAGGTTGCTTACAGCTTGTCAAACTCTGAGTTAATTAATTATTAGTGGAGTGGCTGCTGGGCCATGCATGTTTTGTTTAATATTACTGAGTTCTTGTGTAAATCTCAGCCAGGTGGCCCAGCTGCTATCGGATTAGTGTTGTTTTTTGCGCTTACTTGCTGTTTCTGCAGAAAGTTGCTGATAAACGTTTTCCCAGGCCTTGGCAGAATGGCCTGCAAGATTAATTTGAGTGCCATTATCTTCTATTTTAAAAAAATTCTTAGCTATGTTGAGACTGGTGTGTGTGTGTGTGTGTGTGTGTGTGTGTGGCTCACATATCTTCAGTGGGCAGGAATGTCCTTTCCTTCATTACCTAATCGCTTTGGGTGGCTCTGAAAGCCCAAGGCTATGAATTTGACGCAATAAATTGTGACGATTGTAATTTTTCTGTCATTACATATCCACATCTTGGCAGCAGTAGTTAAGCCTCCTGCTGAGGATGAAAACTTGAGTAACAGAGCCTGGCAGAGCTGTGGGCATTGACCCAAACCAAGTTAGGACACCCACAGGCGTCTACCAGCTGCCTTCTAACTCCCTGGGTGCTGCTGTTTCACCTCTGGCCTTTTGGCCTTGAGCTCATGATGGGTGGCCAGAAGACTGGTGGGCAGCACTGGGAGGAGGGCCTGTTCCTTCTTTTCTGAGTAATAATTATGCCCCACAATTACTCCCGTCTGTATGCGTGTGAAGTCATTGCAGTAGGATACTGTTTTCACATTCCCTTACAAAAATATTATATATCTCATCGTGAACCGAATCAAAAATAAACTGGCATATGTACTGGAACCCTAAGCCTAGCAATTGTTCTACCAAAGAAGAATAAAGTTTTGGATTGGCCAAGTCAGACCTCTGACCTTAATCCGTTAGAAGTGTTGAGGAAGAAAACGAGCAGTTCTTTTAAGAAAACTTACCAATATTCCAGCTATATATTGAAGTTGCTCTGTACAGAGAAATGGACTAAAATCCTTCAAGCCAATATGCAGGACTGATCAACAGTTACAGGAACCGTTTAACTGCACTAAAGTGTTATACCAAACACTGAAAGGTTCACATATTTGGCCTCCTTAAGTGTTTACACAGGGAGATATAAAATTGTTTTAGGTGGAGAATTTTGGAAAAATGTGAAAAGTGTTTTAAAAAATATTTTTTACTTTTATTTTTCACTTATTTACATATTTATGTACTTTTTCTCATATTATTTACTTACTTATTTACTTATTTGTTTACTTTTTAACTTGTTTACTTCCTGGCTTACTTATTTATGTACTTATTATGTACTTGTTTACATATTTACTTACTTGCATACTTATTTACTTAATTAGTTACTAACTTATTTACGTACTTATTTAATTATTAATTTGCATACTTTTAACTTACATATTTACTTAGTTACTTTATTTATTTACATATTTACTAACTTATTTACTTACATATTTACTAACTTATTTACTAACATATTTACTTACTACTTACTTATTTACTTATTTATTGGTTTTCGAACTGGAAAGTCAGTTTGGCCAGAAATGCCTGAAAAGAACCTTTCTCTCCCTTTGTCCGTCACTCCTCACTGTATGTCTTTAGGCTGCACAAATGAATTTCCTGCTGATGTGGCAGAGGCCACCTCTTATCCCTCCCTTCTTCTCTCTCTCTTCTACTCCCTCCTAACAGACTCATTACTACAAAACTTCATGATGCTTATATCACCCGCCACACAGTTTCCAACATCATGGTGACAAACAGCCCTTAAAGTTCTTTCTCTGATCATCAGGCAAAGTGAGCGAAGCTATTCAACAGTGAGGATCTGGGAGCCACTCAAAAGAATGTGGCCATGTGCAGATGCACAGCTGTTAACAGATCATGACTAGCCGCTGGTGATACTTGCTTCAGGTTATGTGTTTGCAGAGAGCAGCCATTTTTTGGCCTCCAAATAAAGGCCCAATAATTTCACATCCAGGCCAGATGTGACCACAGCCTTGAGGAGAGAAGAGAGTGTCAGCCTTTGATGTGTCGGCTGGACGGACACACACACACGCACACACAGCCCTCTCATGATGGATGGCACAAAGCTGGACTGGGATGAAAAAGCTCTTAAAGTGATAGTTCATGGAAGAATCAGACTTACAATTTACTTTTCCCCAAAAATAATTAATCAGTTAAGGACATGTTTAGGGTTTAAAGTTTACTTCAGTAGTTTTATGCTTTTTTTGAGCTGTGAGATTAATACAGCTAAGAAGCAATGAATAACTCAGGCTTGTGCTTCCTGACACTATGAAGTGTCTATAAAAAGAGGAATGCCTTACATTAGTGCTGCCAATGTCACTTACATTAATCAAGTCATCTTATACATACCATTCCTAATGCCTCATTAGTACGTAGTCTTAAAATGTTTAACTACATTCACACATACAATCCCGTTGGTGTAGGTTTCCTCTCTTTTCAGTGAAGCGATTTGAGCACCATTCGCTCTCTTTTGTGGAAAGTCTTCAGGATGAACCCTGCTTTTTTATGGTCTGCATTTCTTTCCACATTTTAGTGTTTAGTTTCTGCAAAGCAATTACTAAACAGATTCCTTGAGAAGTTAATTTTCTGTCTGTTAATTTTTCTTAATTTTTTTTAAATGAAATTGCAGTTATCAACAGTAATAGGCTCCTTGAAGTATAGATTTTATATAGATTTTTAAACCAGTTTACAGTCATGTGAAAAAGTAGCTACACACCATGGTCTTGATTTTTTTCCAACATATTTGAACAAAGAAACATTATTTCTCCCTTTAGCAAAAAAAAAAAAAGGCTTGTAGACATGTTGTGTAACTGTCCATCAGTCTCTGACATTTCTCTCACTTCCTGAACATTTTCACCTCTTTTATGCAAAATTCCTTCAGGTACATTCAAGATTGTTTGTTTTTTTGCATGTACTGCTGTCATTTGATACATAGTTCATTGATACATAGTTCCTTTAATGTCATAACTTAAACAAAAAAAATATTGTGGCACTTTGCAAAAGTGGCAGATATCACAGCTTGCAAACTCTTTTTAGAGCTAACAGTCTTTTAATTTTTATACTTGGGATTTTCTCCTATTTTTCTTTGCAAAAGGCTTCTAGTTCTGTAATATTCTTTGGTTGTCTTGGATCTTTTAAGATCTACCTGGAAATTTTCAATGATGTTTAAATCAGGGGACTGTGATGGCCATTCTAGAACCTTTAGCTTGGGTCTCTTGAGGGCGTCCATAGTGGATTTCAAGGTATGTCTAGGATCATTGTCCTGTTGTAGAAGCCATCCTCTTTTCAGCTTCAGCTTTTTTACAGATGGTATGATTCTTGATTCCAGAATTTGCTGGTATTTAGTAGAATTCATTCTTCTATCCACCCATGCGATGTTTCCTGTGCCACTGGCTACAACACAACCCTAAAGCATAATAGATCCACCTTTTCATGAAATGCTGCTCTTTTTTTCTTTCTTTTTTTTGTTCTATTCTATATGTTCTGTTGCATAATTCTGATGTTAGATTTTATGATGGGGACGCAGGTAAGGTTTTCTTCTGCTGACTCTTCCATCAAGGTCTTGTCTGTGCAAGCATCGCTGCACAGTGTAACAGTGCACCACCACTTCTGAGTCTGCTAAATCTTCCTACAGGTTTTTTTGCTGTCAGGTGGGGATTTTAATTTGTCTTTCTGACCAGCACACAAGCAGTTCTCGCCGAGAGTTTTCTTGGTCTTCCACATCTCATCTTGCCCTCCACAGTTCACTTGAACGGCCATCTTTTAATTACATTTCTCATTGTGGAAACTGCAAGCTGACAAAGCTTTGCTATTTTCTTGTAGCCTTCTTCTGCATTTTGAATATCAGTAACTTTCATTTTCAGAGTCTTACACAGCTGCTTAGAGGAACTCATGGTTGTTGAGTGTACATAAGTGTGTGCACAAGGTTTGGAGAGACAGAGTGTTTGTAAAGCTTTGATATTAACACCAGCTGACATTTTTTAATGACAGCTTTTGCCATGCATCAGATCTAATGACCTGATTAAGGTCTGAAACCCTGTGTTAACATGTTTTTAATGACAAAATCACCTAAATCTGTTATTTATCAAGGGGTGCCAAATCTTTGCAAAAGACTGAATATTGAGCAGCTTCTAATCAATTGAACCTAATCTGGAAGACCTGATTCTATAAATTCCGTAAAGCTGCTTTGTTACAACGTAAACAATAACATTGACTTGACTTGATTCTAATTTGATTGAAATCAATAAAATGTCAACTTTATGTGTAATTTGGAGTATAATCACCTTTATTTGTAGCCACTGAGTCAGAAAAGGTTAACTGTTTGTTAAAATATCTTTAGAAGCTACCATCTCTATGGGATACACTTATTTTTTAAATGACTATTGATCATAATGTTTAAAGCTACTTTTGGTTAAAGGTTTGTGCTAATGTGTCAATAGCATTGTATGCCCATGTATGACATGGTAAAAAAAATATACAACCTCAGTTCCAAAATTGTTGACATACTGTGTAAAATGTAAATGAAAACAGAATTAAATGATTTGCAAATCTCATAAACCCACATTTGATTCACCATAGAACATAGAAAGTATATGAAATGTTGAAAGTGAAACGTATTACTAATACATGAATAATATCTCTTCATAATTTTAATGGCTACAACATTAGAACACATTTGGAAAAGGCTTTATTTTAAGTAATACTGATACAAAAACAGCTGAAATAACATTTTGCAAATAATTAGGTTAGTTGGCAACAGGTCAAGATAAAAAGCATAATAGAAAGTGGTCTCTCAAAGGTAAAAATGGGGAGAGGTTCACTAACATAAAATGAATATTTCATAATCTACAGTACATAGTATCATCAAAAGATAATGAGAGCCTGGAGGATTCTCTACGTTCAAAGAACAAGGGTAAATATTAATATTGGATGTCTGTGATCTTTGGGACTGTGGTACTGCATTAAAAACTGTCATGTAGGTCACTGCAAGGTCTTAAGAATACTTCCAGAAATCGTTGTCTGTGAACTGTACCATTCACAAATGCAGGTTCAATTTATATCATGCAAAGAAGAAGTAATATGTTAACAGCATCCAAAAACGCAGTTGTCTCCTCTGCTCATTTTAAATGAATTGAGGCATAGTGAAGAAATTCTGTGGTCAGTGAAAACCTGTTGGGTGGTCAGATGAATTGATTTTAACTTGTTTTTGGAACACATGTACACCACAACCTCAAGAGTATAAAGACCATCCAGCTCGTTTTCAGCACTCAGCTGCATCTCTGATGGTATGGGGTGCATTAACATTAGCATCTATATAATTGACAGCTTGTGCATCTGGAAAGGCACTATCAATTTTAAAAGGCATTAAGCAGGTTTTAGAGAAACATATGCTCCCATCCAAACTATGTCCTTATTAGAGCAGGCTTTGTATATTTCAGTGAGACAATTCTAAACCACGTACTACATCTTTTACAATAGCATGACTAGTCTGGGTGCTCAAGTGGCCTGTCTGCAGTCCAGGCCTAACATTTGATCTGCATCATGAAAGAAAAAACAAGACAAAGACCCAGGACAGTTGAGCCGCTAGAATTCAATATCAGATAAGAACGGGACAACAGTCCCATACAAAAGTCCAGCAACTGGTCTCCTCAGTTCCCAGATAAACATGGTAAACATGGCCCTATCACTTTTTTAGATGGATTGCTCCTATCAAAATGACCTTATTTTTTCATACGTTTTACCTACTTTCAACATGTTTTCTATATTGTTGTGAAGAAAATATGGGTTTGTGAGACTTATGGCCACATTCTTTAATGTGATTGTTATTGCATTTTGTTTATATTTACATTTACACATCTTTAACACAACATTTTTGGAACTGGGGTTGTATAATGCTAGCAATCTACATGCATTAGAACAGTAGCAAATGTTTGATAATGATAACATTGATTTTGATGCTTTGTTGCTGGTTTATACTAACGTGACGTTGCTTAAATTCCAAACCAATTCAAACATTTTTTTTTTCTTTTCCTACTTTCACATAAGAAGCAAAGTGATTTAGCTGCTTCTTCCAGCTGTACCAGAGGTAGGATCCAACCAAGAGTTGTTTTTTTGGGCTGCTGGAAGCCGACGCCTCCTCCAGCCCTAAGGGAGGAATGGCAATGAGCAGGAGCTACGGGACTGGATGGTGTTCACTCTTTCAGCCAGGTTCAATGCAAAAACAGATTCAAATCCTTCCTTACCCCACTCTTCTCGTTGCCCCGCTGGTTCTCTCAGGCTTTGTTGACTTTTTTTTTTATTTCCCTTTCTCTTTTACTCTTTTATGGCACTCTGTTTTTGGGATTTTTGCGCCCGCTCTGTTCCCTTTCCTGCTGCAGAGGAAAGCCCCTGCACTGCGCAGATGGTCATAGCAGAGCCCTGATTCCATTGCTGTGAGTCACCCAGCTGTGGAACAGTGCATTTTTGTGTGCATCATGGAGAAGCAGGGAGAGCGAGCTAAGAAAAAGGGCAACATTGTCTCTCTCACATCCCTCCATGTGGCAGTGTGTTTTTATCTCACTCTTTACTGACACACAGATTTTCGTATAGCTTTAGCAGGAAAGGTTTTTTACAGATATTTTTCACCTGCTGGCGCTAAACATACTAGGCCAATACGGTGTGTACATTCCAGCCTTTCTGTCTTTTCTGCCTTTTTGTCTTTCTTTCCTTCTCTCCCTTACTCCCTCCCCATCTCTTTCCCTGTTTCCCTTTTCTCTTCTTTCAATTATGCTTTCTTTCTCTCTCTCTCTCTCTCTCTCTCTCTCTCTCTCTCTCTCTCTCTCTCTCTCTCTCTCTCTCTCTCTC
>JBBIGC010000001.1:8430179-8441669 GCA_037576955.1 Lepidarchus adonis
TGTGAATGGCCTCTCTTCATGCTGTAGAGCATAAGATACCCTTGCTTTCTGCCCAACCATCTCACTGACTCTCTTCTAGGCTCAGGAAGGTGGGGGCAGGGCCTGAGGGCTTCTTTCTGGCATACCTGTGCTCAGGGTCTTTCCAAGCACAGAGAACAATCTGAATGGATTTTGTTGTGTGGGGGTTATTTTAAGCCACCACTCCAGCACACTGGCGTCCCTATGAAGCCAAACCACACATATCCACATATCTCTGTGTACATAAAGCCCTCCTCCACCTAGAAGATCACCACATTGAGGCTCCAAACACAGGAGCACACAAACAGCCTTATTGAGAAGTTAGGGCCACTCTGGGTCCTCCGGGGGCCAATGGCCAGAGCGGTAGAGATGAAACTGTAAAGTCCATCACTGCAACGCTGTGATTTACAAGCAAGGAGTGATCTGGAGGCCGCCATGCTGCACCTCCTTACGGACCTACGTTGGAGAAGGGGGGCAGAAATGTCTTAAACAGCTGGCGGGCTACTGAAACCCCGCGGAAAAGGAAGAAACGGTCATGGAAAAAATGCAGCCGAAGCTGCTTTGAGTTATTGATGCTGTCTTTTGTGGACAGGGGTTAGGTGCAGTGAGGTTTTAAATAAATGACAATATGTTTTCAGTAAAACAATATTTACTTTTCATAAGTTATCATTATGAAGTGTGTTTGTTAGACAATTCATGTTTATGAAAATATTGCAGTTATTGATTAAAAATTAGTTTTGCACATTTAAACAGCCCCTTTTGTGTTGAACATCCCAAAGATATCTTGCAACAGATGTGATGTAACATTGTCAGAATAGGAAACCTGTGGGTATGACTGTATTCTACTTAGGCAGATAACAGTGATGATACAGAAGTGAGTTTAATAAATAAATCTTTTAACCCTCATATTATGTTGAGAGTAAACACAAGTCATTAACTATTGCTTAATTTTACTTTTCATCGTTTATGGCCATGAACTCCTATCTAGTGCGTAGAGCTGAATATAGAACTGATTACGTGAAATTGTAAATAAAATTCTCTATGGTCCATTATCAAGTGTGTTCGTTCCTCTGGGTAGGTATGTATTTAGTGTATGTGTTCTGAATTGTACCAAAATAATGAAATTTGAGATTTCATAACTGGAATTGCTGCCTGAAGTTTTAAAATCATTTTGTTACATAACATATCATTATGCAAGTGATTTAAATTTACAGACATTTACAGGAAGTAACTTTAATATATTTTGCATGCACTATATGACCATATTATCTGGAAAAAACAAAGATATTAAACTTAAAACGACTCTGTACTGAGACATCCCTACAGAACCCACAGGAAAAGGGAGAAATGCAGAAAAAATGCAGCTGAGGCTTCTGTGAGTTTTTTGGTGTTGCCTTAAGGGAGGGGGGCTTATTTTCTGACAGCAAACGGAGGGCAAAAGGGGGGAATGTGGGGTCCACTCGGGCCACATCCCGGGAGAGCTGTGATAGAGCGGGCTGTGTGTGCTGTGTAAACGGCAACAGCGGCCATCTCTTCCCCCCCACCGCTCCCGTCGGACCCCACGGGTCTGTTTCGGCTCCAGGACACAGAATGAGAAGCCATAAACAATGACTCAATCTGTTTGTTTAACCCAGTGTCACAGTATCCGATACAGCCCCATTTGAATGGGCTCAGCTGGATGGGAACAGATATACGGGAGAGAGAGAGAGAGAGAGAGAGAGAGAGAGAGAGAGAGAGAGAGAGAGAGAGGGAGAGAGATAGAGACTGACTCCTGATCTCTTTAAATGATGAGGGGTTTTGCTGATGATGAATGGAGGCCTGTCTGTGGCCGGCTGCTGCTGTGCTGCATCAGGTATTGTGGTTAGCTTAAGGTATTCTGGACCTTTTTCTAGCTCTCTGAAGCAGAGGGGAGCTTGGTTAAATGGAATAAGAGATGGTTGCTTTTCTGTTCTCTCTCTCAGCACAGGGAATTTGCTTAACTTTTTTACCTTTTGTATTGCAGTTCAAGGGGAGGGGATTCGTGGAGTGTTGTGTTACTTTTTGGCCTGTCTCTTCCTGCCTATTTTGATTGACACATTTTTTTCCTTCTCCCAGGGCCTGCTGAAGTTCCCATGATGTCACCGAATGGCTCCATCCCACCTATTCACGTGCCCCCAGGCTACATCTCCCAGGTAACACTGGTGAAATTAACTAAGGCAATCAGTTCGGGTGGTCTAATGTGGCTTGCACAATAGGATGTCATTTCACCCTGGTGGGCAAACAGAACAGTGGACTTAACAGCATTTGTCTGACAGATATGCGAGCCCTCTCTCTCTCGCACAAACAGAGAGCACTCAGGCTGTAAAGTTCCACTGTAGTTTTGAGAGAAGTTGCGTCATGCTGTAGTTAGGTAAAGGTCAGCTATGCTGGCATTTCAGCCAAAAGGTCAGAAAAGGCGAAAGAACTGAGCGCGAGGTGTGGACATAATGAATTAAACCCCCTGTCCTTCCCACAGCAGGTTGCGTAAAGCATCAAAGTCCATCCATTTGACTATAATTGATACAGAACTTCAGCCTAATGTAAAAAAAAATCTTCCAAAAAGGCTGTCTCTCCCTAGGAGCTCAGCTTGGTCCCCCCTGGTCAGGACCTAACAGGACATGGTTAAATGTGTTTTTAGCACTGATGCCATAAATCTCACCTTTTAAGCTGTGATGATCCTTATGTCAACATGGTTCCTGTTTTTCTAAGTCTCATGTGAAGCCAGCCTGAAATGCTTGCTCTCGTTAACATCCATTGGAATCTATTTGGTCACATTTCTCTTTACATGCCCTTTTGTTTTCGTTCTGGATTAGCATTTAAAGTCACGCTGGATGGTTGTGGTTGACTCAGAGATGGATGGCAGAACCACTAATGCCGATCATCTGAGGGGCCAAAGCTTTGTTTTTTTTTTTACAAAATGCATTTCTATCCCATCCACTTTCATTTTGTTTTTTGTGTGTGTATGTGTTTTTAGGTTCTGGAAGACAACACCGGGGTACGGCGAGTTGTGGTCACCCCTCACTCGGAATGTTACCCCCCCAGTTACTCTCCTGCCCTCTCCCCTACCCACCACCTTCCCCCACCATATATGACGCACCCCCACTTCATTCCAGCTTCACACACAGCGTACTACCCCCCTGCCAGCCCTGGAGATGTGGCCCCACACCAATACTACCATCACCGACTGCCCCCTATCTACCCAGAGGGTAAGCCTGCTCAGCCGTTCTCCTGTTCATACTATCATAGAACATTTTTCTCGATATAGTCTAAGTGCTCAGGCATATGAGGCATGGTCGATATAGCTTTGATAGAAGCATTACAGCTGCCAGGTTAGATGGACATGTAGAGTGAATAGAAGCCATGTGCATCAATGTTTGGGCTACTTCAGCTACACACAGCAGTTCATTGGGAGTGGGGGTGGAAAAAAAGAAAATTACATCAGAATACGTTAAAAAAAACTTGGAACAAGAGCATTACTGATGATAGCATGTCAGTAGTGTCAAAATGTGTCTAAAGCAAGTTCACATAATGACTGTAGTGTGTTCTCCTGTAGAACCTGTAGTGTTATCTGCTGTAGAACCTGAAAGCTTTTGAAATTTATTTTGTATTGCCCGTTTTATTTGGAACTGACCAAAGAATTTAGTTCTCTATTCTGTTTGTGTTCTCCTATAACACTATTTGACTGGTTAGAATAAAGATTTTGGTTTATTATATTTATATCTATTTTATCCATCTGAAATACAGATATATAATGTGCTACATTATGTCTTCTAACAAAAAATTATAATAAATAAAAAATATATAAAATATTATATATATAAAAATATTAAAATATAATAAATATCGTGATTATATTGATAATGACTGAAATGGGGGAAAATTATTAAGATTTTTTCCCTTATCACTTTGTTCTAAATATATGTATTTTTGTCAATTTTTTGGGTTAATTTTATGTAATTCAGTGTCAGGAACCACATAAGCGAAGCTGTTTTAGAGAAATTAGTAGTCTGAAGTATTGACAATGCTAATTTATGTTTTGTGTGTTGTGTCTGAGTTGTTTTATTTAACGCAAAGTACAAAGATGTAACATTTGAAGGCTCGCCTTCATAATTGAATATTGTACATATAATGTATATTAAATCTGAACATATTTTGAATTTGATGCTTGCAATACCCTGAAAAATTAGGACATGTCAAAATAAAGATTAAAGTTTTTACAGAATATTCATGTTACATTTTAAGTATTGTTTATTTAGGGTAACTTTAGATTTGCATTTAAGAGTGATTTCTCATTTCTATATGTCATATTTTGCATATTTTGTAAATGCACCATGGGGTCTGAAACAGCATTTCAATACACTGTGTACTCTGTATATGGTTGTATTGATAATAAACCTTTTTGAGTCTTGTATCTTGAACATATTGTAATAAACAAGCACTGCATGCTCAAAACACAATCAGAGAAATTGTCATTTAACAACTACTAGTTATTGCCTTTATCTCTTTGATCCTCTTGATGAGAGAAAATGTTTTAATAAGCCTTTCCATCTTCCAGAAATCATTCCTTTGTACAACATGTCGACGTTCCTGGGGCGAGAGGAGTACTGCAAGCCTCAGCCCAAAAAGCCGAAAGAGCGTCCGGTGGAGCGACAGAGTCTGTCCCGGGTCAGCACTCCTCCATCGTCCAGTTACAAGAGTGGTTCAGCCTGTAGCACCACTCCAAATGGTTATGGCAAGAACCACACAGGCACAGTGGCCACAGGAGGAGGAGGAGGAAGCCCTGGCAATAAGAGAGCAGAGAGGAGAGCCAGAGGAAGCCCCAAACATACAGAGAGTGACCAGCAAGGTGAACAGATCCGCCCTGCACAAAAGCACCCAGGCTTCAGCCTCCACTTGGTTAGCTAGTTCCTATTCAGCAGAATAATTACACATTGAAATAGTAGACTGCAAAGCTGATTTTTTTTAGAAGGAGTGCAGATATGTAAACTAAATGTAACATTTAGGTTTTGGTTAAGATTGTATTGAATTGCTTCCTAAGGAATCATTGTGGGGTCAGAGACGTACCCTTTAGCTATGAGCACAGGTTCCTGGACTGTTGTTCTTAGAGTGCTGTGCTGACAGCATCTTAGTGCATTGTGTTTCTGTGCTGAGAGGCTTTAGTGCCACCTCCACTGATCATGTCTTCTTACTGAAAGACCAGTCTGTCTGGATGTGTGAACAACTCTACATCGTGTCTGACTCGTGTGCCATGCATGGGTGAAGCATGCTTCTGTCGTCACTTCTCGTAGTTGCTGGTGGAATGCAAACAACCACGACTGCAGCAGGGAGGTTTTCCTTCACACTGGTCATATGATTTTTGTTTTGGTACCAGAATAATAGAAACCAAAACAAGACTCTGTCGGTTTGTTAACAAGCTAAAGAGGACTACTGAAAGTGTAAAAAAAATGGAAAGAATAAAAACTAATGCAAAAACAAAAAAAACATGAGGCAGTGTCATACAAGACAGTTATACTAAGAGTACTCTAGGTTACTATTGTTTAAAAGGTAAAAGGACTTTATGAATACTGCAAATATATTTATTTATTCATATATTTTTTTAAGAACAGTGCTCTTTTTGTACAGTACCTGCGAGACCCACAAGAATAGTACTCGTAATATTATAGCACTCATTATAGGCATATAAACAGTATCCATAATAAAAAAATCTCTTTGCTTTTAGTTGTAATTCATGTTCCAGTTGTAGTTGCCAATTGTTGCCTTCCCAGAAGGGAGCTGAAGGGCTGTTTCAGCATAAACTGTGAAGGTTTGTTAGCTGGTCTGAAGTGAGAACAGCCGAGCTGCTGATTCAGGTTCCTGTCCGCACCTGCTCACTTTATAGCCTGATTATACTGTAATCTTGGGAGGGGTACGTTTAAGCTTCTGCTTTTATATGCATGCATGAAGAAAATAGTTTGTTAAAACACTGGCTTTGCCAAAAAAGGTTTTCAACCTTTAACACAATAGCAAAGCTTCAAGGCCAATGAAGCTAAGTGCATTTCTAAATTATCATTAATTTACTTCAGATCATCATCAAGTTTTGAAGTAATCTCAAGTAGACTTGCTTATGTTTTTTTTATTTTGTGAGGAACAGCATGACTGTTATCTCTATACAGGGGCTATATGATGTCTTGCTAATTTCTGCTTTCTAATTGTCAAAACATAAGCTTCCATTATTTGTCTCATCATTCCCCTTGAAACACTGGGCCCCTGGCTCTTCTTTACCTCTTCCTCTCTTTTCTGTCTTATCTCACCGTCTTCTCCTCCACATGCTTTGTTCTTTTCATCTTCCTGGTTCTCATGTCTAGCCACCTATGAGCGCCTGTGGTTTGGCCGAGACTGGCCTCGGTCAGTAACAAGATGCAGACCTCTTCCTGTCTGAGCAAGTCCAGTCTGTGTTGCAACACGCAGAAAAACGAAGAAAAAAAAAAAAAAGACAGCAAATTAAAACAAGCAGGGCGCACAGGCCAGTGTATGCCAATCTTTAACGTGTGCTGGAGTAGTGGAGTCTGACTGAAACTGTCTACTGAGATATCTTGTACTCACATCAGCCTTGAAGGCCACCATGTTGCATAAATAACACACTCCTGAATAGATGAATAGATATTTTGCTACAGTTTAATCTGTGCTTTGCAAATATGTACACCAGTGAATTTTTGTGCCTGTTATATACCCTTGAAATCTGGTCAATTATTAATGTATTAATTTTAAGAGAATGAAATGACTAGGCTATGGAAATGAATGTGCTATTTCATGCCCACACACAAAGGACCGTGCTGGTCATATTGTGGATTTTCATGGAAAGAACTAGCAAACATCTCTGTTTAATACATGCAACTATGTAAAATTACATTCTGCTGTGCTCAGAGTATTTTCAGCTGTACAGTTATAGATTTTGCCTCGGCAGGTCTTAAATATTAAATTTAACTGCTTAGTGAATGAATGAAGTAAATTAAAATTACCAAGCTATATTCATAATATAAAGACATTGTTATCTGTTAGATCTAAAAACTCCCAGCAGCAGAGGAGTGATTTAAATTGATATATATACAGATACAACAAAAAGAGAATATTGTGAAAAAGTTCGATATTTCTTGACATTCCTTTCAGAAAGTGAAATTCATATATTATATAGATTCATTACACATACGACACATATGGCAAGCGTTTATTTCTTAAAATTTCGATGACTATGGCTTTCAAATAATAAAACCTGAAATTTACTGTCTCAGAAAATTTGAATATTGTGAAAAAGTTAAATCAGGAAAATTAAGGTGTCACACCCTAATCAGCTAATTAACTCAAAACACCTGCAAAGGTTTCCTGAGCCTTTAAATGGTCTCAGTCTGGGTCAGGAAGCTACACAATCATGGGGAAGACTGTTGACTTGACCGATGTTCAGAAGACAGTCATTAACACCCCACACAAGGAGGGTAAGCCACAAAAAGTCATTGCTAATGAAACTGGATGTTCACAGAGTGCTGTATCCAATTGTTAAGCAAAATGCCTTACGGAGCTTCACAAGGAGTGGACTAAGGTGAGAGTCAGCGCATCACAAGCCACTCCTGGACCAGAGACAACGTCAGAATCATCTTACCTGGGCTAAGGAGAAAAAGCACTAGACTCTTGCTCAGTGTCCAAAGTCTTCTTTTCAGATGAATGTACATTTTGCATATCATTTGGAAATCAAGTTCCCAGAGTCTGGAGGAAGAGTGGAGAGACACAGAAACCATGTTGCTTGAAGTCTAGTGTGAAGTTGCAGTGATGATGCAGTAGTTGATGCAAAAGGAGACCCAATTAAGCATTGAGTGCATAGCAATGAACATACTTTCATTGACATTAAGTCTGACATTACTTTAAAATATCCTTTTTTGTTGGTCTTATATGATATTCTAATTTTCTGAGACAGTGAATTTTGGGTTTTATAATAGTTGAAATTCCAAGAAATTCCAAAAAAAGGTTTGACATATTTCACTCTATATGTAATGAATCATTATAATATATGAATTTTACTTTCTGAAAGGAATGTCAAAAAAATATATAACTTTTTCATGATATTCTATAATAAAATGTTAAAATAAATGTATAAATATAAAATTATAAATATATATATATATATTTTTAGATGTACCTGTATATACCTACAGCATTTTATTTGCATAAATTCCTTCTGTGAGAAGATCTTACAAGGCCATCTTGAATGACCCCCACCCCAGCAGTGTCTTGAAGGAAAAAATGAGGCTTACAAAGGTCACAGTAAGGTCATTCTGCCATGACTTCATTGCAGTAGTGACTCATAGTCGGACCCTTGGGCCCAGTATGAGTGGGACCTATGAACTCATTTTCCCGCAGATCCCCTTTTTCCTCTACTGTGTTGCCTGGCTGCATGACGCCAGTTTCATCCATCACCCTGTCACTTGTCCCACAGGTCGTTCAACTACCGCTTTCCTCTGATGATTTACAGTTTATTCAGTAGTCATAGACATATTTGCCAATAATACTCTGTATTTATCTTATATCAGTATCGGTCATGCCATAGGTTTGATTGTCTGTTTATCATGTATGGAATTGTTTTGACATTACTTATATTACTTCTCTGTCATGACCTGTATAGAGCCTGACTTGGACACAAGAAGAGACCAACCAGATGTACCATCAGGATTGGACAAGCCACAGGTGGGTGGCTGCTATCATCTTAGTATTCTGGACAGAAATGTACTTTTGAAATCTCTTTTGCCTGTTCATTAAAATTCATATTTGTTTTAAGCTTTTGATGTGGGTAAAAGCTTGGAGTGGGCCTCTTCCCACTAGAGGGCAGCAGTCTCTCTCTTCTGAAACAAGCAAATTTAAGAGACTTAAGTAATTGCATTTTCTATCAGTACATTAGACTGACCGCTAATGCTTCTGCCTAAGGAATTAGAAACAGGTTTAAAATGTCAAGCTTCTCATCATACTCTTATGAAAGGATTTGTCCTTTACAGATCTACAAAGAACACAGTGAACATACCATACAGTAAAATTCACTGATTGAGTGATCACTCATTAACGTTGTTAAATAATTATTTTCTTTTATTTTGATCAATTATTAAACATTTTCTTCAAATCTTCCTGCAGTGATATATATTTAAAAACATTTAATACAAAAAAAATCACTGTTTTTGTAGCCTTTTTATAGCACTACTTTTTTTGTTTTTAAAATCACTGAAAAACTAACTAACACATGATGAAAATGTAGCTTTGTTATACGCTTTGTTTTAAAGTGTATTCTTACGTTTTAAAAGTTTATTGTATTGTATTACTAGTGTGGCAGTATTTCTTCTCTGGTGAATAATGCTGCCAGTATTACACTGCTCATGTAACCACATATTGTCTTGTAATTTATAATGTATACTACATAAACCCAGCAGTATGGACAACTTCACTTGCTGTGGGACATAAGAGAACTCTTTAATTTCTCTTCTCTATTGCTTGTTCTGTTACCATTGTTGCATTTTGATATTAAGGCATTTGCTACAATTTACAGGTCATTAGTTGTGTTGCCATGGCTCTGGAAAGGCTTTCTGAATTTGTTTTTGGCTTTTATTCATGTTCACCCTTCATGATAATTGACTGGTAACAGTTTTATTCCTTAACCTCATCTGCAGACCTTTCACTGAGACAACCCTTGCTGAACTCTTCCCAGTGCATTATATACAAGTGCTTTAATCATGGTATTGATATCATATATGCTATCATGTCATACTAAAAATGTCTTTCACATTTAACTTCTGAAATATAAAAAAGGTTTAAATAAAATTGCACTGATTATGAATTTTTATGGCCAATTCTAATTTCTTTGCTCCTAAATTATCAGAAGACTGATGTTTATGTGCATTTTATCCCAATAAAAGCTAACTGAACACAAACACCATAAAACCAACTACATCACTATTTACTTTTAGCCAAAGTCTTTAATGGGCCAACTTGGCATTTCTGTATGCATAAATTGCTACATGGAAAGCAAGAGACAACAGGCTGTTTAGCACAATGAGATAATTATGCTGCATCATTTCAGTAAATGTGTTGTATTTGGATGCAGCATTAATGCCTTTATTTGTGATTTGCTTCATGAAATCTACCAAAATAAACAAACTAAAGTTGCTAATTAATCAGCTGATAAAGCAAAGCTTTTAAAGTTTTAAGCATTATGCTTAATATAACTAGAGACACCTGCATATAATAATAACAATGGAGGAATGTTTAATTACATAATTTCAAAGAAATTTTGGTTTAATACCACATAATTAAAGTGTTGCCTTCTGCGTCTTAGGTTTTACTAAGTCGTGTGTTCCACAGTTTAGAAGGAAAACACAAGAAGTTGTCTTTAAAAACATGCTTAACACTCATGCACTGGTATGATAGCAAAGCAGAATTCATGTCTTGGCGCACATGGTCCAGAAACTTCTGAAATTTCCTGTTCCTTTCTCCTTAAGGTAGAAGTCAGGCTCTGACTGCTGTATCATGGTTTTCTGTTCAAAAGTGAAAACTGCAAACAAACTTAGACACACAAACACGGTACCAAAAAGTGACCCCGAAAACTCCTGCAGTGGTCTATTTGTGGTCCATGTAATTTGTGCATTGTGAAAATAAAACTGCTCCATTTCCCCCAGTGCTTTGATTTATAGTTAAAGAACCTCCGGGCTTACAGTCACTGTCTGTAAACACAAACACATACTTTATAGAAAGGCTGCCTATGTGTTTGCACAATCTCATTAATAGACCTACAGAAACCAAAAAGAGGCCATGTTTTAGAATGATTTCACATGATTAAAGGGTGATGCTAGGCATGCTGCAACAGCAAGTTAAAAATCTGTAAAAAAAAAAATAAATAAATAAAAATCTTTGTAACACATGACCTTGGGTGGTTAAAAAAAAGATAATTCTATGATAATTCTAAAATGGTGATTAAAGATAATGTTAATAAATAATAATATATGGTATAATATTAAATCAAATCCACAAACAACAGTTTTAATGTTTTTAATGACATTTTCATGGTTTGTTTTCCAGGGGAAAACAATATATGACTTTGGAGCTTTTATTTCACTTTCGATTTTGTATTCGTAAATCAGTTGGGTATTGAAATTCACTGGGTGATGTTTTTCCTCAGGTGTGCAAGATTCAAGCACGTTCGGCACTGGTGTCGTGGGCTAGTGCCCCACAGGCAGGGGCGTCGATCCGTGGGCAGGCTGACGGAGCGCCAGTGTCCTGTAGCTATGAGCTGCTACTTGCTGATAAGAGCTGCGATGGGAACTACAGGGTTGTCTACAGGTACTCGATTTGTTTGGAGAAATTTTTTTTTTGGGGGGGGGGGTGTTGTGATTGTGTTAATTTGTCAGCCATTATTCCAATTTTATCATTACCATTTAAATGTCGATG
>JBBIGC010000001.1:8456432-8481607 GCA_037576955.1 Lepidarchus adonis
TAACCCTAGCCATAATCCTAATCTTAAACTTAACCCTAGCCATAACCCTAATCTTAAACTTAACCCTAGCCATAACCCTAATCTTAAACTTAACCCTAGCCATAACCATAATCTTAAATTTAACCTTAACCTTAACACTTTACCTACCTTGCCCTGTTCCTAACCCTAACTATAGAGAACCCATACTCCACATGGAGTATAATTGTGCAGTAGGAAGCACAACTTAATACTCTTTTCTACTATTTTACATCTCTCCTGCAGAGATAGTCTTTTGTTCTTTATCAATCTGTCAAATCCGTTTCCAAACAATAGATCTCACATTTGTACCTTTTTTGCCACTAGATAATCCGTGACCACTTTGTCTCTGTTTCACCCATTGTTGTTACTGTGGTTAAGCTAAGCAGGAACTGAGCTTTAGTCAAAATGAGGATTGCATTTAGTAGGTGTCACAATGTGAAGAAATTATGAACTCACATGGTGGAAATTGTTAAATGAACATATGACATTTTATTTTTAAATAATGCATGAAAGTTTTCTAAATCTTGTCACACTTTAGGGTTTGCCCAGGCCTAACCACAGATGATGCAGACAGAATTCATATTGAAATAAAAATGTCCTTTAAGTTGCTGCTGCTGTAAATTCTGTGGTTTTGAGAAGTTAGATAAGCATTTATATTGACATGTACCCCTGCCAGTGTCATTTGCTTCATAACTCACTATTGGCTACATCTCAGTTGTGGACTAAGTAACCAGCAGTGTGGTCTCACAGTGATTGATTGATTAGTTTTGAAGTATGGAGAACTTCAGTCAGATTTGATCCCGGACTGCTGACCTCATTACCTCTGTGGAGACGGCACCTCTGGTCCAATTAGTCCAACAAAGGCTCTATGTGTGTCATATTTGTAATGCAGTCATTATCTTTGTGCTGCAAACTCACCTGTGGAGCCCCCAGCACTGTATTCTAAATCAAACATGACCCAGTTCTCATGTTATAATCTCTTAGGTTTGTATCATGGGGAACGTTACAATAAAAACAAACTCAGGGTCAGTTTGGATTAAGGTGAGATATTCTGCTTGTCTGCTATTTACCAAATCAGATGCAAAGCTTAGTGCTGGCTTTAATCTAAGCCCTGTGTGTAGTATATGCAGATGTGTTCCCTTTTACGTCATATGGAAATGACTGTTAGCTTAGTCGTTGTTTCATTTGTTGCAGTGCACTGAGCACCTTCAACTTCAGGCCTTTATAGAAGGAGCTACAATGTATAGAACGTTAACTCTAACCCATTACAATGTCTGTATCGTATATATTCTAATCAAATTCTAATGATAATTACAGACTTTTAGATTTTAGTGTTTGTTGTAGAATGTTTGATCGATGTGCTTCGAAATTTGAGAGTGTGTGTTTTTCTGTTGTGATTGATTATAATAAAGGAATTGTAAATTTACAAGTATAATGAGCTATGCAAAGGGCAGCATTTACTTTTGATTTGTGTTCTGCATGATCTGGTTTAAGCTTGTCATTATGTTTTGTCCTGAGCTTCTTCTCAGCCAACTTACTTATGCAAACATTACTACTCTGGCCAAGCTACTACAGTGTAACCCAGTCTATCAGATTTGGTTCCCTTTAACAGGATATTTGACCACTTTGACATTTTTGTGTAAAGTGATTTAGAAATAAAATGTTATTATTCACTCACTTCTAAAATCACATTTAAGAAACAAATCACATTTTCTTCTTGTGAATTAAGCCCAAGGGCTAAAAGTAGTAGTGCACATGTTGGCAGCATGCAAATATGGACATGTAGTGCATTAAATAAGGCTGAACACACTAGACTGTTAAGTCACTGTAAGTCAGTGCTTATTTATGCTCTGTGTTGCTCTCACATTTGTGTGACTGTGGTGATGGTGAGATAAATATCTGTTTGCTACTGAATATTGGACTTTAAGAAACTACAAAACATGGTTTCATTGTTGTAACTGGTACACTGGTACACAATTTGGCATGTCTTGGGCTTGTTTGGCTTTGTTATAAGAAATCATTGGAGTAAAGACTGAGAGCAGTTTATTCTAGGTTATGGAGCAGAACTTTTTTTTTACTCCCAGTACTGTTTCTTATATTGAAATTTTAATTGATATTATCATCATGTACAAAGTTCTCATCCATTACCAGCTTTCCACTTACATTTGACAATATTTAAGTTCTTAAACATAAATGGACAATAGAAGTGAATGTACCATATAATTAAACTGTAGACGGCTATAATGATTGTAAGCCTGATATCCACCTTCCACCATTTTGGTGATCTTGATAAAAACAAGGAAGAAACAAATTGGAAATTAAGTGGACCCACAAGAAACAGAACAAAAACAGACAATAAATGAACAACTAAAATGTTAATACTGTTAAGTCTCAAAGTGAAATTCAGAATTTTGTGTTGAAAAGATGTAAGGAAGCAACATGTATCCAGAATTAGCACCATATTTCTATAATTAAATATTCAGAAAGAATGAAGCAAGAAGTGTTCTTAAACACATTTTGATAAAAATATCTTGTGGCGCTGTAACTGCAACTGGGTTATATTTAAAAATAATTTGCATAATTTTGCTTACCTTTCACAACCTCAAATTGTTGATTGTTCCTGTACCTGGAAGTCGCTCTGGACAAAAGCGTCAGCCAAATGAATAAATGTAAATGTCAAATGTCTGTAAAAGTATTATGGGTCTTGTTTTTCATGCTTGAAAATAAATAAATAAATGCAATTAAGGCTAAAATATCATGACAGACCTTGCTGACATATTTGTTGGCAAATTTGATTATGAATTAACAATGGTTTTGCAGCATGTTGTACAAAAGGTACAGGCTTACAATAGAAAGCATTTACATAACTTACACATTTAATCCAAAAACAATGTCATAATGGGACAAAGTTGTGAACCCGTTGAATTTGCATGAAATGTGATTGCTGATTCTTGTATGGACTGTATTGTGCCTGTGTTGCAGTAGGAAATGCCATTTCATTTTTATTTTACAGTTATATGGCTAAATAAGGCAATGTATCCAGTTTTAGGAAGAATAGGGATAGTGATTGCCAAAGTACTAAAAATTGCTATCAAGCTATTTTAACACTTCAGCTCACACATTACCAAGAGCAGTGAGTGAGCTATCACATTTTCTGAGGTGTGGAAAAGTTCAGCATTACACTGTATGCTTGGTGTGCTTTTGTCTTGCTGAAACAGTGGTGTGTAGGCCTAGTCTTACTAAAGGGTCAGTTTGATTTAGTTGTTTTAATTTAGCTGGAGGCACTTGTTGGTTAGTGTTTTTTTTCAGCTTGTCCTTGTGACCACATTCAGTGGATTCTGTAAGGTCATAACCCACAGAAGCACTGAGAAATGCTGCTTTAGGGCACTGGTCAGAGTGACCTATACATTGCAGAGATTACAGTAATGTGTTGAATTCCTGGTTGTATTGTGTTTGACATGTGGTGGAAGTTTTCTGCAAATAAATTGATTTCAATACCGAAGTTAAACAGTTAAACTTAATAATGTAACATGAAATGTAAAATGTAACCTGTTATGGCAAACCTTTTGATGGGGTTTAACTCAGAAATTTACAAATTTGCAGACTGTAAATGTCCGGTACAGAGTTGCAAAAATAGGATATGTAAGACTTGGGAGGAAAAGCATTGTTCTCATCTATGAGATCACAAAGCAAGAAATGGTTATTGCTCATTTAACTGGAAAACGAATACCCTCATGCAATCCAACAAATACACTGGACATTTCAGGAGATTTAAAATGCATCTATTTATTTACAAATAATCTATTATCTCTTATTCTATATTTGGCCTCCTTAACATCTGTTTCATTCTCATGACGAAACATGAGAATATTCAGTACAACTTAATGTCTCTATTGGTTGCTTGTGTCATGGAGCCAAAATGGATAAAAGGAAGATTTCTACAGGAAGGGAAGAGTTTTACATAAAGAAAAAGAGGAACAGGAAAAATGAGGTGGAGGATGCTTTCCTCTGCATTGCTTATTTTAGCGCCAAATGAGATTTCCAAACAGACATTCAACCAACGTTGTTTGTGCAGGATTCCTGTGACTTGGTTTTCATAGGCTTTTAACAGCTCTCTATTCAGTCCCTTCTGTCATGGACAGTATACGAGTGTCAACAGCAGCTCTCAAAACAGCCCTGATTAGCTTCCTCTCATCTTTTGCCAAGTGGTTATGAGCTGAAATATTAAACCGTTTGCAGAAAGAGACTGTTGCAAGCAATTTTTCATAATGTTCCACAATGCAGCTGATCAGCAGAGACTTTGTGTGTCTTAAAGTACAGAACTTATTTTTGCACTGAATCTAAATGAGCTTACAACAAAAGGGATGATGCCTCAGTTAGATTTAATGCAAACTGGATGCCCAGATTTTCACAGACATACACACCATATCATAATTAAACATTTTTATTTGTGACAGTACAGTCACGTGAAAAAGTAAGTACATCCATCCTATTTACTAAACTGCACCCATTGTAATTACATTTGACATTTTTAAGCCTGAATTTTGTCTGATCTATTTTATATCATTTGATTGTATTTTGGGTCTGGGGAGAATTGTATAAATGAGGTTCTTACCTGGATGATTGCTTCAATTAAACTTTATTAAGTACTTCAGGCTTTCTAAAGCTTCACATGCTGTGTTTGTCCCACAGGACAGCCCTGGCCGGCAGGCTGAGTGTTAGCCATGCTTCGGCAGCAGGACCCTACCGCCAGTACCCTGCAGCTGGTAGCAACAGACATGACGGAAATCATGGAGAACCTAGACACACGAGAGCTGGACATTGGATATGGAGAAGAGGTGTTTGATGGTCAGGACATTAACAACTCAGGTACTGTAAGAGAGGTGGAACAGCCTCAGGCTTATTTGGCTTGGTGAATGGGGTTCATTGGCTATGTTGTACATATTATAGCACTAAGTTCCCCAAGTCATTTTTCCTTAATACGGCACATGTTTTCTTTGCAATCATATCCTAAGCCAGCTTTACGTGTAAACCTAGATCTGATCAATATCTGGTACATGGCTATGTAGCAGTACTGAGGACACACAGATTATAATTCTTTTTTTTTTCTAGGGGGCTGGGGAGAGACAGGTTTTTGTCTTTATATTATCTTGATTAGAAAAATGTAGGTTCCTGACCCATCATTCCAGTCAAGGTTTAGTTCCAGACCCCTCAGTCCAGCCACCACATGGATTGCTAAAGGCTCCCAACCTTTTGCACATCACTTTGTGCAGTCATTGGAATTGCATTGTAAGTTTGAAAAACAGCAGAAAAAGAAAGAAAGAGAGATTAGTCCTGAGAACAATTGAGCAATAAAGC
Organism: Lepidarchus adonis; assembly: GCA_037576955.1. Classification (NCBI taxonomy): domain Eukaryota; kingdom Metazoa; phylum Chordata; class Actinopteri; order Characiformes; family Lepidarchidae; genus Lepidarchus; species Lepidarchus adonis. The sequence goes on from JBBIGC010000001.1 coordinate 8,461,809, forward strand.
TTGTAATATGACCGTAGCCTTAGACTGTTTCCCAATCCAGTCCTCAGGGCCTCTCTTTTCTCTCACAAATCCTGATATACCTGAAACTCTGACTCTAAATTACTGCTATAGTTATTGTGTTGTGACCTGGGACAGAACAAAAACATTGCCTATCTTTGTTTAACTCTAAAATTAAACTTCATACCTTCCACATGAAGATATTTCACAGCTGTAAAGGTAAAACATAATTAATCATTGTGACCCATTTGTGCAGTGGTATGTGGAGTGTGGGTGACTTTTTGAACATTTTTAAAATTCTTATTTCTAAATTTCAAATTAGAATTTCAATATTCAACTATTAATTCAACAAACTTAATTCCAACCTTACTGTAATACTGAGATTTAACAAATTCAGAACTGTTCTTGTACCTTTGTATCACTGTAGTCATTACTTGCTCTTCTGCAGACTCCAGCATTCACTTCTCTGCTGTGTATAAGACGACAGGCTTCAAAGAGCCCGGGGCCAGAGTCTTCCTCACATCTTTTCCGATCACTGCCAAAATTTTGGAGGTGGAGCGTTTCGCCTCTGCACAGGACCGCTTCAACATCACCAATCAGAGGAGTGTCTCTAAGGTCAGGGGCTATATGCATTACATATTTACGATGATTTAAATCTGAGGTGTTGTGCACTTGGCCATATTTTATTGGATAACATTTTGAATGAATCAAGGTCCAGATTAACCACTCGATGAACTGGCAGCAAAAGCTACAGACATAAATGTAATGATGTAAAAAATATTGAGTTTAGACTGTTTTTAACTTTTTAATTGAAGTGCATAAAGGACCAAAATGTCTTGTTCTTGTTCATTCTCTTTATTTAACTGACAAAAGAACAAATACAAGGTTTCCATTGTTTTTTCTGACGAACTTGAATGTATTTTGTCAATGTAAAGAAGCTTAGAATTGGATGCCTGCAATTCACTCAAAGTTGGGAGCAGAATCAAGTTTATTCTCTTGGCTCATCATGAAATACCATAAAATGTTAATAGGCTCAGGTCCATTGACATGTTAATTAATGTTCATTTGTATATTTCAACCCACCTGATATCCCCCCCATGGAGTTACTTTCTACATTTTGTTTTGTTTTGTTCAGTCACTGTGTTACTCATAGGCCTCATATAGGGATGTACAATGGACATCAGATTGTATGAGCTGTAAATGTGAAGCTGGGAGTATAGGCTTGACTGCTGACGCCACACCATCCCCCGTCTGCAGCTTGCATTATGCAAGAGAAGGCGTCTGGACATCCAAAGTGTGAGCTGTTGCACAGCTCATAGCCATAAAAATAACCATATCAAGTTTTTATGATTAGCTCAGGCTGCTGCTGTAAATTTTTACCAAAATTTGGGCACCACAAATCTGCTGCTGCCTACTACTCTATTTATTGCTGTGTGATGTTTGCAGTACGAAATAATTGGGATGCCTTCCCTCAGCAGAAACTGGGATTCTTTTTAGGTTCAAAGATAAATTCAAGGAGGAAGTCAGATCTTACACTGAGAATCCGTCAGAGAGTCTTCCATTTGGAGATCAATAGCAGAGTTCGGAGGGCTTCAGTAACGTGGCGCACGTCTGCCAGAAACATAAAAAGACTGAAAACTGCCCTAATGGTGTGATTTTACCATTGTTCTTTAAAAAGGTTGAACACTTTTGTAAACATCTCAGTTGGCCACCCCTTGCCAGTATAGACAAAAGTATTGGATTATCCTGTTTAACCATCTTTCTTTGCAATAACCTCATCTATAAAAGTGCTTTTTGACATTGCAGGTTACATAATTTCCTGGTCAATGTTTTTTAGATGATATTAGAAGTTATTTAGACATGTTTGTCAACTGGTTACAATAATGAGGAATGACGTAATTGCCTAATTGGGATTTTGTTTATGCAGTTGTTTTAACTGACCATGAACATTTTCCATAATCAGTAGATCTGTGTGTGTAAACCTCAACATTATGAACTAAAATGTAAAGATATGAGATTTGAGTGAGTGAGCTTTTTGGTGTGTGTGTGTGTGTGTGTGTGCAAGGTTGTTTTATATCTTCTGTTTATGTTAAAGCTGTGCCTTGTAGTCTTGTAGAGGGCAGAACATTTTGTTATGATAAGCTGTTGTGTTGAAGACTTTTTGCATCAAAAAGAACCTCTGAGGTGTTTCAAATCCAGTTCCAGGTCCAGTTCTGTGACCCCAAACCAGTTCTGTGGCCCCGGAAACAACAGGTCCCAGCCATAACACATGGAACAAAGCAGTTTTCCTAATCACATGGCTAAGCACATAGGAAACACCCAGGGACACACACCCATATACACTTCATACACAGATGCAGGTCCAAATACAGGTGCTGTATTTAAATTGCTGCATTCACACTGCTGACCAATCACTCACACCTACAGCCATTCACACATATTTGCATATTCATTGTCTTTTGAGAGGAACATAATTGATTTTAAGTGATTTTAAATGAAGACTTAGTAGGAAGTTCCCCCAACCAAGTTTGCACACAAACAGGGATATTAAATAGGAAAAAAGAGTTTTAGACTGAAGAACTTAAAGTAGAACTTCTAAAGACGCCCAATTTCAGTCCTAGCTCAGTGGGTTGCTTTACTGGGGTTAAAAATGTCTGCTCCTTCTCTAGAACATTACCTATTGCAGGCATGATCATGTATAACTTGCAAAAAAGTTTGGTAGCTGGATTATAATCAGGAAGTAAATGTATTAGTTTCTGCTGTGTTCATTGCTCAAGGAGTGAGGTCATTTAAGAAGATGCTAACAGCAGGAAGTTGCAAACAGCAGTTCCCAAAACATTTCTCTGCATTTCAAACTAGACACAGAAATTTAATATTGCATAATATTTCAGTTTAGGCTGAATCATAAACAAGACTTAATGATTACTATTTCAGAGTTACAGATTCAGAAATTCTTCTTAATACCACAAATTTAGGATGAATCATGAGATATTATCAGATTTCCAGCTGTCCATTACAGATGTATGAAAATGTGAAGAAGTTAGGACACCCAATTAAATATTCAGTCCTTTTTTAAGAAATGTTCACATGTCTATGTCTAATCTTTATTTAATCTCTGAAACAGAATGTGATTTACTTGCAGGTAAACAGCTAAAATTAAAATAGTGTATTCTAACTGAGTAAAAAGCCTAATAGCTAGTGTTACCCCATTTGGCTGAAATAACTGCAGTGAGACACTTTTTGTAGCATCTTCTAGTCTCTGATATTGGTCTGAGCAAAGTTTGCTCCACTCTTCAATGCAGAATTCTTTAATCTGTTAGATGTTTGGGGGGTTAACAGCATTTCAATGGGATTGAGTTTGATTCAGTAGAATTCATGGTACATCCTGTGATGGTGAGCTAACCAAGTCCTGCTGAAGCAAAGCATCCCCAAACCATGACACTTCCACCTCCATACGTCACAGTTGGTATGAGGTTCTTTTCCTGGAATTCTGTATTTGTGAATGTCCTCTATTTTGGTGTAAAAATAATTCAATTTTAGACATTATTTTATTTAACATTATTCCAGAAGTCCAGGGGTCTCAGTTATAAAACTGCATGAAATCATACTAAAAATGTACATGCACTCAAAAGACAAAGATGTACATAAAGGAAATGTGAGATTTTGGAAATAGTGTGCTTGAACACCTGCAAGCAATATAACTCACACTCTACTTGGGATTGTTCTACATGGATTTGCTGCATACTTCACCCCCTGCATGCCCACATTCAATCATACATGGTAAAGGAAAATAACCTCATGTATATTTAAGTTAGGGTTAGGGTTAAGTGTCCACAAGCGTGAGAATCATTATAGTGATACTCATTGCTCTGGCGGTTTGAAAAGGGGGTAAGGACCCAGTGCTTGAGAGGGTCGCCGCTGTCACCTGCATTTTATAAGAGACACAATTCAATATCTGACCAATGAACAGTTAGAAATGACACAATGTTTTTTATTACCTTACCAAGAAGCCAGGCATCGTGCTGTTAAACCAGGCCATCGTGCCACCATGTTTGTCAGGACCATGTCATTATCACAGATAACTTTGTTTTATTTACTTTTTAACCTTATTTACTTTACTTTTATTTACTTTATAGTGTAGAATACACATGTTTTCTATTTACAGCCCTTATTGTAATGTGAGTGCAGTTAATTGAGTGGATTACATTTGGGAAACCAGACAATGCTGCAGATTGCTTTTTGATGTTGACCTGTTCTCCCACATTCTAAGGGAGCTTAATGTATCTACTAGTCATTTTAATAAATGTGTTTATTTATTTATTTAAAGATTTTGTAGGCTTCTTTTAGCATTGTGTGGTCTGCTCTTGGGATGAATTTGCTTGGACGGCCAGACCTGGGCAGGTTGGCAGTCCTCCATTTGTAGGCTTTTTTCTGGACAGTTGAATGGAAAGCAAATTCTTTTGAGATCTTTTACAATCCCTTACCAGGCTTATATGCTGCTACAATCTTCTTTCTAAAGGCTTCAGTCACCATGGTATTCACTCTTACCTCAACAGGCAGGAGCACACCAAACTAAATGTCTGAGGTTTAAATAGCGCACACCTCCTTCAAAATGTAGAGTTACAATTTTCTAATCATGTCCACCTGACGTGCTTCACCTGTGTGTGATTTGAGCCATTTTAATTGGAAGAACGGTAGGAGTGTCCTATTTATTCCTCACCAGAAATTGCAATTTTGTCAAAGTACATTTTACAGAAAATTTAATTGTTCAGTTGTATTTCTTGAATATCCCAGTATTGTTAAAATTGAGATTAAGTGTGTCCAAGAATGTTGCAAAAACACAAAGGCTTTAAAAGGGTAAAAACTTTTTCATGTGACTGTAACTCTGGTATCAGAAAGAACATTCTGCTATATGAAGTACATGCTTTTAGTTTGTAAGGCTGTCCTTTTCAGTTTGATCAGCTGCCATTTATGCTCTAATTTACATTCATTTTGCTGTGAGTTGCATGTTTAATTATTGTACTACAGGTTTTTTTTTAAATTTTATGTCTTGAAGGCGACATGTTATCTAATGTGGAACAAAAACATTCAGTTAGGTTTCCAGCTCTTACTTAAGCCTACAAGCAATGATACATCTAGAATATTTTCAATTAAACGAGTTGTGGACATGATATAAATATTATTGTACTCTTAACATGAAAATGATATTTACACAAATTATAACTAAGATGAAGCTCATGGGTGATGAGGTAATGATCAGAGATTACTGTGGTTTGGGAAATAAATTACAATAAGCATACAAAGAGACGAAGGATGGTAGTCTATTTGTCCATTTATTTTTTATATAACAAGAAATGTTTACACAGTCAATGTTTCACACAATATTTGTAGACAATGTGGGGGTCGCAATTGCAGTACACTTTCGTCTGGACTGTTATATGCTGTAATCTGGACCAATCACCTATACATATGGCAACTCTGACGTAAGCTAAATATGGTCAGTCAAAGAATTATAATCATCCTCATTTCTTGCAGTACAGAGATAGAAAAAGGGAAACTTCATCCAACCATTCAATGATCTATGGAAAAAAACTGAGATGTGTGAGTGATGGAATGGACATTAATGGACATTAATGAGACATGCAGACAGTGCCCTAAAGTCCCACTGAGGAATTGCTGAAACAAAGCTACAACACTAGCTCTGGGCACTAATTGATAAATGTGTCCATTACACTGTGAAAAGCTTGAGGGCAAGCTCCCATCTCAGTGAATCTGTGTGCTAAACATACTGTCAACTACTGTGGAATTTTGCAGATTAATAAACGTGGTCTTTACTTTGACTCATCAAATATATTACATATATAAATATAATATAAATTACATTAATATTTTTTATAATGTTTTAGGCAGTTATCGTGACTCAACAGATATAGTGACCCACTAGCTACCTAAAATAATTGCTCAGGTTCACCTCTTGATAAAGTCTTATGTTTTCTTCAGATGCTCCCTGCGGTCTTCAGGATTGAGTTGAGGCATGGGAACTTCACCTGGATAGTGAAACGAAAGGAGAAGCACTTCATGGAGTTGCACAGAGAATTGCGGACCTACAAGACATTATTAAGGATTCCTCTGCCCTCCCGCACGTGAGTTGAAGCCATTTTCCGTCAGTCAGTCATAACGACTGTTCTGTTTTTTCTTTATGTTCCTACTTTTAATTTTTTTAAACTTATTTGTCATTTTCGCTTGCACTTTTCTACTGCATTTGTACATTTAGCCACACAGAGCGGCGGCAGACAATCAGGCACACGCGTCAAATGCCCACTCTGCCACGAGGAGGAGGGGATGAACTAGTCAGGGAGGAGCAAGTGTCTAGCAGGAGGGTCAGTTTTCTAGACCTCCCACATCACAGAGCTGCACAATTTTAAATAATTTTGTTTTTATATTGCACATTGCAATGTGATGTGTATTAAAATGTTTTATATATTACAATGCACAGGTACATTGGTGTTTTAGGGTTAATGACTGGCCTGCATTATTTGGGCTAAAATAAATTAGTCTTGTTGGACTATATTAATCCCTTGTTCAGCCTAACTATATTTTATTTATTTAGATGCTTTTCTATCAAAATTTGTAGCTAACTGTTGTCTAATACCCAAACAGGGATGGCAGTATTACCACTTTAAACTGTAAAGTATTTGCTTCCATCAACAGAGACAACTGGAAGATTACTTGAATAAGCTGCTAAAAATGCCAATGTACAGGAACTACCATGCCACAGTAAGTTCTTATAATGAATCCTTGTTTTATTTGGAACAGAGTTCTAAGCAAATCACTGTGCTATTTCATATATACATTTCTTAATTTGTTCTCCCATTTGTTTGTCCTAGATGGAGTTCATTGATGTGAGTCAGATGTCCTTCATTCATGATTTGGGACCAAAAGGCTTGTAAGGACCTTCTTGTCAGTTGAGATGCTTACAATGTTTAAAATACATTATTGATGGAGAAATCATTGTATGTTGAATGACAATGAAAATCAGATTTAGTGATTTTTTTTCTATTGCCTGTTCTTTTGTTCAGAGAGGGCATGGTTTACAAAAGGTCAGGAGGTCACCGTATTCCTGGACTCAACTGCTGTGGCCACAGCAAAATGTGCTACCGCTGGTCAAAAAGGTCAGTGTCCTCTACATTCATCATGTACTTTTTCAGTATATGTCTATACTATAAGCTAATATATTATTATGGTGTTTCAGACCATAATTTAATATATGACCAGTGGACACAATACAGCTTCACTTACATGATCACCTAATAAGCTAATTATCTTCTCCAAAAGCACATTATCTCGTCTGAGAAGTCTCTGCCAAAACCACTGCTAACCAGAGAGAACATAAAAGCATTTCACATTCTACAGAAACTCCTTGATGACCCTCAAGCCGTGTTAAAAATGTTCTGTGTACTGATCAGTTGATAGTGAAACATCCCATTACATCTGCCATAAAGCTCACACAACATTCCATAAAAATTAGACCATTCTAACAGTTAAACATGATGGTGGTAGTAGTTTGAAGGTGTGAAGAACATTTGCCACTTTATGTATTCTCAAGGACTGACTCCAGTCATCAGAACATGATCTGAAGCATAATTGGGTTATGCATCAAGACAACAATGACTACTTCTTACTGTGTGTAAAGACAGAAAATTAGCCAGGTTTTCACAATTCCCACACAGTGAAAGGATCTCTTATTACAGGAAGTGTAACAGTGTTTGCAGTTGTTGCTGCTAAATGTGATACACATTTTACATGTATGATACATGTGTTGTAAAACCCATTTCCAGTAAATAATGTGGTCATTTGAAAGCTTTTTTTGTTTTTTTTTCTTTGAGTTATTTTTGTCTTATGCACATTTTCATGTGTATCTGAAACTATTTGTTGTGAAAATATGCTAAAATCATGCAAATACTTTTTACTGTAACTTATCTTGTACAATATCCAGTGACTTCAGGTAAAGGGTAAGTTGATAAATGTAATTCTCATCATGTATGTTGTTGGTTTGCATGGTGCCGTCTGTAGGTGGCTGGTGGTAAAGGACTCCTTCCTTCTCTATATGAAGCCTGACTCAGGGGCCATCTCATTTGTCCTTTTGGTGGACAAAGAGTTCTCAGTCAAAATGGACTCCAAAGACACTGAGACTAAACATGGTATTCGAGTTGACAGCTTGTGCAGGTATGTGATCTACTGTCTAATGGATTGGTATATTCTGTTTGGGGTACAGGGTATTCATTTAGGACTGATGCAAGTGTTTTTGAAGTCATAAAGTCTTCTTTCCTGCAGGAACCTGGTTCTGAAATTCACCAGTTACCGTCACGCCCGCTGGTGGGGCCAGGCCATTGATGAGTTTATTCGCAAGTACGGAAGCACCTTCCTCCAGGACCATCGTTTCGGCTCCTTTGCCAAAGAAGCAGAAAACATCCCTGCTAAATGGTATCCATTTTAAGTACTGTCACAAATCAGAGTTTAGATACATCTATACAAAGATGCATTTTTCTTCAGTCTTAGTCTTTTTAGTCTCTAAATGCTCAACTCTACATGAATCCAACACAAATACAGACATAATATTTTGGTAAAAAAAAAATAAAAATAAAAGGAAAATAGTAGTAATAATAATAATAATAAAATAATAATAATAACAATCTTTTGTTTTTTGAATATTTTAAAAGAATTTCATTACTTAAGTATATATGTGAACAAAGGAACCCACCAATTTTTGGTTGCAGTTGCAGTTGCTCACATCTGTTTTCCCCGGGTTTAGTTTTTATGTTAGATCAGAATTATCCCAGTAAAGAAGAAAAATAATACCTAATAAACTTTAGTTTGATTTTTTAAAACCTCCAATTGGTGTAAATTCCTTATGGTGGTAGTAGGTAATACAGCTTCCCCTCTACACATCAGACTGGGCTTTATCCTCTGCACAGTCAAGCGCATTACACTATTCCAGTAAGAGGCTTTTGGGCAAATATTTATGATGCTTACACCTATAACATGATTAAATTGTAGGTCACACTGGATAGGTGCATCTGCAAAATGCATAAATGTAATGAAAGACCTTTCCTGTGCTCATATTAGTTTTATGACATTTTGATCATACTTTAACCAGTACTTTTACTTGAGTATGAGTTTAAGCTTCTGTTTCCACATCTGCTTAGGAGCATGTTACAAATGTATTATTATTATTACACACACACTAGCATTGTTGGCAAGTCGTGGTCCTTACTACCCGGATTCCTTGAATGTCTTCAGGTGAAGTCCGTTTCAGTGAAGTAACATGAGAGAATGAGAGTGAAAGTAATATGGCAGCTGCGATCCTCTGCTGAACCCTTACAGGAACGTGATCTTGTCCATGTGATAGATCTCAGCTAATGCTCCAACAATGAAACACCAGTCATCCTCTTCAGCCAAAACCTGTGAAGCTGTTGGTTTTGGCTGAGCAGAATGATTTAGGCATTAGTATTGCAGCATTAAGCCCCATTAGCCTGCTTGTTACCTTAATAATTAATTTGTTTAATGGGGTTGCAATAGGTTTGTGGCCAATTGAAAAGTACTGAGTGCCTCATGAGGATGTCTGATTGCCATAAAAACTTTTTCAGTTGCCCAGGCTGTCTCATAAATAAAAACTAATGTCTCAGCGAGCAATGTTTAACACTTAAAACAAACCCATCAAATGTGCACACTTGCAGCAGCGGGCAGCTATCAACAGCACGGTACTTTGCTCAAGGGCACCTCGGTGGTGCCCAAGCTTGGACTTGAACTTGCAACCTTCTGATCCCAGGTAGAAGGTCCTGACCACTAGGGCAACACTGCCAGAGAGCTGAATTATGGTACATATTGACAATATGTCTGAAAGAATTCATATGAGTTTAGTAGTCTTGTATTGCTGATGCTTCAGAATAGTATTAGCAAAATTTGCTGACCAGGGAGCCATTTACCAAACGCACAACTGGTTAAATTCTTGTTTTGCTTTTTGACTAACTAGAAAAAATAACAATATCCTTTAAACCCATGGTTGCCTTCCACACTAGTGGTTTCTGTATATCTGTGTTTTCTGTATTGCCCTGGCTTAAAGGCTAATAAGGAATAATTGATTTGTTACACTAAACTGCTTTGTAATGTATTCTCTGGTTGGTATTGTGTGTTTAGGTATGTGAATGGTAAAACATATATGGAAGATGTTGCTAATGCACTGGAGGAAGCAGAGGAGGAAATCTTTATCACTGATTGGTGGTATGTGTGAACAACAAACACTTTACTGTGGATTAATACACATCTCTAGACTAAAGAAAGTGCTCTTATCTTAGGGGTCTAAAAGTAAATCTCATGCAAACCAAAGATAAAAATCCAACAGGGAAAATTCCAATATTGGAATATTAGAAATGGCTTTTTTTTTCCAACTTCTGATCTACTAGGAAAGTAGAAGGCCTGCGGGGAAAAACTGATAAATGTGTTGCATATAAGGTGAAGGAAACAGTCTTAACAGTTTTATATTTAATTTATGAACGTAGGTGCTGAGACTTATTAATAAAAGAAAACCTCACACATTCTAATATAAAACACACAAAGCTTTATTACAACTTTGCGTATCCAGTGCATTTTGGCTTAGGTCTTCTTTAGCCAACTGCTTGAACATATAATAATAATAATATAATAATAATTTGAATTTATATAGCGCCTTTCACAAACTCAAGGTCGCTTTACATTGCAAAAATAAAAAATAAATCAAAACCAAAAATAAAATAAAAACAGTTAAGATATGCCAAGATATACGCATTCAGACTAGGAACGATAAAGCTTTGTTTATTTAAATCCAAGAGTAAAGTTTTTAGAAAAGAGAAAACAAAGAAGCATATGACTAGATGAATAATTGTTCAGTCTCTTGGGGCCTGAGAGAAATATGTATACACATTAACATTTGTTTTCATACACATTTACATGTGTTTACATGTGAGGTCATAAATATGTCATATATTTATTATGAATCCTAACATGCAATACATATAAATGCTTGTATTTCTGCCATATATATGTTCTGTATTACTTCACTGATGTGTGACATTCACAACTGTCATAAATCTGCTTTATAAATATTATTAAAAGACAATTTTCACATTCTGAGGGATATCAAAACCAAACTGACAAAGCAGTCTTTATGATGCAGAAACTTAATTCTTTATAAACCTATATTGTATGTATATTGGTTTGTCATTATGACACTTGTTATTAAAGGCTTATATGGGTGTCATGTTGCCTTACGCATGCTGTCTTTCAGTAAAGTGTTACAGAATTTCTGGTTAACCCTAAGCCTTTACCTTACATCCATACCTGAAAAGAACCAGTTTTGCCCAGTCAGTACTGTATAAAGAAATGTTCCTGCCCTGTTGGTTTTGTATAAAACATCAAACAAAATATATGTGATGGCAGTTTATCAAAGCAAAGACACACAGGCAAATTGCAGTGACACGTAAGACACCTCCACGAGGGAACACTGGTCAGAGAGATCTATTACCACTGTCAGACAAACAGGGGGTGCACTGTTACAAGTCTGTCAGTCAGTGTGTCAGAAGTCCTACTATGTTTTTCTTTCTGTGTGAATATGTGTATAATGTAAATTTGAATCTTGAATTGGACAAAAATCACAAGAATTTTTGTTCGAAGTAGTTTTACAATGGTTAATTTTGGACCATGTCTATTTATCATTAATTGTTCATAATATTTATAGGTCTGACATTTTTAGGAAAATGGACTTTTACAAGGTCTTACAACAATGTTGTACTATGGCTTTGTGCATGTAAAACACTTTCAAAGTACACACCTTCAAAGACGCAAACATTTTCCATTTTTCATGATGTTTTCCCTTTCAGGTTAAGCCCGGAAATTTTCCTCAAAAGGCCTGTTGTTGAAGGAAATCGCTGGCGTCTTGACTGCATTTTAAAGCGCAAAGCTGTAAGTTAACATGGCAATGTTTTAATAAATAATCGTCTAAGCATCTTTACAGGGATGCCACCAATCATGAACATAATCAGAGTTTATCTGGTGTTTTTTAGCTGAAATTATTCTGCAATGAAAAGAGATGTAATTAAACAATATAAAGATAGAAAATAAATCACTTTAAATGGTTTTGCTGACTAATTTGATTGTATTCTGAATATATATACAGTATATATGAATTTTGAATCTGAAAAGTACACAAAAGTACTTGGGATGGGGCAAAATAAGAGTGAAAGTTCATAAAATGTTAAACCATTATCAAGCAGGAGTAGACCAGAATTCCACTTGAAACCCACAACAATGCAATTAAAAAGTGTAATTAAAAGAAAAGGTGATGTTATGCAGTGTTAAACCTGCTTCTGTGACAATCTTTTGAGTGGATAATATACACAATATTTAACTATATTTTTCAGTTAAAGATAATTAACATATGACAGATTCTTGTTTTTATTGCACTTTACAAAATGTTGGGACTTTTTCAAAAATAAGAAATGTAGTATAGTATATTTACATGCAATCCTTTTCGAACATTGATGACGCTTTAGTGATCTATGATTTTGCAGCTAAAAGGAGTGCGGATATTTGTGATGCTGTATAAGGAAGTGGAACTGGCCCTCGGAATCAACAGTGAATACAGCAAAAGGACACTGTTGCAGCTCCACCCCAACATCAAGGTAAAAACTGAAAGTTATTTTAGTAGCTGGAGTGGGAGACAAAAAAGAAATGGAAGACAAAAGAATGACAGAATATTACATTGTCCTTCCGCAGGTGATGAGACATCCTGACCATGTATCTTCATCTGTGTACCTGTGGGCCCATCATGAGAAGATTGTGGTTATTGACCAATCGGTTGCCTTTGTCGGAGGCATTGACCTGGCGTATGGGCGCTGGGATGATGGAGAGCACAGACTGACCGATGTTGGGAGTGTGACCAGAACTCTCAACACTTCTGCTGAGGTGATTAACTCATTAGTAGTTAATTTATCTCTGAACAAATGACTTACACTGAAATAATTCACTGCATCATGAAATCTCATCTCAGCATGATTAAACCTGGTTAGTTTATTCTGGTATCCTTTTGAATTATCCTTTAAAATATGTTTAATTTGCAAGTGTCACTGCGGAAGCTATTTACACTGCAATGCAGGCAGTGAAATATTGTTAGATTTGATTCTTAATGAGTAATTATTAGAATAGATTGTAATCAATAATAAATCAAATATCTTAAATTGGTGCAGATGTACAGTATAATGGCCTGAGTCATTGACTGATGCTTTTACTCCTGTAATTTGAGCCATTCTACCTACTATATAGAAGCTATTCATGTAAAAACATTGAATAGTTTAGTCCTGATTCCATGTACATCAGTGCTTAGGACAAAGTGGTGCATTGATTTACCACTTCTGTCTCTGCCTACCTACACACTTGAATTGTTTAGTTTGACTCTGTCCAAATTAAATACTTTTACATAATGAGCATTACAAATGAATATTGTTCTCCTCTGTACAGAATGTTGGGGAGACTTCTCCTACCATTGCCATACCTTCAAATGGTCCTGCTCCAGCTCATAGCAATGGTAAACGCTTGGGCACAGACTCTGTGGAACAGCCCAAGCTGAAGGGATATGGGAAGAACAGAAGAACTCGTTTCAGTATCCGTAAGCACCTGCAGAAACATGGCCTGGCCCCTGCAGACAGTGTAAGCAGTGTAGACAGCTCAGAAGAAAGTAAGTTCAACTTGTTATTGTGTAAGGGCAGTACAATATATACAATATAAGAGCTGTTTGTCAGCTGTTAGCTGTTATCACAGTATTGGCATTTTCCATTGTCATGCCGCAGTGTTTGATCACAAGTGGACAGCTCTAAGTAGTTCATACCTGGCATTAAAACCCATCTTCTCATGCATCTTGAATGACCACTTGTGATCAAATGTCACCTCCCCGCTTTATATGCAAATAGACTCATACATCTTTTCCACACCAATCGGAGGCAGCAGTACACTTCCTCTGCACTTCCTTAGTCTTCCAGAAATGAAAATGAGGCAAAGAAGAAATCAAAACAATACACAATAAGAAAAACATTTTCAGAAACTTCATGATAAGTAGGCTGTCCCTTGGTATAGCTTAGGATACGTTAGTGTACACACTGCTAAAAGTACAGCTAAAAGAACTTTCATATATGGTCTGAGTGATTGGATCTCAGTGTGTCTTGAGCGCTTGGGTGTTTTCACACCTGTACTTAGCACAGTGTTGTGATCGTGTAAAATATGATATTTTTTATTATAGTAATTTGTGTTTACTAGGAATTACTGAACCAAACGACAAGTTATGGATCATTCATAATTTAACATACAAGCCCAATTCCATAAAGTTGGAATGTAAATATATATATATATATATATAAAAAAAAAAAGAATAAACCCATGTTTGATTCACAAATGAACACAAAAAACATAACATTTCAGACACAGCTATTACATGAAAAATATTACATAAAAAATTAGCCGTCTTCTATTTATCAAATCTCATTAAAATGGATTGAGGCATTGTGGAAAACTGTTGTGTCATCAGACCAAAAACTGCATCTCTGATTGTATGGGATTGCATTAGTGCTTATGGAAGTTGCAGGATACACATCTGGAAAGGCATCGTCTTAAAAGTGCTTAAAGGTTTTAGAGCAACATATGCTCCTGTCCAGACAGTGTATTTTTAATCAAAGGCCTTGCATATTTCAGCAAGACACTGCTAAACTGCATACTGCATTTATTAAAATAGCTTGGCTTTGTAGTAGAAGAGTCTAGGTGCTGAAATGGCCCAACATTCAAACCTTTAATCAACTGAAAACAAGGAAAAATACAAAGCTCGACCAAGGAGAGTTGAGTCACTACAAACCTACAGTGGTGTGAAAAAGTGTTTGCCTCCTTTCTGATTTCTTTTTTTCCATGTTTGTCACACGTAAATGTTTCACATCATCAAACAAATTTAAATAGTAGTCAAAGACGACACAAGTAAACACAATATGTGTTTTTTAAGTGAATGATTTTATTATTATAGGAGAAAAAAAATCCAATTTACATTGATAATCTAAAAGATTTAAGTATGGCTAACACTTTTTCACACCACTGTATATAAGAATTTTATAAAAGAAGAGGGCATGCTGCACAGTGGTAACCATGACCCTGTCCCAAAATATTTTAGATGTGTTGCTGCCATTAATTAAAAAATTAACATATTTACTCTGTTTAAAATGTTTAAACAATTTATGTATTTTCAGTTTTATTGTGAATAAAATATGGGTTTATGAGATTCTGTTTTTGTTTACCTTTTACACAGTGTCCCAACATTTTTGGAATTTGGGACAGTGGCCTCCTGCCCAACATGAACTATTCTAAATGTACTAAATGTGCATACAATCCCATGCAAATTTTAGGAGCACAATGGTGGCCTAGTGGTTAGGACATTGCCCCTGAGCTCAGAAGATTGCAGGTTCAAGTCCCAGACCGGGCACCACTGAGGTACCCTTGAGCAAGGTACCATGCCAATTTCACCTTGGGTGCTGTTGATAGCTGCCCACTGCTCCATGTGTGCACGTGTGATGGGTTAAATACAGAGGACACATTTTGTTGTGGTGCAGTGGTATAATTGCAATGATCACTTTCACTTTTCAACTATGAAGGAAACTTTTTATCATATTATTCAACACTTCATTGGAATTGTGAAGAGCAGTTTTTAAATTCCAGCTTTGGTTTATTATTTTGGTTTATCTGTTTTGCAACAGATTTTGCTGTACAAACTCTTATAGAGGAGATGAATAGCTGGCCGGCATGAATGGTAGTTTATGGGAAATTGTCCCTGTTAGATAAGAAAATCATTACCATAGAAGTTTCCAAGAAGCATTTTTCCTGTTACTATCCTTCTGGTGGGTCCAATTTTAGAAATAATGGCATACAGAAGAAAGTTCTCTTTTCTGGTAGGACCTTTAATAACTACTTTTTAAAAATATATTTTCTCATTAAAATATTTGGAATTGGCCTAATGAAAGGCTTAAACTTTCATTACATATTTCTTTAAAGGGTCCAACATTGTTTGCATGGCTGCCCTTTTTACAGGTTATTCTAACAGTATTTGCAGCCAACAGAAATTGATTCCACTTAAATGGATGGAGTTAAGGGTGGCCATACCCTCTTGTCTTTGCCATGCTGGTGAGTGAGGCTCTTGATTGGTTCAGGAGCTGCCCTGTGTTTTCTGTGAGCCTTGCACATGCAACAGATACTACTAAACTGACTTGTACTGTTTCTTTTATCTCAAACTTGATCCTTGACCAGCATAGCAGGGCTCACTACTTTCAAATGACCTGTGTGATGTGCTGTGGGTCCTACATTCATGACTTGAAGGAATACTTGAGCATATTTCCATATAATCTCTGTCTGCTACATCTTTTGATTACCACAACAATTTTATGGTTATCATTGAACATGAATAGAACACCTCAATAATAATTACGCATTAATACACATTAATAAAATTAATCATTCATCATTACTATAAACACCACTGCACAGCTGCAAATCTTAGTAAACATTTACTCAAATGGTGTAGAAGAGAACACATTCATCATTTCTTAGCTTGCAATTAATTTGTAAAAAGGTTAAGCTTTAAAGTGGTTTAATTCCATTTTTTGGAAATGATATTAGGGCTGCACAATTAATCGTAAAAATGTATGATCTAGATTCACGCCTCTATGCTATCTCATTTCTAAATTATGACAATTCTTCAGAATTTTATTAGTTGCATTAAAAACCCTTACTTTCCCTCAGAGAATCTATAGCACTATAGATTATCTAGATCTCTCCTCCCTTCCTGCTATTCTACTACACTGCATCATGTGATGTAAATCTGCCTTGTCATTGGCCAATGAAAATGTGGCTTTACACCATGATGCAGCGTGGCCAGAAAGGAGTAGAGTGAACTAGACACTGACTGAGGTGTGTTTGTGCCAAAAAATCTTTAAGAAACCTTGCTGTGTATGTTTTTTGTTGTATTGTGTATGTTTTGCCAGGTTTGTTATTTATTTGCAAGTTCAATAAACATTTAAATATATTTTATATATTATAATTTATATTTAAACACGATTCACATTTTTCCCAGAATTGTGCAGCCTTAGATGATATAAGTTTTTCAGGGGGAAGAGTTTATTGTAAATTCTTACCAGTAAAATTGTAAAAGGAGTTTTCACAGATTCATCATTTACACCCATCTACTTGTGCATGGCCATCAGAAAAAAGTACTTTTGACTGTATTGCTACATGTCATGTAGTCACTTTTTTATGAGCTGCAGTTACTAAGGATATTAGTGAGTTTTTAGCTTTATTGATTTTATAGCAGAGAAACTATATTGGATTTTTTTATTGTTATTTAAAACATTATGGTCTTTTCATTTTATTATTAAATATTGTTGCAACACAAACAGGTTAGGTTGAAAATGGCAAAGTATTCCTTTAGGAAATTAAGAAATTCTGATGAGCTGTGCCATTTCTGTCAGCTGTTGTTGCTTTCAAACTCCAAGGGAAGATTTATGAGTCACTTTGACTTCTTCAGAGACGGCACTGCTCTATTGTTTTTTTGTCTACTTTTGTGATCTTACTGTTCTGTCTCCTAGTGCTAATCCACTGGCTGTAAAATCTGATTGATAGTGTTTTTGCTTGGTTATGTATTGCACGGTTTGCCTGAGCCTGCCTTCTCAGAATAAACGTTTGCCCTTTAACGTTTGTATGCAATCTGTCTTTATCTTTTCCTGGTTTCTAACTGAGTTTTTGATGACCTCTTCTTTTTAGAGACAGAATCAGCACAGGATCTACAGGCTGATGTTATTGGGCTGATGGGGAATACACGGTTTTGGCACGGCAAAGATTACTGCAATTTTGTCCACAAGGACTGGATCCAACTGGACAAGCCATTTGATGGTATATTACTTCATTTTAACAAGTTATTTGGAATTTATCTGGTTAAAGTACAAGAGGCCCTGTGTTACAAGTCATCAAGGTTAATGGTGCATGAATACGGTATAAACTGGCATAGCAAAACCAGTTCATATGTGCATTTATGTGTGTGTATATTTTGATTACTTTACTGTACTTTTACTGCAACTTTACTGTCAGAAAGTTCAATATTAGAAGCAGACTTTTCAGTATAATAATGGTCACTTTATTAATCAATTTATTAACTAAACAATTATTTATACATGGTGTAGAAAAAAATGAAAATAAACTTATAATTTATTTACTTTAATACATAATTCTCTTTCAGACTTTATTGATAGGCATATAACTCCCAGAATGCCTTGGCATGACATTGCCTCAGTGGTTCATGGTAAAGCTGCAAGAGATGTTGCACGACACTTCATTCAGCGTTGGAATTTTACCAAGGTGAAAAAGCAAAACTATTGTTTCACTGTCTGGATTCTGTTTCACCACACACAAACTTCCTGTGTGTGGTTCCCACCCTTGTAGACCAAAGCACTGCTTACTTTAACATTGTGCCTCAATAAACACACATGATTCAACTTATCATATACTGACTTGAACTTTAGATGAGGGAAAACCTTAATATCTACAGCCCTGAAACCTGCTTTGACGTGCCTGTTCTAAACCCTGTCAATTCCTCCGAGGTTGGTTTGACAGTGTTTTACCTCTACTTGTATTTTTAGATCATGAAACCAAAGTACAGGTCACTCTCGTACCCATACCTTCTTCCCAAATCCCAGTCTACTGCTAATGAGATCAAACACCAGGTCCCTGGATGCATCCCCACTAACGTTCAGGTAACACAGACTTGTCATAGCTGTAGACTCACATGCACTCCAAATGATATTATATTTATAGTCTTGCCCATTGAAAAGTTTTGACAGCTCAGACTGATTATGTTTTTCATAATTAATTGTATGTTTTGGAGGCTTAATTTGAAAGTGAATTGATCATATACTAATAAAGCTGTTTAAGAGAATGCCAAAAGTGGGCAAAGCTATAACAAAGACAAAGCTACTTAGAATTTTACTTATTAATTTTGGTTCCTGTATAATTCTGTATGTTATTTTGTAGTCTTTTAAGTATTTTGTCTTCATTATTGCAATGTGGAAAATAGTGGGAAAAAAGATTAAATCCATCCGAAACAATGCTACAACAATTTTACTGGTACTGAATGCTTGTGAAGCTTGGCTTTACTGACCCCTGCAGGTGTTACGTTCTGCATCAGACTGGTCAGCTGGCATTAAGTACCATGAGGAGTCCATCCACAATGCCTACATCCATGTGATTGAGAACAGCAAACACTACCTCTACATAGAGGTGAGCGGTATTCTTCCAGAGAGAACTATATTTTTGAATATGACACCATTGTTGACATTATATTCATTTCATTGCACGTGGTACATATTTGCAGTGGCTTTCCTTTTTCAGAACCAGTTCTTCATAAGCTGTGCTGACAACAAGCTCGTCTCCAACAAGATTGGTGACACCATTGCCCAGCGGATCATCAAAGCATACCGGTTAGCAGCGTGTCAGACCTGTCTTTCATGTTTAATTTTAGCCTAGTTTGCACCTAAAAAGCATTATGATGGATATTGAGAACCTGTTTTAAGCACATACCGGTAAGTTTGTTTTCATACAAAGTCAGGGTATGGGTAGATAACATCAGTATCCTAAAATAAATCCTGAAGCATAGATGCAAAACCATATAGTCAGATGTCCAATCAAGTCAATTTTAT
>JBBIGC010000001.1:8481707-8494947 GCA_037576955.1 Lepidarchus adonis
ATCTTGTAAAGCACATTGAATGACCTTGTGTATGATAATGTGCTATATAAATAAACTTGCCTTGCCTTGCCTTGCCTGTGTCACCCCCAGTGCCCGAAGTGGCCTGGCGAGGCACTGTGGGCACACAGCGGCGTGCGACCCTTACAGAAAAAGTGAGTGACCAAAACCAATGAGGCTCTTATGCAGGTTCAAGTCCTGGTCCAGGTTCCACTGAGGTACCACTGAGCTGGGACCTGAAAACGACCAGAGGCTCCATCTCCATCAGAAAGTCAGCCATGATTGGTCTAAAGACTGACTGAGACTGTTCCGATAGCCATAATTCTCAACCTGTCCTGGAGCAGGTGAACAGTCAGTTCATGAAGTTGATATGCTGAAAGCAGGAAATGTGGGCCATGGATAAATCCTGTGATTAGAGGAGCCCCCTGAATCTGCTCATCAGTTTGGTTGCGTTCAGGACAAGCTGTGTTCTTCAAAACACCAGAAGTCTTCCTTCTGAAGTTCAAATGAATAATGTAATAATCAATGACATACAATGTACGGACAGCACTGAATAATTAAATTAAATTATTAATGTTGGTTATTATGAGCATTAAAACACTTCAGTAAAATGTTTTGTGTGTATGTTTTTCTGCCAACCAGTAGTTCTACATTAAACATTAAGCATTAAACTCCTCCGATGTCTGGTTCTTTTCATCACAACTGTGAACAAATCTAAAGGGGTAAATCAAACCCACACTGAAATACGTTCTTTTTAATTCGAGAAATTTCTGGAGAACTGTCCTGTGTTAACTGACCCAGACCCAGTTGCTTTCTAGACTGTGCCACTAGATGGCGCAATAATTAGTTTGCCATTCATCTGCCACATGGCAATATTTACTGCTTTTCTTGATGAGCAAAATGACTTCCATCAACTTTTGAGTGTGAGCAACACCGGACACCAGCAGTGATGTAAAAGGACTTGTTTGCCTGAACATTAGGCTGAACATTGTATCCAGGACCTTACAGAGGGAAGAGCTCCAAACAGCTGGCAGTCTGTCCGTAGGAGAAGCCTTAAAATGTCCATGCAAAAATATCCGGCAGTGCGGTGTCCTGCATTCATCCGCACTGTCCTCATGGAAGAAGTGAGTGCAGCAGAGGGGACGTTTCCTGCCACTGCACAGAGGAAGGGGGCAGGGGGCTGTGGTGCTTACATAAAGGGAAGGTGAAAGGAAGTGTGTTGCCAGCGAAGTGATGTGTCTGCTGCTACAAGCGAACCTCCCTCTTTCTTGCAGCTTGTGCACAGCGCATGTGTTAAAGCTCATCATTTACTGACGGTTGCGATTTCTGTTAAATTCGGCACCGTTTCCTGGAAGAACTACATCTCATTTTTCGGCCAATAAAGCTGCGATGAGAAGGGATGACAAGCTGTTTTTGCCTTAAATAAAAGAAAATATACAGAAACAAAGTACTGCAAACCGCAACGGGCCTTCGCATTTCATAATGAATAGACTAACAGAAAGGATCTAGAATGACCTTGTGCAAAACCTTTCGCACATCTCCAAGTTTGATACAGGTTTTTATTCTGAACTAAAATAAAGACTGGAAAGAGGTCAGATCGCCAACTGATTTCAAAGATTTTATTAGACAGAGAGAAAAATTACAGTTACAAGTTAAAAGTTTGTGGAAAGGCATAAAATGATCCTGTTGGATGGGATCCCAAAGAAAAAAGGAAAAAAAGTGTGACCCAGACTTGTCAGAAAGTTTAAAGTCTGGATTTTGGGTGTGTGTTTTAAGGAGGAGAGATGAACGGACGTGTAATGGGCGTGACGGTGGGTGTGTTATGGGCGTGTTCAGAGTCATGTGACATGACGCACATTGACGCATGTTGTGTTCTGTTGTGTGTGTGCGTGTGTGCATGCAAGATCGTTTTTTTATTAATCTGTTGTTTATGTTAAAAAGCGCCTCTCTCTATGACAAATACAATTTTAATTTGATTTGAGCAGAAGGTTTTGTTATGATATGCGAGCTGTGCTGTGTTACAGACTTTGTCAAAAGGCCTTAGAACTGTTTCAAATATGCCCATTTCTGTGACCCCGGAAACAACATGAGCATCAAAAGAAAGAACTAGTCTCTTGTGTGGAAGTGTGAACGTGACTACTTGTCATTGTCACACACAAGTGTATCTCCACATTTACCCCAACACATGTAGCAGCATTAGATTTGTGTCAAAAGTTGTGCACGAGCAGAAAAAGACTTCCTCTGCTCACGTGAAGAGCATTTCTGCTCACGCAAAGCTTATTTTGTGCTCACTTGGATGTGACTTTGACAATTTGGGGAATCACGGAAGGCCTTGTCACCTCCACTGACTTCACTGTGCCTCGTCTGACAGCTTCGTTTACTGGGAAAAGTCACAAAGTGTTCATGAGGTGAGTAGATGCTAAGCTAAATTAATACTAAGTTTCTGTATTGCCAGTTCGCTACAGAATGAATGATTTGGTCTTGACAAATAGTGATATATTTTTCAGCTGCAGTAGCTAGCTGTAGAAAACAGATCATGCTAACTGTGTTCAGTAGCCCTGTCCTTAACTGGCTGATTCGGCTCAGGCTGCTTGTTCTGGTGTGAGTACAGTTGTTCATAGGTGCAAAACTGAGATGCAGTCTGTGACATGTCTCCACCATTTTGCACTGGAGTGGATCAGGATACATTTCACTGCTTGTTGTACTTGTATAACTAAGCATGTGACAAATAAACATCTTGAATTTTAAATCTCAGTTCCTAAACTCTCTAAAATAGAGACAAGCTAACTAGCAACTGTTAGAGAATTCCTAACATCATCTCATTACATATCAAAATAGCCTGAGCAAAATCAGCAAGTTACTGAACACAGCTTAGCAAAAATAGACTTTTTGCGTGCGCAGGTAGTATTTGTGTGCCTTTTTACATAAATCTAAGGCCATTGGCAGGTATCAACAAGACCCAGGGGGCAGTGTAGTATCTTGCTCAACTGGGGCCTCCTGCTCACCTCTCTCAGACATGGACCAGTTCTCTGTACTTTATGCTTCATATTTATAAGCTAGATCTGTTACTCCAAGCTCCATGTTTGTAGCTTCCACCACTAGAACTGAGATTGTTTCCATTTCTCCTGGTTGTTATTGTTATCTGGTGTCGACCAAAGGAGCCTCGGTTCCTCCCAAGGTTTCTTCCTCCAGTGTAGTGAGTTATTCCTCGCCTCTGTCGGGCTTGGCTTGCTCATTAGTGGCTCAGACCTTGATTCTGTAAAGCTACTTTGCAACGATGTCAGCTGTATAAAGCACTATAGAAATAATGGACTTTAACCTGCAACTTTCGGTTTACAAGGGCAAGGTCTTAACCACTAGGCCTCCGCCATTAGCTAATCATGTACAACACAAGTCCCGCCCTTTTCCTGCCAACATAACTCTAATATCACAGACTTTTATCATTGCCTGTGGTTTCTATGAAAGATGGAATTATTTGAAGCCCATGAGGTGAGAAAAGAGGCATGTCTGCAATATAGGTTTATCAATCCATACAAAATGCTTTGCTAGTGTGCTGAAATTGATGCACCCTGAAATTATACATATTATCATTATGATCTTTATTTTTATCAAGTTTCCATTACACAGTTATAAAATTTTCTAAGACATCAGTGATCTTGTTCACTGACAAGTTTGTCTCTCATTTTGCTATTTTTTGGCAATAACAGTGTTTATGTAACATGTTTTATTTACACAAAGAATACAAACCCATTTGCATGAAGTAAACTCCTTTGCATGTTTGTTCCAAAGGGCAAATGTGCATGTTGGGTTGTTTGTGGGTCAGGGCATACATTCTTGGTTTAGTCATTTGTTTGTAGCGGTCATCACTGGTCCTGAAGATCTCTGCTTTGGAGCGCTGTCACTTTAAATAAAATGTTTTGCCATCATCGCTTATGGATTTTGATGAGCTCTCTCTTGGATCACGTTTGCCCTTGCCTTTGCCAAGAGCTTAGCAAAACATGTTTTTCAGAAGTGTCCCACTTAAAAGATCATCACTGAAAGAACCACTGACATACGCTAATAACATGCTTGAAAACCAGCGACCATTTATACAGCAGACGAGGTATTTATAAATGTGGACCGGGAAATATCAGATTATTGTAACACAAATACACACAGTAAGAGACTCACTGTCACTACCATCTAAAGGGGAAATCCAGTGATTTTGACAGAAAGATCCAGTGTTGTTTATAAAATAAATAAAACTGACACAAAAAATACAAATAAAATTGACACAACGTTCTGAAAAACTGGAAGAATGTATCAAGCTTCTGTTTGGTGATAGGAACCAGATGTCTAGTGAGTTTTCTGTTTCTGAAGACTCCCTCATGAAAAGCTGTTATTCTCACCATTATCCTGGGTCAGTGTGGGTCGGTATGCCAACAAGCCCTAAACCATTTTTTAAATGATCTACAATCTCCTTGTCCACTGACGCGATCACCAATACAAACATGTTCCAACCAACACAATCACAACCCCACCCCACCTAGTCCACAAATACAATTTCCCCCCAAGTCAAGAAATACGACCCAATGCCCCCCACCCTATCAGTCAACAAATACACCCCCCCTCCCCACCCACCCATCAAACACATACTCCATCCTGGTTAACCAATAGAATCACCCAAACAGACCCCCTTTAAAGTGATTATCTGATTATCTTATATAACAATCTCACCTTAACCCCTGTGGTGGGCACCTTCAGTCCTGGAGAGCTGGTGTCCAGCACAGTTTGGTAGTTCACCTCCTCAAATACACTCACTAAACCTAGCAAGTATCAGGTACATTGAACCATGTCTTCAGTTTTCTAAACCATATCTATGATGGAGAGTTATATATATATATATATATATGACTTTGTAAGGGAATTTTTCATTCATACTACTATTTTATCCACCTTTACCTATAAAAACTGAGAAGCAGAGCAGTTATTGCCTACTGGTTGGAGAGGACTCGCAAACTGAGTCGCTGGTTCAGTACCTGGGACTGTCAGGAAAAATGTGGGTGGGATGAGTGAGTGAACAGTGCACCCCCTTCCCACACCTCCAGCTGAATTGCCCTTGGGTATGACACCCAACCCCCTAGACTCCCCCGGTGCAGTTTTTTAGCCCAGGTGTGTTCATGGGTGACATGGATGGGTTTACCGCAGAGGACACATTACTAAATGTGTCAGTTCCACATAATCTAAATAAAGATGGCGCACGTAGGAACACTGGCCATTTTGGATTGTAAATCAAATAGGCTGCCTTGTCCTTTTGACATCATAACCCACATCAGTCCCCCTGAATCAATTTGTTCACATAAATAGATCAAAATGTGTAATTCCCCACAAGCACTTATTTGCTGGAAACTGTCCCTGCAGTGTTTGTGTTTACTTGGGCGCCTGCGCCGCTTGATGACGCCGCGGTGAGGCGAGCGAGTCCCCTTGTAGCTCCGCCCCCTTGTCCTTGCCCCGCCTTTGGAACGTCGCTGATTGACACCCTCGCGCTGTTCGAGGCGTGGACGCGCGCGCTGTGTGTACGGCTGCTGCCTCCTGTGCTAGACTGGACTGTGGCGGCGCCATGCAAACGGCGCGAGGAGCGTCCGGTGGAACCGGGGGCGCAGAATAGTAGAGTGAGCGCGAGCGGCTTCGAGAGACCCTCAGCATCCTCCTCCTCATCGTCATCCGGGAAATTAAGCGAGAATCAGACGGAGAGACTTAAGCGAGTATTCATGCGCTCGCGGACACTGTAGTTGTTATTTGTTTTCGGGGGGGGGGCGGGGGTGATTCTGCGAGCTCATGATGGCGAGTGACTCTCCGGCCAGGAGTCTGGACGAAATCGACCTGTCCGCGCTGCGGGTGAGTACGGAGGAACGAGGGGCAAATGGAGAGGGAGTGTGTGTGTGTGTGTGTGTGTGTGTGTGTGTAGAGCCATGCACCTGACCAACCATCAGCAAAACCCATTAGTATAGCGATTGTACTGGAATATCCTATTCGATCATATAGGATCGTGCACGCGCATTATAAAATACTCTATGAAATAGTAGATGAGGGTAAATCAGAACAAATAATACTGTCTAAATCGCGCGCGCCCTTACTACTGTAAACGCTATAAACGCTCTGCTGCATAACGCTCGCGCACGGGCCTGCGATTGTCTTCGAGGGTGGGATGCTTTCACACTGCAGGCTAATCCTGCGATCGCTGATTTGTCTCATAATGCACTGAATAATATGGCTAAGAGCAGAGTGGGATACAATGGGGATTATTGGGGCTCGCGCTCGTGCAGTGTGGGCTACATCAGCCCCCATCAGAACAATGAAAGACCCTCTGGAGCGAGCCTGTAATAACAGACCCCATTGAAATGCTGCTGTAACGTGCAGGTCTTCCAGCGACTGTCATGTGTAGAGATCCGTTTCTTTCTCCCCCGCTTCGTGCAGCGACGTTTCTCGTCCAATTCCGCCATTTCGCCTTTTTATGGTCACAGTGTGCGTTCAGGGGGAAAAATCCGACCTGCAACGTGATCCAACCTGCAACGCCTCAGTCAAGCCCGGGCATGAAGTGAGCCGTGCTGCTGCAGACTCATTGAGCAGAGCTGAGGGGAAGAAAGTGGGCCATTCAGACACAGTCCTTCTGTGCGCGTGTAGATGACCTTTCTTAATGGTGCTGACTAATTTGGGGCTTCCCTGATGGTCAGCCTACACCTTTTGGTCAGGAAAGACATGGTAATGGACCTGAGGACCTGATATAAGATCATTCCAGGGCCATAATTATAATATTTATATATATGGTAATATAACATATATATGTAATATGTGTGTATGCGTTGGGGGCGATATTCAGATATGCTCAAAATGATATGGTAGATGACTGTGCACCACCATCTCCACCCCCAAAAAATTCCCAAAATTTTTTCCAGCTCCATCACCACTTAATCAAATATATATTTTTTAATTTTTAAACATCAGCAATTTTTTATTTTGTCTTTTTTCTATCTAAAAACTTCCCATTGACAACAAAAAATGATGTAGCGCTGTAAGGACACTGCTGAGGGCAAAACTTATTATTGTTTTGTATATTATTAAGTATTGTTTCTGTTATAAATATGATTCTAGAAATAAACAGACCGGTCTGATAAGTCCAAGTTCCCCAATGAAAGTTCCTCAGTTCCTGCTGGGCAAGTCTGCTAACAAAATAAGCGCCCAAATCACACACTCCTACAACAGGGGGGAGATCTCTCACTCTACAGAGGCCAAGCCTAATGTAACACGCCTGATCCAGGTCATAAAGATCCTCAGGGGTGTCTGAATAAAGAAGCCAGGTGTGTTAGATCTCTAAAGCGCTGAAGATCTCTAGGATCAGAGTTGTGAGCCCTGCTCTAGACTTGATAAGCGCCATTGGATAAAAAAGCCCCGTCGTTTATACATGAGTGTCCGTAGCATATGCCCTGTTCTGTTTGGCCCAGTTAGTTCTAACAGTAGTCGCCCAGGTGACTGTAGTTTTGACAGAAGAAGAGATCAGCAATGTAGATTTTCATACGTTTACGTTTTTCAAACCTCTCTTGATCACGTTGATGCTAACAGTCTTACAGAAATCCCCTGTTGTAGACTTAAAGAGCAAGATAACAGCAGTTGATAGATGACTCTTTTATCAGTTATCTCCTAATTCTTCAACAGATCCTCAGATATAGTCAATGTTGAAAATGCAGAGGTTTCATAGCAAATATAAAAACTGTTGGCTAGTATACAGGAATGGAAAAAAACAAGAGAAAGTATCTTTAGTGTCATGATAGCTACCACGATAAAGGATGTGAAGAGCCTTTGTCTCTGTCTAGAAGTCATTATCACAGGATCTTGAGAAATGGTGGCACTGAAAATGCAGAACATCTCGGTCATAGGTTTTAACAGCAGAGGCAGCAGCACTGAAGGTAGTGGTTACATACAGTAACTCTAATTTGGGTCATGCTTGCAATGAACCATGTCTTTTTCTGTCTTCACCGCTCTGTCGTATAGATGGAGGAAGAGTAGAGGTTATGTAGCTGTTGCTGCTTGTCTGGTTTGATTGACTGTGATCCAGTTTTTTAGATCGTCTGGTTTCAGCGCTGGCATCCCAGTACTAGAACTGCAGAATATATATAATTTATATATACAGTACTGTGGCTAGGCAGCTGATATATATGTAAGACAGACAGTTAGTGTTTTTTATTTTCACATCAGTAATATTAGAATTTATACAAATAAAATTAATACAGTGAACAGCACACGTTTATCAATATATTCAGTTTCCATTCCCAGAGTTCTCCTTGTGGAAACCTGGAATTATTTGTAGTTACAATCAAATCCCTGGTTTGGGCTCAATCAGTGGTTAAATCAAGTGCTGCTGCTGAGAAAGTTTCACACATTCACACAAACCTGCACTTTTCTAACAGCTCCCAATGCAAATCAACTTTTTTTTACACAGAAAACACATTTAGATTTGTACAATTACACAGACTCTTGCACAGAACTGTACACATGCTAGTCATTGGCCTGTGTAATGCTAATATCTCTGAAGGCATTGCAGAGGAGCTCTTTGACCAATCACTATGTTTTTTAATGTATGCTGTGAGGATCCTGACCAATCAGGAGTGTAATTATATGATGAATCAAGGTCCTTGTCACATTGTTGATTCACTATTGCATTTACATTGTTATAATTCAGTTGCAATATAACTGCAGTGTTAACACTTTGTCCATGTAGTGCAGCTCATCTGATACTAAATGTGAAACACTATTCCATTGTCTGTGCTTATCTACAGCCTTGTAGTTCAGGTGTCTTGGTGATGCTGTATTCCCTTCACCACCACCACACCCATGGGCAAAACTGTCTTCCTCATGCCTGGCCATGAGCTCCTTGCTTTCCCAGGGTCCCTTGTGCCTGAAATTAGGTCACCCAGTGCTGTGTGCATGGTCTTGCCTCACTAGGGAAGCGTATCTGTGCTGCACGTTTCACTTGCGCGGCTCTGAGTGCCGGAGCTGATGGGTTTTACCTTCTGGTGCAATGGAGATGCTTTTATGTTGTTCGTTTGGTGGAGATCCATCTGCTGCCCAACTCAAATGACATCATTTTGGATTTGCCATAAAAGCAAAGGTAGAAATCCTTGCTTGAAGCTCCTCTACACGATGTCATCCACCATGAGAGGGTAATGTTGTCTGAAGCCAGAATATAGTTTTTGCCAACAACAAAGGTTTTTACTACAACAATACCGCAACAAGACAGCACCTGCTAAAAACACACTATGTTTGCCACGCTCTCTAATCAGGAGGCTCAGAGCTAATCCCAAGAGGGCTGTGGTGCTGTTTCAACGGTTCCTAGCTGGGATGTTGAAATCACATCGGGAGGCATGCTGTACTAGTGCTGCGTCATGCGTAGACATAAAGCTCAGTAGATGTGAATGCATTTCTTTCACTTAAACACATGACATGCTCAGTAGCCATGAGTGTGTTAATGATGTCTGGAAGATGACATGGAAAAAGAAACAAAACAGACCATCCTGACGTTTTGCTCGGTCAATAATTAATGCTGAATAAAGCGCTCATCCCGGGGACGAGCGCTAGAAAGTAAAGCGTCGGCCATATTTATCCTGCATGCTTCTTTCCGGTTGGTGGCTTTGGAGCCTTGGGCCCTGGACACTGAAGCGTAGAGCAGTGCCAAGTAGGCCCAGGCTTTCTGCTTGGGAGGCGAAACGTTCCTGTGCCGAGTGGTACGTGGGTGGCTGTCAGAGCCAGACTACAGTCATTTATCGTCCAACTTCTCTCTGGACTATTAAAGCCTTCACAAGCTTGTCGGATGGTCCTGTTTACCCCCGGCTAAGTTGTAATTACAAAGTCTTTGTGTGTTCTGCTGCTTTGTTGTAAGATACATTGAGGCTTTTCAAGCAGAACCTATTGGTTAAATGCATTGCTAATGTTAACTGGTTAGCTAGCCTATTTTCTATTTTGGCATCTTTCTAATAGTATAGATGTTGGAATGCTCATTATAAATGTACATTATGCAGTGATGCATGAATGGATAAACCAGTTGTTACAGATGTGATCTAAGGTTTGTAACCTGTATAATCTGCTAGGGCAGAGTGATCTGATCATAAGTGTACTCGTTTACACTTGGAATTTCCTTGAATGTCTTAAATGCGCCTTGACCTCTTGATTTAGGTACTAGAGGGTGGGGACTGTTACAGACTGTTATAGAATGTATGGGCTGCTAATAGAGATGTCCTAAAACTATGTACCGCAGCTTTGGCTATCTGCCCATACTGATAATAATCTGACTACCGTATTTGTTTTATTATTGTACAAAAAATGATAGAAGCCATCTTGCTCAAATGGAGAACAAATAAGTACCTCCTCAACAAAGGAATGTCACCTTTTATTCATAGCTGAAACAGCAGGTGCAACTCATTCGAATAGTTTAACCAGCGGGAATTAGCACTGCAACCAAACCAAATGCAAAACTATCTTACAGTGCAGTTACCACATGTGTAAACCATGCACACCAGCACTCACACTCAGGACATGCAAAAAGCAACCAGCAACTCAACCAACTTAGCCAAAGAGACATATATGTAGGTGTAGAAGGCAGACGGAAGTTGTTTTAGGGATTGTGTAGATGTGCTGGAGCTCACACAAAACTGTTCTTCAATTTTAAAACAGCTGGTACAGACGAAAACCTGATGCTGTGTAATGTCAGAAACCTTTTCATGAAAAGATATAGCTGTGTTTTAGTGAGCGATGGGGAGGAATCTTCTTGAATTTTTAGGTCTGCTGGTCAAACATAACATTCACACAGTTTAAGGTGGAACTGCAAGATTTGAATGCAAAGCTAACTATAGTGAGTTCAAATCAAGCATTAGTGAGATTATTAATAGAGAAAATGCTATTTGAGTCGCCCCTGCCAACGCAAGCATTAACTGCATGTTTCATTTGACAAAAATGAGTGTTGCATCAAATGCTGGACTGCACTAAAGATTAGCTGTACAGTGCATTAACATTTAGACCCGGAAGTCCCAGGCTGGAATTAAAACATGTGGTGGTGTTTGGATTTCTTTTCCATGATTAAATTTTGACTTAGTCCATATAGATTTCTTAAAAAACCAAAGTCTCACAAATGTTATGTTTTGGATTATTACGGTCTCTCTACCCAAAACCTGATATTTTAAATTCACCTTTCTTCCCCTGATGCATGGGGGTCTTTATAGTTCAACTGCTTCTCTCCAAGAAATGTTGGCCCTTGTTTACACCTGTACAGAGCTGTAAATGACCTGTAAATAGGGCTACGTTTGGGAAAGTAAAGAATTACCCAGCACTGATCACTGAAACCATCCTTTCTTCTGACGGAATGAAAGGGTAAAGGTCAGTAACAAGGAAGACAAACAGAAATTGGTATCAGAAGTGTTCCTGAAGTAATTATGACTTGAAGGGACCTTCGTTTAGATCTGAAACTCTATATCCTGATTTCTCATGGTGCTGCATGAAGAAAGCATATTATTACTGTTATCACCATAGAGTAAAGATTCATCCTCGTTGCAGTGGTGCTGTATTGGTGGAGATTGTCTGAGTGCACCAAAGTGAATTGTGGCATTTGTGAAGTCGGGGAGCTGTTCTCAGATGACCCAGTGCCTGTCTGAGCCGAGCCTGTCAAAAGAGTGGTAGCGAAACATTGACAGCTGAGGCGTAGAGGTGTAATGCGCTAATGTGCTGCCGTAATTGGCCCTAAATTAGAGCTCCTGCCGGATCATTTGATTTATTTAAGGCCTAGTGGTTTAGGGAGCCGCGTTTGAGTGTATGACTCAGCGAGGGCAATCTGTTACTATTTGCACGCGTGGAAGACAGCTGCTCTCTTCTTAAACCTTGCTGCTCACAACCCATACTCAAGGGCTCTAATAGGTGCTGTGCAGGGTGTTGTGAATGGAGCCTTCGTGTGAACAGTCTGTGTTCTGTTTAAAAGTGTTTAATGACCTTTAATGACATTTCAGAAATGATGAAGATAACAAATTGTGCCTCTTTTTGAAAGGACCATTTTCTTCCATTTGCTATTTTCACCCATGTTATCTTCCTTTTTACTATCACACACAACAGGATTTGCCTTTTTGGGCAGTTGTGTGATTGTAATCACCATAATAACCCTTGTCAATAGGTCACAACATAAGCAATTGGTCAGTAGGTCCTCCAGGTACTTCATTGTTAGAAAGCTGCTTAGCTGAAGGCTTTAGTTCTTCCAAGCATGTCTGAGGAAGTGCTTTTCAGCACTTGCAGTTTAGAAGGTTTTGTATGCTGCTGGAATGAATGATGTAATACACCTCCACTGTAGTGGCTTATATGCTTGAAGGCTGAGAGGTTCTTTTCTTATTGTACACAGCACGTTACCATTCCTACCACTATATACACAGATCAGCCACAATGTTGACACCACCTGACGAAAGAGGCGAATAACGTTAACTCATTATCTCCTTACAATAGCACCTGTCAGGGGTGGGATTATTTAAGCAACAAGTGAACACTCAGTTCTTGAAGTTAATATGCTGGAAGAATGGGTGAGCATAAGGATCTGAGCCACAAGGTTTTATTGTGATGGCTGGAAGATTGGGTCATATGATTGGAGAAGTAAGTACCTATCAATGGTGGTCTGAGGAATAAAACCACGAGAACGGGTGACTGTATCGCAAAACGTGAATTCTGGCTCTGATAGAGAGGTGTCAGAACACATGGTGCACCACAGTCAGAGCTGTTTTGATGGTATGAGGAGGACCTACCTAACTGTTTTGCTCTAGATGTGTGTGTTCCATTTCGCAAAATTGACTGAAACCCGTCTGTTGCTGCACAGTTGATTGGCCCAATTCTATAATAAGACTACTAAGCTATTATTTGGAACCTGGAGAACAGTAGTGATACTAATATGGCAGTGACATGGGAATGTATGATGTTTAATGTACAAATACATTAGGCTATATACTGTTGAAACCAGAAGTTTACATACACTGCTTAAAAAGACATATATATTAAATCAGACAAAACCTTTTCTGTTTTAGGTCAGTTGGGATTCCCCAAATCATTTCTATTTGCTAAATGTCAGAATAATGTGTGAGAGAATTTTTTTTAGAGATGTTTAAAATACTTGATGATGTCATGGCTTTGGAAGCTCCTGATAGGTTAACTGACACCACTTAAGTTAATTGGAGTCACACCTGTGGAT
>JBBIGC010000001.1:8497405-8520572 GCA_037576955.1 Lepidarchus adonis
AATTATAATTTAATATTATATATCCATACATTTCATATATGATATCACTGTAGAACTTAACAAATAAAAGCAGAAAAATTTAAATTGTGTAGTTAAATTATGAACAGGCTGTTTAAACTGCTATAGGTAGGAGGCGGGCACTAGGACCCAGGGGGAGATACATGCGCTGCTTGTTTAGAGCAGGCGCTAGCGTGAGTGCTCGCGCGAGAGACAGAGGGTGTTCACTCCGCTCCGCGCTCAGCTAAAGTTTTTAATTTTCGTTATAATCAAAAGTTTACGCGTCACGTGACACAATGAATCGATCACGAATTTCGTTGCCAACTCTTTTAGTAATCCATTTGTTGTTGCAGCCCTGTGTGTGTATTTGCACATCTTGTGGTCGCACTCCGTAGTCACGTGAGCAGCCCAACTAATCGATAACCCGCATTTGTTGACAACAAATTTCATTATCGATTATTATCGATTTTATCGATTAGTTGTTGCAGCCCTAGTATATAATACAAGCTAAATTTAACAGAAATAAAAGGAACAAAAGTTTATTGTTGGCTGGGAAAAGATAAGTTTAAATTAAATTTTAAAAGTTTTTTTTAGCAAATTTTCTGCAGAATAGTTTTTGCGTTGCAGCATGATATTGGTAAGTTAAATTTGTTTATCAATTTAATTGTTCACGCTCAACTATGCTATAATATCACTACCGGTACAGAGCTGCAACGGCCTCTAGGGGTCAAATTAGATGCTTGTTCTTCAGAACGGTAAATTCAGTGATTGCATAGGGTGGCTTATCTTAGATTTTTAAAACATAAATGAACATTTTCTGCGGCTTATAGAATAGGACGGCCTATAATGTGGGACAGCCTATCGTTGGGGAAATACAGTATCATTGGCCTCCAAGTAGCAGGTTGTGGTTCATCCCCCAGAATGAACAAGTGCTCCATGCTTCACCAAGGTGAGTCCCTGGGCAGGACCCCTAATGCTACATTTCCCTGTCTGTAGCATGATTAATATGTGATGTCTCTGTGAAAAGATCCAAATGCATAAATGTACAGATACACTTTTCTTGGTTTCTGTAAAATGTTATGATGCCCCACTTGGTTCATGGCTACCATTTCCATCTCTAGTCTTAGAAATGTGGACAATAAAATTGCAGTAGTCTGTATATTGCTAAGCGATTCATAAACTGCCTGTTTGACAGACCTGTGTTTTGGTTGGATGATGTCAGGTTAATGTCTCTGAAGTGTAAAACTACATCAGCTTTTCCATGGTGGGCACGTGGCTGACCCTGCCTAATGCCTTGTTCTTCACGGTTCACTGCTGTGACCAGACCATTTCAGTTGTTGAATTCAAAGGCTAATGATAGCCTGTCCATCATGTTGCACCTATTTAGTGTTAATGTGGAAAAAATACCATATTGCAATTTTGTTTTTGCAGATAACGAGAACAGTATGCCTTCAGATACAATTGTGATTTCATAGTGAGACAGGTTGACCTATTATTTCATTGACGTCCTTTGGATCATGTTAATGCTGCATGCATTTTATTAGCTTATTGGTCATTTGATCATTTTGAAAAATAAGCTACAATGACAATATTAATGCATGTTATTCACACATGCTTTAACACGCTAATATGAAACACAATCCAAAGAGATGCACGGATGTACATGCACCACATTTTCATAGATAACATGCCCAACTAACCTGCAAGTTACAGTCTTTTTAGTCATTTTTCTGTCTTTGTAGAGCGTAGAATGGAAGAGAATGCACAAATGGGAAAATAAATGTATGAAGTAAAACACCTGCATCCATAGTAACTATATGGTACATTCAAAACAACTTTGTTTAAGGCCGCTTCAGCCCACGGCTAGGTTTCTCCTAGAAATTTCAGTAGAATGATTTCAGTTAAACTTACACTCTTCAAATACCAAACTCTCCTGATAAGCAATAAAATCAATGCTTACAGATATTTAAAAACAGACTATGGGAATATTTCTGCTGCTGGAATTAAATGTTCATGATTGGGTAACATCTCGTGTTTCATGATAGCATAGTATGTGCTTGTAGGTTGTGAGATGACTGATATTACAGGGATAAAGCCTTGAGCTTCTAGCGAATAAAGGTTTCTCACTGTGATAGTTAAATACTATTCAAATAATATTTAAAATGTTGCTATTTCAGATATATTCAAAACGCTCAGATATCAGCCAAAAAGGTCATGGCACTTTCAGTTTGAAATTTATTGGATTGAATTTGGTGGAGAATTATTGGGCTTGCATATAGTAGAGGCATTGCTAGATATTCCTGTGAGTATGAATTTGGGGGATTGGAGTATGTCCCCTTATGTGAATTAGGGAAAATGGCCCAAATATTTTTCATTATATAATCAAAAATAAAATGTGTAAAATGTTGTATTTTTACAGTCATTGTCTTTCAATAAACATGTGTTTAACATATTAAACTTTTTACTTAAACTGACTGAATCTCCTCACCAAACAAATGTGTACACACTGTGGGATATAAAATGATTTATTTTAAACAAATGTCTGTAAAATTAATAAAATCAGGAATAAGTCACCCTGCCCTAAATATGATCAAGTAGCTGTTTTTAACTGTGGTGAAAGCAGAGTAAATAGAAATAGGAATAAGAAGAAATAAAAAGTAATAAGAATTGAAGTGGAACACATTTGAATCAGTTTGTTCAATGCAGCTGTTACTAATTTGTCTGGTGTGGTCTGCTGTCTTACAGACATTTTCACACTGTCTTTAATATTTTGAATGACAATGTAGTTTATTGTTTTATTGGAGGACTTATTGAGGAAACTGTTGATAATTTTAATGAATTATACACATCTGTGAGGGGATACGGGAAGAGGACTCTAAAAAACATTTAGGGCTATAGCCTGACCTAAACAGGCCTAACAGCACCCCCGGCATACAGTCTAGTTTTTGCCGTTTCCTGACTGAACCAAAAAACAAAACGTTGAGAGAGAAGGCCCGAAGCTGACAGTACAGTATGTAAACTGAAAATAAATGTAATTCATTGCATAATGCACTGTGAAATTACGTCACTATGTCTAAATAGTATAGAGCCATGACAAACTCTGCACTGTGCAGCACTTGCCTTGCTTTCTGCAGGTGTATGTGCTCAGCAAGGCCTGAAGTGCTATCACCCAGGGAGAGTCGCGCTCACGTTTGATCTGAGCTCCAAGCTGCTCTCCCTTAAAACAGGCTGAGTTATGGTGTTATTTCCCTGTAATGGAGGAAGGAACAGCAGTAATGGTGTGTAATTTAAGGCTGCTGAATGCGGCTCCAGACTGCCCTGGGAAATCAGGTTGTTAACGGTTGGCCGTGGGAGGCACAGCCATTCTCTCGCTTTACCAGCCTCGAGTGGATGCAGGTGAATTCTCTCTCCTTTTCGGTTTGTACAGTTCCTCGTCTCTGCCTACCTGTCTGTGTGGGTGTGATTGGGAGGCAATTCACACCTTTTGGCAGGAAGGGAGAAAAAAAATCTCGCTGCTGTAATCCCAGCTCAGAATCCCAGAATAGATGCTCAAACATGGCGTCTTTCCCTGTACCGTTCCTCTTTCCAGCATCCGAATTATAAAGGGTTATGTACAGGCCATGGTTTGTTCCTGCACCAAAATCTGGGACAGAATTAACAGTGCTTTGTTGCAAGCGTTAAAGACTGTGGGCTGTGCTAGAGGTTTAGGAATATGTTCTGCTGAAGCCAGCATTAGAGAGCATGAAGAATAAAGGGAAAATGTGATGAATGGAGTTCATTCAGAAAGTCAGAACTTGGTAGTATTAGTTCAAACCAAGTTTTCTTGCATAATACCATCACTCCAAGACCAAAGCCAGCTTTACTTTACATTGTGAGACCATTTAGAATCATTTAGAATAAAATCTATAATATGAACATTCAATGGCATTTTGGAAGTGCTTCTCTCTGACATAAATTAAATTGAATTATTTAAATGAATGTTGTAAAGTTGTTGTATTGAGTTACTCTTTACAATAAGCACATCCTCAAGCTGTCCTGGTCTTTTTTCATGATTAAGTTAATGTATAAGTAAATTGCAATATAATCAGACAGTTTCAGATTCGCACATAGCCCTGGTTTCTTTTCCTCTCCACACACTGGCACTTAGTGAGATGTTTTCATGTGCTGTTGGTATGAGCCCCTTCACACCTCCTGGGAAATGTCACAAGGTTATCCTCATAGATTTGAAGTGATAACCAGAGAACAAACGATTTGCCACCAGGTCAAAAAAACAATGAAAAACTGAGGTTTTCCAGAAGTCCCAGAATGTACAAACAACACATACAGTCAAACCCGATCAGCTCACCCCCCTTATCTCGCCAAACCCGCCTCTCGCCATGAAAGATTCCTTCCATGTTATTTACCCCATTATGATAGCTCGCCAACCCTGCCTCTCCCCCAGACCAATAGGGGGAGGTAATGAGGTTTGACTGTAATTGCTTTTTAAGTGACATTCAGTACAACATTTGTGATCATATATATTTTATAGATTTATAGGTTCAGTAATAAGAGTAGCATAGATATTGCCATCGTTATATTGCATAAATTAATACAAAACTGCATACATTATTTAACATTCTGTATCATGATAAATAATGCAATGGCCATTTTATGTTTTCAATTCCATATATTTTTTCAAGTAAATTGAAAATTTCATTTTTATTATGCACAATGTAATAAACAGACAGCATATATTGTGCACACATTTGCAGACTACTTCTTTAGAAACTTTATTCCATTTATTCCCTGATCGGACCGTTTACACCAGCTAGTTGAAAAAGGAGAAAGGACACTGGAGTTCAAGGATCTCAGTTGTGAGAGGCATCAGAAAATGTATGGGAATTTTCCATTAGCATGGCTTATTCAGAGTGTTGTTGATAGTTTTAGTATTCTATGGACAACAGAAAGACACATTTAACTGTTTCTTCTACCCAGTGGCCCATCCTGATGCAGGTTGGAGATCACATTGTTGTGATGGAACCCAAACATAGCCTAGTGGTCTGCTTGACCCAGTTTTCCCACACATACTTAGTAGCTGGGTGTTAGAAGTCACGATTGGTTTTAAAGAATCTGGCTAAGCTTATTTGAGTCTGCTCACCCCCTGCTATGCGAGGCAGCCCTGCGCATGTCATGATTCACTTAATGTTTGTGTGGTGTAAACTCATGTTTATTTCAGTGGAGGAATCTTCAAGGGTCTTTTTCCTACTCAGCATCTTTGTTCTTGGTTGAAATTCATGAGGCACCTGTCAGCTGTCCAGAGAACACTACAGGAAAAAGCCCTTCCGCCTAATTTATGGTGATCATGGGCCTTTCTGTTTTTGAACCTTGAGAGCCCAACTCATTTTTAAAATTAAAAAGTTTTTGATTTTAATCAATGTCACATGCTGTTGTGCAAATGGAATAGAAAACAGGTGGAAATTATAGGCAGTTAGCAAGACGTCCCCAATAAAGGAGGTTCTGCAGGTGGTGACCGCAGATCACTTTTCAGTTTCTCTGTTTTCTGGCTGATGTTTTGGTCACTTTTGAATGTTGCCGGTGCTTTCACTCTAGTGGTAGCATGAGGCGGAGTCTACAACCCACACAAGTGGCTCAGGTGGTGCAGATCATCCAGGATGGCACATCAATGTCTGTGTCTGTCAACATAGTGTCCAGAGCATGGAGGCGCTGCCAGGAGACAGGCCAGTACATCAGGAAACGTGCAGCAGGACCACTGCCTCCGCCTTTGTGCAAGGAGGAACAGGAGGAGCACTGCCAGAGCCCTGCAAAATGAGCTTTAGCGGACCACAAATGTTCATGTGCATGTCACAAAAGGCCCATCATCCACCGTGCAGGACGTTTGGCATTTGCCAGAGACACCAAGATTGGTAAATTCGCCACTGGCTCTCTGTGCTCTTCACAGATGAAAGCAGGTTCACACTGAGCACATTGAGTGTATGATAGGGCTGCAGCTATCTAATATTTTTAATCGAGAAATCGGATAAATCATACTTTTGTATTTTAAACAACTACATCAATAGTGTGTTATGCAACATGAAAGGTCTCTTATAATGAGCAAGCAATTGGCTGTTAATCCTCACAATAAAAAAAAAATTAAAACTCACTTTTATTAGATCAAATAGATAAGGTGTGTTTTGAGATGTAACTTATCAGTGTGTGTGTGTGTGTTTGTGTGTGTACTGCGCACGCAATTGTAAAAATATATTATCTTGTTGAGGCTCCGAGCCGCTTGGTGAAGTACAATTAATGATTGTAATGAGATGATGCTTTTGGTTCAGGTGCTGCAGCATTGAGGATGTGCTGTTGTGTGTGTATTTTAGTGTCGTGCCCCTCCCAAACCATTCACACACACACACACACACACACACACACACACACACACACAGGCCTATGATTCGACTATCTGTCGACTATAGAAAGATTCGGAAATTCTGATGAATTTTCATAGTCGGGGCCATCCATCCATCCATCCATCCATCAATCAATCAATCAATCAATCAATCAATCAATCCATCAATCCATCAATCCATCAATCCATCAATCCATCAATCCATCAATCCATCAATCAATCAATCAATCAATCAATCGAGGGAGGGAGGGAGGGAGGGATGTGACGTCTCACCGAAGTCAATCAAAACAATGATGAAACAATGATACCCGGGACCCGGGCAGTAGTCTACAAACCAGGAGTGATAAAATAGCAGAGACGTTTCATATAGATGGACAAAGAATTTGCCTCAAGCATTTTTTGTAATCGAATTATTCGAGTTACTCCTGTAGTCGTTATCGCCCTAGTGTATGAAGATTCTTCAGTGCAGCAACTGAGGTTTAATTTTACGTCATTATATTTGTGTTTTAACAGGTGGATCTACTTGGGAAAATGAAAACTCTCCCCCTACATATTATCAAATATTAATACCATACAATAGATATATTTACAGGTCAGGGTGCATAACAGCCTCTATAACGACTGGAAACTAAAACTAGCCACTGTACATCAGTGCATTTTTGTTGAATGCTAATTAATCTACAGAATCTAGGGCTATAAATCATATTAGGATTTGGACCTTGACTCATTGGGTTCATGGGCTGTTGATTCTGAAGACTATGAGGACCTCTTCAACACTATGATGGTAACATGCCAACCACAGTTGGCAGGGTGACACCATAATCAGCTTTATAAAGTACATTTTACATCAGATGCAGGAACTATGAAGCGTCTCTAGCCCACAGACCACGAGCAGCAAGCTTTTTGCATTGACTGTTGTGCAAACAGTATAGGGAGGTCACTTCAGGCAGCATTTGTCACTTGTGCTCCATTTCTCATGTCTTCTTGTAAAAACGAAGCTGGCTTAAGCTCCTGTTGTACTTTTGATATGTATGTTAGTGATCCAGTCTAATGCCCGGATACAGACCTGTTTTTTATTAATGTCAATGACATACTCAGCAGATATTCAAGTTTTGATTACTTTCCACCGTAACACCATCAGCATATTGAAAATTTGCCTCTGCAACAGTCCTACCATTCAGTACTGAATACATTGTTTGCTTATTTGTTTGTTTGTATGTTTGCTTGTTTAACTTCAATAGATTTATAGCTTATGTCAAACATCAGACCACAGAACAGTTCTTGCAGGGATGATTCCAATTAAATTGAGCATTAGTATTATAGGTCTAGGGTGCGGAAATGAGCCAACGCTGAGCCTATAATCAGAGTATTGATTATTGAATGGCACAGTGAAAAAAATTTAAGTTTAAGAGGTGTAATTCATTTTTATACATCTGTTTTTATGCTACATAAGGTTTTTAGATGAAATTATATGTGAAGTTAGATGTAGATATAGTTGGTAAATCCTGGAGACAACAGTGGAGGAGAACTGATAAGAGAGAACTGGTGCAGACCCTCATCCTCTACTATGTTAGTTGACCTACATGCTGTGGCTTCATGTAGCAACTACTACTGTTAATTTGTTGGAGGTTGATTGATTTATTGTTTGCTGTTGAACTGTGTCCAGTCTGTAGTACATTGCCAGAGCTCAGGCTTCGGCTGCTGAATGTGTGTGTCTTGCATGTAATCTTTTAGGCTGGATGTACTGCAGTGAAAACTAGACTCAACTTGACAATAAACACACACAGATTTAGTTTTATCAAGTGAGTATCTCGCAAAGTTTTGAAATGAAATTTCCTATCAAGTGTCCTTTCTCCATCACTCGCTTATTTTACTATGTGAAGGTCTATGAGATGCTGCGCACAGTCAAGTCTAAACATGAACTATGGATGTGCTGCAATATGCCAAACAGGACATGGGTTAACAGCACTATTTTTAAATTATGTTAGTAAAATTATGTCAATGAATTATTATCGTGCCAAATACGACAGCTCTAACTCTAAGACAATAATTGTTTATAAAATAAGTACAATAATGATTAAATAATATTATTATTAATAAAAATATAATATTACTTCCAGAATTTTAGAAAATTCAATAACAAGTAATGGCTCAAATGTGTGAGTGTTGTTGTGTGTCTGTCAATGCTTTTCTTACCTAAGATGAAATCCTAAATATGGAAACATTGATGAATGCCGGAATGTTTGTGAAAATGAGTGTGAAATTTTTTTTTTGAAAGAATGGTTTATGAATGAGACCCAGGTTGATGAATCGTGAATTAACTTTTCTTAATCATTTAATCAAGAATCATGAAGTCTTAGCAAAACCTCAGTACTGACCAACCAATGTAGTAGTTGAACTGGAGACTCATCTTTTAAGTTTAGCCTGATCATTTGTCTTTTTCTTCTCTGAGCTGATGCTTTACAGTGTGAAAGATTTCCCCTCTGGTCACATGAATGGCAGCTATTGTTAGATTGCCATGGCAACTTGTCTTTTCATGCTCATTGTTAGAGGTT
This sequence comes from Lepidarchus adonis, assembly GCA_037576955.1. Lineage (NCBI taxonomy): Eukaryota > Metazoa > Chordata > Actinopteri > Characiformes > Lepidarchidae > Lepidarchus > Lepidarchus adonis. The sequence continues at coordinate 8,506,343 of JBBIGC010000001.1, forward strand.
TGTTGCATTATTTAGTGACTTATTTTTCATGAGCTTCATGCTCGCTGATGCAGAGCGCTGATGCCGCTCTGTCAGCTGTGATAAATGCTGCGGCACGCGTCAATGCAAATGGCACTGACTGTTTTTACTCGAGCTCCGTTGTGACAAGAGACCATGATGTCATCTTTTTTCTGCTTTCTGCTTGAAAGGAATCACTGACTACCGTTCACTTTCCTGTCAAACTGCACCAGTCCGTAAGCAGTCGGCAGGAGGTAGGATAGGTCTCTAAGTGGTGTCACTGTAACTTCTTTCTTAGCCAAATAGTCATTTAGTCATAGTTCATGGTCTCGATACTCCCCCAAATACTGCCAATGTGGAGCTGACTCATTGTGTTACTTGGTTGTATGGTTCATTGAAAGAAAGGCAAAGGAAATTTGCTGTCATTTGGGAAGTCATGTGACAAAAAATAGACAGCTTTGATCTGTCACACTGTAATGAGATTATTGATTATTCAGCAGTTACGCTGCTATTGAAAGTTTTGAAACATGTTAGATTTTTTTTCAAAATACATGGACAAATGCAGAATATTTGTATGTGATGATCATTTATCATACACTGAGATTGTTGCTTAAAACCCATAGTTTCTTATTTGTATTTCAGTATGAATAAAAATTTTTTAAAATACATTCTTTATCAATTTCATACTAATGAGCTTTTTATACAAAAAAAATACTACAGCATTTTAAAAGTTATATTTATTTTAATTGCTGTAACAATAACTGGACTTAACTGATTACTCAAATAAACTTTATGTTCTCAATGAATTTGCTAGTGAAAGCTCACATTTTCACTGAAAACGTGGTCTGTGTAAAGGCGTGCTTTGCAGTCTGAACAGTCTCCACAAGGGGGAGCCATTACAACTTGTAAGTCACTTGACATATACAGTGCTAGGCAGCACATTCACATCTGCTGTTTATTAGATACAGAGAAAAGTCAAGAGTTCCACTTAACTAGACAGCAGCAATGATATAGAAGTTCAAAATGTAAATCTATGTAAGCTATGCTTTTCTTTCTTATTTAGATGATCTGATCTCATGGCCAAGATCATGTTTATTCCTGTTCAGTTCAGTAAAAGACAAATATCCTTCAATGTATATAACTTGAATTATTTAAACATTTAAGAGTTTCTATTAATTAACAGACATATTTCATCGTCTATGTCAGGTGCCCAAACTTGAGGGTCAGTGTCCATCAGTTTGGTAGTTCCCCTCCTCAAACCCTCACTCAAGCTTAATGAACAGGTGAGCTTAATCAGGGAGATCACCAATGTATACTGGGCAATGCCCCCCAGAACCAGATTTGGGCACCCCTGGTTTACAGGAACCAAGTGACTAGCTAAACTGTTATCTATGTTTTACATTTTATTCTCAGCCCTCAGAGTGTACTTTCCCTTTTGATCATTGTTAGATTTATTGCATGTTTTATATTTCTAGGAATTTATATATTTTTGAAATATTTTCAACATTATAATTATGATAGATGTTAAAAAACATAATTGCTTATAACTTTCAGAATCAAAAAGATGTGTAGGTTGTTCAGAGCAGAGTGGAGCAAAATAATTTTCCAAAATCTTTATCTTTGGTTTACTTATTACATGTTAAACCCTAAAATAAATAAACATTATATTGCTTTAAAATGCTTATCCAAAAACATTCAATCTACATTTGTACATATTATTTACGCTTATGTATCAAACAAATATTGGTGAAATCCTGAAAATAATCATAGGATTACTGGATAATCAGTACAACTGATTTTTTTTTTTTTTTATGAGTGGATTTTGTTGTTTACTGTTCATTTTTAGCAAATATATTATTAATTAACAACTCACACAATGTGTGTTTACTTTTGTCTTGTGCGATTGACACACACATGCAGTAGCATCTGTATGGGATGGATTATCTAGCAAATCTCCTTGATGCTTGAGTGTGAAAGATAATAGTACCTAATCTTTTTTCAATTTTCCCCCAGGACCCTGCAGGCATTTTCGAGCTTGTGGAGCTTGTGGGAAATGGCACATATGGACAAGTGTATAAGGTAAGTGCTCTTTCCAGGCTTAATTTAGCTGCCTTTCATGCTAAAACCAGTTCGCACCCAAACACACATAATTATTTAACCTTATCTTACAGAATGCATCAGAGGTATCACATTAGAACTGGAGCATTCTTTGCACTGCCATGTTTGCAGATCCCTTAGGGCCCTCTTAGGCTTCAGAAAAGGTTTCTGAGAACTGTATCCAACATAATGTTTGTGTTTAAAATCCTTTTTTCCATTTTCCTATTTCATTACTAAGGTTTGTTTTCAAAACTACAGTTACATTATTCAAATAAATGTCCCCTCTATGGTGTGTAGGTGCAGTATCTCACAAAAGTGACTACACCACTCACATTTTTGTAAATATTTTATTCTATCATTTCATGGAACAACACTGAAGATATGGCACTTTGATATAATGTAATGTAGTCAATGTACAACTTGTATTTGCTGTCCCCTCGCTATAACTCAACACACAAGCATTAATGTCCACCCCTTCAGTTTTTTTAGCAAAGCAGTGGTCATACTGCCCTGCGGCCCAGTTTCTGAAGAGAGGGGATCATGCTCTGCTTCAGTATGTCACAATACATGTTGGCATTGATGGTTCCCTTAATTAGCTGGCAGCACTCATGCAGCCCCAAACCATGACACTCCCATCGCCATGCTTGACTGTAGGCAAGACACACTTGTCTTTGTACTTCTTGCCTGGTTGCAACCACACATGCTTGACACCATCTAAACCAAATAAGTTTATCTTGGTCTCTTTAGACCACAGGACATGGTTCCAGTAATCCCTGTCCTTAGTCTGCTTGTCTTCATCAAACTGTTTGCCGGCTTTCTTATGCATCATCTTTAAAAGAGGCTTCCTTCTGGGACGACAGCCATGCAGACCAATTGGATGCAGTGTGCAGCGTATGGTCTGAGCACTGACAGGCTGACCCCCCATCCCTACAACTTCTGCAGCAATGCCATGGCGAGCAGATATATAGCAATTTTTCTTTTTTAGTCCTTTGCCATGATGTGACATGTGACCTGTATGAGAGCGTGTATATTTTAATAAGAACTGTGGTGGGTAAACTTTTGTTCAGGGTTATTTTCAAAGTTTATCTTGTTATTATGATTTTAAAAGAGTAAATACAGTTGAATGGTAAAAAATGGGTTCAACCAACCACTACCCATGAGTAAAAGAAAAGACTTTGTTATCATTCATATTCTCTGAAAAATGCTTAATAAATCATAAATTCTGTCAGGGTATGTAAATTATGAGCACAACTGTTTATGCCAGCTCAGTAAGGGCTTATTGCTGATTTGTGAACAATAAACGTTGTTTTATTTAAGAGGTTTCCCTTTTTTAAAGAGCAGCAAGGGAAATCACATTAAGAAGATGAGTGGATTAAAGGGCAGCAACAGCTGTTTTTTGCCTGAGCATGAAAGTGTGAGGAAGTGCAGTGTCTCTGTTAGCTGTTATGTTCAGAAGTTTGCTGTCAGATGCTTACCTACCTGTCAGAGCGTTGCCTGCGCTGTTGCTTTGAATGCCGGGAATGCCGCAACGTGTCAGGACCTGTGTGTTTTTTTCTACTTCAAGGCGTTTCTTAGAACAATCCTTCACCTACTCTCACAAATGGGGAAACCTGTGTCACCACGACAGATGCACCCAGAACATTGCATTTGTTGAGTCATTTTACATGAATTTCCACACTATAAGATTGCACAGACTATTGTTTGTAAGAATTACAGACTCAAAAAAAGGAACCAAAAACCTGCTGTAAATTTTCTCGACTCTTTATTTAACTGACAAACACACAAAGAAAACGACTTCTAATGTTTTGGCTGATTATTCTAATTGCCTTTTGTAAATAAAATCCAATAAGCAAGGCCATACCTAAATGCTACACAGAAATGTTGCTGAGTTTTTAGGTAAACTGAAAGACAGTAGAAATGTCCTGTAGTCAGATGATTCCTCTTTTTCACTTGATTTTAGGAAAAATCAAAAAGCCAAAATGATGCAGAAGCCAGCGGCCGTCATGGTATAGGGTTGCATTATTTCCTATGACATGGGTGACGTGGTGCCATTAATGCAGAGGCATATATTGGGGTTTTATAGAGACATATGCTGCCAGCAAGGCTAAGACTTCAAGGAAAGCCCATGGTCATTCTACACATGCAGCTTAAGTGTGGCTTCTTAGACACAGAGAGTTGGTCAGCAATCCAGATCTGTCTCCTATTGTCAATGTGTGGCTCATCATGAAAAGAAAAGTAGACTGCTGAGCAGCTTAAGTCTTCATGCAAAGACAAACAGAAATTGTATGCATAAAACTGCAACAATTAGTCTCCTCAGTTCCCAACCAACTAAGAAGTGTAATTAAAGACATTTTCACAGTTTACACAATCTGTCCCAGCTCATCAAATTTTAATGTGCATGTTTATTAATGGTAATATAAACTGATCAGTGAGAACAGTTAGTTTTCACTTTTTATTTTTTAAAATGTGGATTGTAAATTGAATGTAGATGCAATTCATTATGACTAAACATACCTAACCTGATTAATTATGTAATAATTATGTATTACAGGTCAGCTGGTCTTCAACTTAAATGAGTAGTTTGTGGGAAAACTCACAACTTCAAAGATGTAGCCAAAACAATCAAGCAATCAAATATTGAACAAAACTTCACAGCAGATTTAGAAAATAGCAGGGATGCAGTGGAGTGACCTTGGATCAGATTTTTAAAAATATATGTCAGCTGTCAAAAAATCTGACTGTAGCGGTCCTACTCCTGAGTTGGTTTGTAAAAAACAGACCCTGTTGTCTACAAAGACTGTCATTCAGCTATGGTGACATGGTGAAATTTTGTTCAGTTTACAGTAATAACTTACAGCAAGTGTATAAGTGTTTTCTACCATAACGAAGAGCAGGAATGTAGTTTGAGACACAGATGTTGGAAATGTATTCACAAGAAAATATTTGGGTGAAAATTGAATTCTGGTGTCTATTGCCAGTATACAGTCAAACCCCGTTAGCTCGCCCTCCATTAGCTCAGCAAACTCGCCACTCGCCATAGAAGGAAATCTGTTCTGCAGCCTTTCATGTTATTTACCTTGTTAAGCTGACAACCTCGACCTCACCACAACATGCAACGCGTCGGGTGTATGCATTTCTTACTCTATAGCTTGCTAACTTGGGCCAGTGTTAACACTGTAGCCTAGAATGCGGTCAGTCAGGATAATTCTGTAGGTCAGTTGGTGGGTGGGCGATGGACCAATCACTGATCCATCCTCAGTCTGCTTGGTGTCTAGACCAATCAACATAGGAAACCCCACTCTTTGACTGACAACTTTTTTTTTTATTTTGGCTTGACAACTATAACAGTATAAGTAGTAGCTTTTATTCTGAATTTGCATGCAAGTTTGTGATTTAGGCATGTATGTCACTAGATGAAAAATAATTTCTCACAACATTAACATATAATTCTTAAATCCTATAATTCATAAATCTTTATCTTTGAGCTTTATTTATTTATTTTTACATTTAAACGCTTTAATTTTATTTTTAAAATCAGTCAAAGAAATGAGTTTCAAAGAAATGTCACTAGTTCGTTTCAATAGCTCGCCACCCTGGCTCTCGCCAAATTTAGGGCCCAGACCAACGGGGTTTGAGTGTATACCCTTGTAGCTTTGGGTTCTAAGCAATTCCTTTAACCAAGATGGCTATAACTCGGCAGTCATTCTGTTTACTCTGTCATCATTAATGAAAAGTCAATAGAAAGCAGATTTGATGTATCATGACTCTTTGCCCCTCCCCCACAGTCTTTCGTTAAGGCTCTCTCCCACTGCCCACCATTGATTACAGAGCTAAGATTAGATGCCGATTGATTTGTATCAAGTGGCTAATGCGTAAGTGTAGACTGTCGTAATTTAAACCTTAAGAGAAAATCATTCAGCGCATCGCTGTGGCTGTAGACTTTGCGCTCTGTTTGTATCATTCATGATCATTTTATCCCCTGCAATTCTATAGACGTTTTCACCTAGGCAGGCAAAGTTCGGGCAATAAGATTTATGAATGCCGAATAAAAAGAGATTGATTGCTGTAGCGGCTGCAACTTGAACAAAGCACAATGGGTTTTCAGAAGTTATTTCAGATGACATTGACCCATTTCTGTTAACTGTGACACCTCAGAGAACATCAGCTGTCCCTAAACACCAGTGGGATTACAAAACGAAGGCAGCAGGATGGAGGGTTTAATTGGACTATTACAAGTGTTAGTGTTTCTCTTTAACGATCCTTCTGCCCACCTCTTAAGGCTGGGTGTAAAGGAGGAGCTCAGCCTTCCACCATCTGTCTCCCTCACAGTGCCTTGCAAATCTGAGTCAGAGCTTGGTTTCCAAAAGCATTCTAGTGACTAGATTATCCCATCCTTACTTGGCCAGAGAGTTTGGATGAATGCCATTCCACAAAATTCATGATACAGCAGTAGAGTCACTCCAGGGGCTGGATTCATAACAACTTTGCTTTACAAACATTTACAATGGATCTTAAGGTGAAGGTTGAGAAGTTTTCCAGTTCTGTACTGAGAAATTCTGTAATACTTTACTGTAGGGCCACAATCACAATCATTGTAGCGTTTGATTGACTTCGGGATTACGTTACATCTGCATTTGGTTTGTCTCGGTTGAATGCCAACCTGCAGCTCAAACTGTAATGCTGAGTATCTACATGTGGGATCTGTCTGTCTGTCTGTCTGTCTGTCTGTCTGTCTGTCTGTCTGTCTGTCTGTCTGTCTGTCTGTCTGTCTTTTTAAAAAATAAGTTCCAATAAATTTCTAATCACAGTATAGAATGTTGTTAACTGTTACATTCATTAGCAAGCGAATCCTGTGTTGACGGATTGATTCGCTCCAACATGCAGAAACACAGTGGACATTTACTCAGTGCTCACCTCACATTACGAACGTCAGAAAAAACTATTGATTCAGACGCCCGTGTGGATAAGGCCTAAGTGTGCAGTGGACTTTGGACCCAGAGCCTGTGGTACAGCACAAGTCGCCATATTAGAATCAGAATCACAAGTATGTGAGCAAACACACAAAAGGAATTTGATTCCAGTCGATGGTGTCTCTCAAGCACCACAGTATAAAACAACAACAATATCTAAATATACATGTGTACATGTGCCTTCACCACACCTATATGTCTTATAGAGCATGCTTACTGCTCCAATAGGCCAAAAGACAATTAAAAAGCTAATCATTGTCTTGAGTAGTGTATGAGTTATTTGTCATGCTATTACTGATATGTTGCATTTTACAAGGAGGTTTGGGAAACAAGAACAAATAGTGATGATTAGACGTGGGCAGAGGTGCATATGTGAGGTGTATGGCAAAAAATAGGTCTTGATATACTGTATTATGTAATAGCTATTATTATTAGCTATACACTTTTGCATTATTGAGTCTTTCCCCCGTTTTCAAAGAAGCTCTCCAGAGATATTTGTTATTATGATGCCAGGGTTTACTTGTAGGCTTAATTTATCGCTACATAAAACAAGTGTGTACAAATGTGCAGATATGTGACCCGGTACAAAATGACCTACAGTCAGTTTCATCAATGTTATAAAAGCCAAAGTGAACCCAGGGGTCACAGTTGTGTATCTGTGACCCTGCACAGAAGAGCCAATAGATTTTCAATCACTGTTTCTGATTACTATTCAGGGAATTTAATTTTAATAGTGTAGACAATTCATTAGACTTTCATGCCTCTTTTCTCTTTTAGCTGTTGAAGGTGCCACATATAACCATTAATAACATAATAATAATTTTATTTTCATTCCTTTCAAACATTTGCTTACATTATAGTTATTGGAGACTGTAGGCAGATATACCTGTGCACTGTTATGTTATATACTATAGAAAGTTACAGAAAGCTTCAAAGGGATAGCAGAACCGAAGAGATACCTATTTGCTGGTTGATATGAGTACTTTGGCGAGCCCAAACATGCTTGTCTTGTCTTTAAACCAAGCGAGAGAGAAAGAGAAGGAGAAAAGGAATGGATGGAGAGATGGGATCAGCAGGCAGTGGAATGTAAAAATTGATGTCAACATGGCAACTGAGCCAGACCTTGTCTATTCCCCCATCTCTGAAATGGCATGTTTGTGCTCTGCATGCTTGAAACAATCCTCTGAATTCAGATGCTGCGCATGGCTTTCTGCTTGGAGAAATCGACCTTATTTTTAGTGCCTAGGACCACTGTTACCAAAGCTCTATCTGTTATTGTTCCAGTATCCTGACAAGAGAAAGCAGCCGAGCTAGAGTCATAGTCCAAATGTGTGAAGAGTCAGTCCAAATGTGAACAAAAGGCAGAAACCAGACTTGCTCGTTTATGTGTGGATGTTGTTTCACATGCAAATTCTGCCTGAGGAAGAACAAACTCCGGGTTTCTCCAGAACAATGCTTGTTCGTTTTCATGTGTAATGATGAATAGCCTAATTCTGACGATAAATTGAAGATTTTTGTTTTAGCGATGGTGCATTTATACTGCAGCTGGTAATTTCTAGCTGAATGCATGGTGTGCGCAAGAAAACACTGGCTCAGAAGTTGTGAATCAGGATGAATTGGATCTGATAAATATGGAATAATGTTTGGAGCTAACAATAATATCCTATGAAAGGTTTTAATTGGCTCCGATGAGATGCTCTTTGCCCGTTTTGCTCTTTTTTTATTCCATATTTGTTTAGAGTCTTGAAGCAAATTGTCAGATGACATGGATTAAGCATTGTGGTGTGAATCAGTCAAATTCTGATCTGCAGTAATCATATTTTTTCCTTTTTTTTCACAAATTGCTGCATGTAGCTGTCACATGCTTTCAGAGGAAGATGACTCACACCATGAATTTGAATCTGACTTTATTTTTGCGCCTATTATTAGTGATCACACTGTAACTAACACCGACGGCAGGACATCACACTCCGTTAGTGTGTCTGCAATAGGTTGTGTGATTTGCGCCATGCCTGGCCAGTTTGGGGATGTCCTATTGTGCTTCCCTGGTGGAGCGTGATGGCTATCTTTGCTGAGACCGGGTCGTTAAACAGAGTGGGCTACTTTGCCTGACCCAGCTTCACTCTGCTGTTGCGTAACGGCAACAGCGCCGTGCGCTTGCAGCGTCTGCTGGAGTCAGCCTCAGAAATAGGTTAATCTGAGCATGGCTGTTTCATACTGTAGGACTGTCCCGCTCAGATCATACTTTTACTCGCGTCATTTAGTCCTTTAACCCGACATACACCCGTAATTGGACTGACCACTAATGCTGGGATACTGATAAAGCTTTAATACACTTCAGTATTTTATAAATATGTCAGTAGTGTTACAGTACTGCAGGATACTGAAGTGTGCATTTTCCAATTTATCTTTTGTTGCGACTGTTTTATTCTGTTCTGCTTTTTTCCTGATTTACACCAAAGGGGTGACTGTAATTTGTAGGAACAATTTGAGTCTCATGACTTTCAGTCCATGAAAATTGCTCAGATTAGAAAGCTTTCATTTTTAGTCCTTATTTTGGTAAAGTTATAGATGAACATCACACATAAGTATTGTTTTTGTATTCGTTTCATTATGTTTCATTTTTCATTTGATCTGTTTTGCTTTTATTGCATTTGATTGCGATTGTTTTCTGGGTTAAATTGTACAATGCATTGTAGTCTTTTTTGTTATATTATTTTGTCATTATTATTATTATTATTTTTGTCATTGATGTTACAGAAACATAAAAGGACATTCAATGATGCCAGAATGCATTTTCTCTGCATGTACTTTTGCTGAAATACTGTCAGATCGTGTCTGTGGTGTTACTTGTGAAACATAAAACAATTTTAATACTCTTTTATGAGACTTTTATGAAAAAAAGTGTCAGTGGTTCTACTACTGTCCTGATGTTTATTCAAACAGACTACATCATACATCATTTTAATTAATTATCAGTCAACCACTAGGATGGTAGATGGACCAAAAAATCCATTTATATAATATTAAACATATGACAGAGTTTTTTTTTAATTATCTTTTTTCTGCCAGGCTTTTTGACAAAGACTGGAGTGCTACATTTAATTTGCCAGAGTGTTCCCAAGCTCTGCTCTATTGGATTATTATTATTATTATTACTAAACTACCTAACTTAAAATGGGTGAATATTGATAATACAATATACTATTAAAAGTGCAACCTATAACCTTTGATTATAGTGATTTGTAGAGATATATGTATGACTGTAAACAAGATCTGTTAAAGTTGTTCTTTGCGCCCTGTCTGAAAATCAATAAATAGATGTTTAAAAAAAAAAAAAAAAAGTGCAACCTATGCTATTTGAATTCTGAACCCTTTTAAATTGTGATTTCAGTCACAGGTTCAAGTCCTGGCCCGGGCATCACTGAGGTACCCTTGAGCAAGGTACTGTCCCGCTTCACTGCTCCCCAGGCGCTGGTGATAGCTGCCAGCTGCTCAACTTGAGCATTTATTAAAGTTAAATTTAGAGGTTCCATTTCTTTGTGTGCGATGGTGTGTTCACAATGCCAAGTAGTCACTTTCACTTCATTTTAGTTAAACATTCACCCTTAATCTAAAGCACCCTTCAAATGAAATATACATATTTTAAATGTATGTATTCATTTTTTACTTTTTTATATATAAAACTTTTTACAAATGACTTTGTATATACCAGTAAAGTATATACAAGTATATATTAAGTATATACAGGTAAAATTGAATAGTAATGGTTAATAGTTAATAATTTATACTATTGATATACACAGGATATACTGTCAGTAAAACAGGGCATTTTGTATGTTTTGCCATCTCTGGCACATATCAGATGATTTCTCAGATTTGGTTTGCGCTGCATTTCTGTAAGCCACTATAATTAGTTCCTGGGTGACGGGGGCAGGTCATACTTTACTGACAGACCAAATCTCCACTAAGCTGTGCTGTTAGCTATATTTAGCTGACCACAACGGATAGGAAAGGCAGGGTTTGATTTGCTCTATGTGTCCTTGCACTGAATCCCTTGTGGCTTTTTTACTGATGGGGCGCCATCTTGGGAGAAGGAAGCGAGCCATTAAAAAAGGTGCCCCGTGTGAGGTAGAAATGGATTCTGGGTCAGAGTGTGCTGTGTAGGGGCCGCATGTCTCCCGCTCACATGTGGCGCATTTTGAAAGTAAGCCACTCTGAAAAAAAGAAGAAACAGTAGCGTATAAAAATGAGACAACTGCCTCTTCTCACTGTGCTCGATTACATTTTTTTCATGATAGATGCTTTCAGAGATTCCTTTTTTATGCAAACTTAACTTGGTGCTGTAGCCCTGAGAAAGAAAGGCCATTTGTCAATGGTGCTTGGATGCTTTTGTGTTTCTACATTAAGCTCCGGGCCTTTCAGCAGTGGTCACTCGGTGCCGCTCCATCTCGCTGAAGTCTGATTTGAGGGGTGACAACACGATTCCATGTTGGTTATAGTGCTGCATAATGTATTGAACAATATATTTTCAATACTACAGTGGAGTAAACAATTCAATATTCCTTCAGTGCAGTATTTAAATAGATTTATTTAAATAGACTGCCACTGTGATGGAACTGTATTCTGCCAATACCTGAATAAAAATTCACATGCTAATGTGACTAAGAAATCCATGTTATTATAGTTAAACATTCAATTAAACAATAAAAAAACCTATATATATATTTTTTGCATTGTTGTAGAGCATTGGCCATGTGGCCATGTTTAAAGATTTTAATTACTATCTAGCGTGAAATTATTATTGTTTTAAAAATATACTATACTAAAACTAAACCTATAAATTATAAGCTTTACCTTTCCTGTTGGTGACCATGTAACAGTAAAAATTTTATTACTATATATACTTTTATATATAGTTTTGTAACCCTAATTCCAAAATGTTGGGATGCTATATAAAATGTAAATAAAACCAGAATGCAATTATTTGCAAAATCTCATCAACCGATATTTTATTCACCTTTGAACATAGAAAACAGAACAAACGCTCAAAGTGAGACATATTACTGTTGTGTGGAAAATATGAACTCATTTTGAGTTTGATGACAAAAAAGAAGCCATATGTGAACATGATCCAGAAACGCTTCCATCTTCTCTGAGCCAAAGCTTTTTGAAAATGGACTAAGGCAAAGTGGAAAAGCAAATTAAAATTTGAACTTGTTTTTGGAAAACATGTACACCTAGTCCTCAGGACTAAAGAGTAGAGGGATCACCAAGATTGTTATCTGTTTTCTTTTTAAAAGCCTGAATGGGCAGAAATGGTGTCTATGGAATTGGCAGCTTACACATCCGGAAATGCAACATCAATGCTGAAAGTATATGCAGGTTTTGGAGCAACATATGTTCTCATCTGGACAATCTGTCTTTTGCCTTTAGTAATTCAGGAAGATAATGCCTAACTGCAAACGGCAAACTGCATCTATTACAACAGCATGGCTTTGTAGTACAAGAGTTTAGGTGCAAAACCTACATACCTGCTATCCAGACTTTTCCCAAAACATTTGGTGCATCATGAAATGTAAAATACAACAAATGACCCAGAACTATTGAGCAGATGGCATCCTATACTGAGCAAGAATAGGACAACATTTCACTCCTAAAATGTCCCACAACTGGTCTCTTCAGTTCCCAGATATTTACAGACTCTTGTTAAAAGAAGAGGGGATGTTACAGGGTTAAACATTGTTGCTGCCATCAAATTCAAAATGACCATATTGTTTTCTTAAAATGGTACATTTTTTAGTTTAAATATGTTAATTGATATTTCCTGTGTTCTGCTTTGAATAAAATATGGGTTTATGAGATTTGCTTATCATTGCATTTTGTTTATGGTTTTTTGGAAACAGGGTTGCATTTCTTTATTGTATTACACTATTAGATCAAAAGACTGACATTAATATGATAAATGATAACTTACTTTTCATCTTTATGGTTTTATTGATTCTGAAAAATTCCCTCAGATTTGTGCTGAGCAGGCTTAGATGTCATATCATCTATCAGCAATGTGGACACTAATGGGTTGAGTTGTTACAGTCTAGACATCTAGCTGTGTTCATAAGACCTGCTCATTCATACTGTGTTGCTGTGTTTTGTAGCCCTGACTGAACATTGTGATCCTACACTTGGTATTGGTAGGAAAGTCAATATCCTGGCATTTGTGACAGCTTTGGTCAATTGTGTGCAGGGACTACATGTTCTGTCTCGTCCTGTGAGTCCTTACACCACATTTGTTCTGTTGATTGAGTCATCTGCGTATAGATGGAGGAGCTGAGAGACTGTAAAACCTCTCACCTTTCTCTGTACTGTAGAGATGAATCTGAGAGGGTCATGGTAGGTCACATGTCTCAGCAAAGAGACGGGCTTGTCTGGCCAAAAGTGTGAAAATCTTCAACCTCCTCCGCCTGCCAGGCCTGTTGCTAGGCTACAGTGGAGGAAATAGTGGATTTTTTTGTTCTGTCTGAGTGGCATAGAAAGAAAAGAAAAAAAACAAAACCACCAGAATAACTTCCTGCTTTAAAAGCAGTTCATGCTTTTGGTGTTTCGGTTTGGGTGCGAAGCATGCAAATATAAGCCTGGCCTCAAATGCCTGGCTTTCTGTGCTCTTATCAGGTTAATGGGACTGCACCATTTGCAGGACTGGTGATGAAACACCACAGCAATACCCACTAATATAACTCTAAGAGCAGTAGTATCTCAGCAAGCACTATGGCAGAGTAGGTTCCTTGCTGAGAAACCATTCTGGCAGTGATGGTAAACAACTGTATGAAATCTAGGTCTAATATTTGGCCATCTTGTAGAGAATGAGAAGATAATGGCTGCACTAGGGAGATGTTGATAATACCTTTCAGCACAGTAGCTCATGGATTGCACATTCACAAATGGATGAGCTAGACATCGGAAGGTCTTCTTTGAAAAGTAGCCCATTTGGCAAAGGGTTTAAGGAAGGCGAGGATGATGATGGTGAGGATATTTTTGTTATGTAATAGCATGCAGCCCTGCAGCTGCACTTTAGCTTGATAGTGTACACTGTGCTCTCTCTCTCTCTCTCTCTCTCTCTCTCTCTCTCTCTCTCCCTCTCTCTCTCTCTCTCTCTCTCTCTCTCTCTC
>JBBIGC010000001.1:8528212-8552725 GCA_037576955.1 Lepidarchus adonis
TCTATCTATCTACATACATACATATATATGTAATATGTCAACCCACCTTCCAACAATAAAATTAAAAAGCTCTTTGTGTGTGTGTGTGTGTGTGTGTGTGTGTGTGTGTGTGTGTGTGTGTGTGTGTGTGTGCTCGTGACAGAAACATTTCCCTTGTGGTAAGCATTCTGGGCTCTCAGCATAACACACTGCACTGCTTATGACATGTTGCACTGTGTCACAGAACTGCTGCTATATGCTCTATCACTGTCTGTGGTCAGCCAAATGCAGACAGACAAATACACACACACACACACACACACACACACACACACACACACACACACACAAACATACCTTAGAAGAGGACATTCCTCCAAGGACAGCTTGCTCAGCGGCCGTGACTGGTGTCAGCATCTGTGGTCCATACTGAAACATTCCCTACAGTCTGAAAGTGAATTGACATACAGTTCAACTCTTGAAAGACATACTGAAGTCTGTCAATATTGCTTCAGTTTAAATCTGATTCATTGTAGATATTGGATAATAATAAATGGATGACTCTGCTTGGCTGAACCACGTTAAGAGCTGTCATAAAATATTCAATATACACTATTACTGCACACAACAGCGATTTTTTTATGCTAGGACCTTTCTGATTATTAAGACATTGCTTTGTTAAGGGAATAATCTTTAACTTTTATGTTGCTTGGCATCGATATATGCATTTAAGAATGCTCATTATTGTTGATATTCACATTTATTTGATGTGTTTTATCATGTCTTTATTTTATTCAAGCAATCACTCCAGGCTTTCACTGAGACTCTTTGGTAAAATCAGTGTGACACCTGGTCTCTCGTTGCTTATATTGGATAGCCCCTTTTACGATGTTTGGTTGCATACCATATCTTTTTAATTTATCAGCCCATTTCCCCCACACATTGTTAACAGTGCCAGTTTGGCTGTAAAACTATCATCTTAACCATAAATCTCTGTGGCAGTACATCTCATAGCAATTTATTTGGTCATTGAGATGTGTTACATTGTCCTTGAATAAATGCATTGTAGTTCGCGTTCATTTTGCTGAACAAATGCTGATTACAGGAGGCCAGTCCCATCTGAAGTGTCATCAACATTGTGCCCAATTAAGTACTGTCCTCTATAATGGCTGTATTAGTCTGATGTCCCTGACAGACCCGGTGTTTTTGAAGGCCTAGTGTGAAATTAAAAAATTAAATCCATATTGCTTATATTATACTGTGTGTGTGTGTGTGTGTGTGTGTCTGTATGCGTGTGTGTCTCTTTGTGTAGCTGGTGATGGAGTTCTGTGGTGCGGGCTCAGTCACAGACCTGATAAAGAACACTAAAGGAAACTCCCTTAAGGAGGAATGGACAGCCTACATCTGCAGAGAGATCCTCAGAGTGAGTCGTTTGACCTCTAGCCTGTAGGTGGCAGTAAGGGTGGGTAAAGTGGGTAAAATATTATTATTATCGCTGTTATTGTTATTGTTGTTAATTAATAATAATAATAATAATAATAATATTATAATTATTCATTAATAATATAATAATATTTTAAATAATGACAATAATTTTTGATTATATGTATGCTTTATTTATGTATTTGTTTATTTATTTATATTTTTGATTGAAATATTAATTTTTTTAATGGATGCAAATTAATATTATCTGTCAAGATGTCACATTAAAATTTTAATGCTCTTGAGGTGCTAACTGGGTGTTATAAATAGTCAAAATGAAACTGTAACTATTTTATTTTCTGGGTAAAACCAGCAGGGAAGCTATACCTCTTGTGATTTTTTTATGTGTAATAATGCTAATTGTAATCAGGGGTGGGAATTGCTACAGAGGCGATGATGTCACAATATCATGATATGTATAGCAGTTGTTCCAGTTTCCACTGTGATGCAAAAAGAATATGAGGTCTTTTTCAGAACGAGGTCAGAAAGTGTATTTTATCATTCTAAAACAATAATATTCAATAAAACAATGAAACATGAGATTTAATTTTTGTGTTTGCATTCAAAGTTTGCAATCGCTAATTAAGAAGTGGAAGAAAAGAGTTGTCAGGCTCTTTATAATCTGTTTTATTCTGTCTTTTTAAATGTAAAGGACTCATGTTTCCCACCATATACTCACGAACAGTATTTTCTGAAATATCATACATCATTATATTGCCCACCCTTAGACTGCACTCTGCATGCTGTAAGAAATAATGCCTTAGTTCTCATTGGCTGGCCTTCACATTTCAGCTTTATATATGCATTTGTGTGTTAATGTTGCAGGGTTTGACTCACCTGCATCAGCATAAGGTCATCCACCGTGACATTAAAGGCCAGAACGTCCTGCTCACAGAGAATGCAGAGGTCAAACTGGGTAAGAACCAGCGCTGTGATCATGTACAGCAAGCTGAAAAAAAGCTGTGTGTGTGTGTGTGGCTTATTTAATTATAATTTGGGTGGCATTTAGGGTTGCACAATATGTATTGTATATGTATCCATCTATAATAAGGAGGACTGAGTTTTTGAGTATAGTTTAGCAAATATAGTAACTAGTCATAGCACTGGATTCCATTGCTTATATAATCTTACCATTTGTAGGAAAAACAGTGGTTGCTAAATAGTATATCTCTTTAATAATTGTCATGTTGATGTTGTGTTATGTCCTACTATTCTTCTTCACTTACAGTGGTGTGAAAAAGTGTTTACCCCTGTACTGATTTCTCTTTTTTTTTCATGTTTGTCACACTTAAATGTTTTAGATCATCAAGCAAATTTTAATATGAGTCAAAGACAAGAATTTGATTATTAAGGGAGAAAATCCACAAATCCACATGGCCCTGTGTGAAATTGTGACTGGCCAGGATGCTCACAACTCACAGTCAGAAAAAAATTGCCAGCCCCCTTGAAATGAGAAAGAAAGTTATTGAGATATATCTGATATATCTATATCCTCAGTTAAGGTCAGTGTTCATTACTCCACCATAAGAAAGTGACTGGACAAAAATGGCCTACATGACAGAGTGCCAAGACAAAAACTCAGGCTCATCTCAGTTTTGCCAGAAAACATCTTGATGATCTCCAAGACATTTTGGGGAAAAATACTTTGTGGACTGACGAGACAAAAGTTTAACTTTTGGAATGTGTGTGTCCCACTACTTCTGGCATAGAAGTACCTCAGCATTTCAGAAAAAGAACATCATACCAACAGTAAAATATGGTGGTAGAGTGATGGTCTGGGGCTGTTTTGCTGCTTCAGGACCTGGAAGCTGTGATAAATGGAACCATGAATTCTGCTGTCTACCAAAAACTCCTGAAGAAGAATGTCTGGCCATCTGTTCATGATCTCAAGCTGAAATGAACTTGGATTCTGCAGCAGAACAATGATCCAAAACACACCAGCAATTCCACCTCTGATTGCCTGAAGAAAAACAAAATGAAGACTTTGTAGTGGCCTAGTCCTGACCTGAATCATATTGATATGCTCTGGCTTGACCTTAAAAATGTGGTTCATTCTCAAAAAATCTCCATTGTGACCGAAATATAACAATTATGGAAAGATGAGTGTGGCAAAATTCCTCCACAGCTGTAAAAGACTCATTGCAAGTTATCGCAAAGACTTGATTGCAGATGTAGCTGCTAAGGGTCCAACTAGTTATTAGCTTTAGTGGGCAATTACTTTGTCACACAGGGCCATGTAGGTTTGGATTTTTTTCTCCTTAAAATCCTTTACTTAAAATGCATTTTGTGTTTACTTGTGTTGTCTTTGACAAATAATTATAATTTGTTTAATGATCTGAAACATTTAAGTGTGACAAACATGGGGAAAAAAAGAAAAAAGCAAGGGGGCAAACACTTTTTCACACCACTGTATACGTATACTCTTGCTCACCTGTTACACTCTTCTTGTTATGGTCTGCTCATAGACCCCAAGTTCCGCCATTTTTCAATGGGAGGCTTGTGTCCTTGTTCCTCATCTTTCAAAACACATTTTAAAACAGAACTTTTTTCTTGGGACTGTGCCTCTCCCTCTGTTACCTATTCACTCTTCTCTGCTGCAAGTGCTGTTTGTCTAATAGGTAATATTTTTGTTGTTGATGATTTGTATTATTGTTATATTTTTTATTCACAGAAGTAAATGCGTTGGAACTGCATGGTTATCATTGTCAGCTCAGGGTTTCTGCATTAGTGTATGTCCAATAGAACATAACCCTCATTTAGACACTGAAGTGTTGAACCTCGTTCCCTTCCAGAGTTGTTGAAGGGTTGCAATCCTTTTTATTCCGTTTGTTCGAGTTGCTGAGGCCGTTCATGATGGGTTGCTATGACGACGCTGCCTGTGGTGACAGGGAAAGAGTGCCGCTGAGGCAGATGGTCGTGCACACTTCATCAAAGACCTCTCGGCTTGTTACCATACAGTGACATATTAAGGCCAAGTGCTCCTTTCTAACTGTGTGTGTGTGTGTGTGTGTGTGCGTGTGCGTGTGTGTGTGTGCATGCAAACTCTCAACAGTTGACTTTGGTGTGAGTGCACAGTTGGATCGCACTGTTGGTAGGAGGAACACGTTTATTGGAACACCATATTGGATGGCTCCAGAGGTCATCGCCTGTGATGAAAATCCAGACGCCACATATGACTTCAAGGTAATTTAACGCATAGACGTCTTTAACTACACTTTTATTGTCCTTGAAAGGTATTTGTGCGTGCGTGCGTGCGTGCGTGTGAGAAAGCGAGCAAGAAAAATCTATATTCTTGCTTCTCTATGTAACTCAGTTTCTTGTCTGTGTTTCAGAGTGATCTATGGTCTCTGGGGATCACAGCTATTGAGATGGCTGAGGGAGCTCCTCGTAAGTTTAATACAGTGCACAGGGCTTCTGATATTGCATTGTACTATACAGACACACCCTCTATCCATCACAGATTGACAACAATGATCGTTGAAATGGACCCAGAAATCGGCAAAAAAACAGAAATCTGCAAAACCTGCATAGTTACAGTTAACATTTTCCCAGAGGTGCAGAAAGTAAAATGCCTTCATATAGGAATTTTCATTCCTTCATATCTATTCCTTAATTATTCTTTATTTTCTGATTCACTCAAACCAACAGTGCAGGTGTCTGAGCAGTTGGAACAGAATTCTGTGGAGCGTTTATATTTTCTGGATCTAAATTGTCCACCACATCTGATAAGTTGGATTGGTTTTGGTGAAAAATTCAAATGTACTCTTTTTTCCACATACTCATTCCACATAAAGGTAACATGTGTTATGCAGTTTGAACAATGAACATCTGTGAAAGACTAAAGATGTTGACCTGGCCCAACTATTAGGGAAACGTGTAAATTCAATTTTTGAATGTGTAAATTTGACCTAACTATCGATCATGTGAACAGTAGCTTGATCTCTCTCACTTTCTCTCTCTCTCTAGCTCTGTGTGACATGCACCCGATGCGAGCTCTGTTTCTCATTCCCAGAAACCCTGCTCCTCGACTCAAGTCAAAGAAGTGGTGGGTCTCACGTCCCCAGACTCTTTATCTTATTAAACATCTCTTTATTTTTTTAGTCACTCTTAACAAAAAGCTTAGTTTGAGTGCTGTGAGTGAGGCTCTCAGTGGTTACACTTACAAAGCTGAACAAGGAGCTCACCTGCATTTTGTTTCCTAATTGAGATGTTAACACTTTTGGCAGGGATTCTGAAAACTGGTCTTGGATTAAAGTTTGAGGATGTAATTTTTTCAGTTTTGACCTTCATGCTGGAGTTTTTTTTCCAGTTTATTCATTTCTAATTTCATTTCTAACTTGCTGGCTTGATTTCCCCATTACACAATGCTAGACTAGCAGATGTTTGATCTGTAATTGAGCATTTGGACTGTTCAGCTACAGTTACATTCTGACAATTTTGTGGAGCTACATTCGAGTTGACAGAATTTATAAAGCCACATTCAGGTTCAGACATAATTTTATGGAGCAATAGTTGTTCAGACAAAATTTTGTGGAGCTACAGGTGAGTTCAGACAGAATTTTGCCAGACTAGATTCAAGATTCAAGATTCAAGATGCAATTATTCTTAACATACTATGTTATACGAGACTGACTAGCAGTGGAAAAATAAAATAATTTTTAAAAAAAACATATGTGTGTATATATATATATATATATACACACACATATATTCATACACACCTTTACACACTATATATATGTACTGAGTAGTAAGATTATTTATATAAAGTGTATTGTATTTAAAGTGCAAACAGCTTGTATTGTCCGATGTGATAATGTCAGGGTTTGGGGTGTGTTTGAAAGTGTCCTGTGTTGTAGCAGTGAGTGTGTGTGTGTTATGTATTGTCCTGGTTGAGGAGTCTGATGGCCTGTGGGAAGAAGCTCCTCTTTAGTCTCTCGGTTTTTACTCTGATGCTGCAGAACCGTCTTCCTCATCTTAGCAGACAGAACAGGTTATTGTTGAGGTGTGAAAGGTCTTTGATGATCTTGGTTGCTCTGGATCTGCATCATTGGTTGTAGATGTTCTGCAGAGAGGGCAGCCCAGAACCAATGATGCGTTCGGCTGTATGTACTGTACAAACTTGTCCAGAGCTTTACGGTTTTGTAAGGAGCTGTTTCCAAACCAGGTCAGATTCATAGTCAGAATGCTCTACACAGCACCAGTGTAGAAGTTTCTCAGGACAGCTGGTGAAACTCTGAATTTATTCAGCTGTCTGATAAGGAACAGACTACTGTTGATTAAAGCTCTATTCTTATGCCCTTCAAATCTAAATGTTTTCACTGCTCTGATGCAACTCTTTTAACTACACAGCTAATAAAGTCCTTCTTCATTTGAAGTGTGTGTGTAGAGCTGGATTAAACACAGTGTTGCTCCCTAGTCCTTTTTGCCTTAGCAAGGTGGTCTTTTCCTGTACAGAATATTTTTTAGAGAAGACGTTTTTGGATGTATAGTGTACAGCATGAAGCTGTTGCTCAATGTAGAAAGCACTTCTGGAGAATCTTTTCTGGAGTTTGATATCATTATAATGAGACTTTCTTGCCCAAACATAAACACATTTACATACACATATGCTTTTTGTTGATTTTTCTTCATTTTCTTTAATGCTGAGAATAAAGTAGTGTTTGCCGTATATGGAGGAGCTTCTTGCTGTCAGTGGGGAAGCATCTGTAACTGATTCATTCTAATGTAAATTAGAGTTTTGATGTTCAAGTGAGAGATTTTGATTCCCTTTCAAAGTTGTTGTTGTTTGTTGTCCTTGATTTACCCTGCCGGGTGTATCGATGAAATAAATCAAAGTGCTTGTGAAGCACATCAACATGTTTATAGATAAAAGGAAACTGAACAAGAATGGGATTTGATCTAGATTTACCCTTCGCATTGGCTTTCTTAACAGGTCGAAGAAGTTTCAGTCGTTCATCGACAGTTGCCTGGTGAAGAACCACACCCAGAGGCCCAGCACGGAGCAGCTGCTCAAACACCCCTTCATCCGAGACCTGACCAACGAGCGGCAGGTCCGCATCCAGCTCAAAGACCACATCGACCGTACCAAGAAGAAAAGAGGAGAGAGGGGTGAGTGGGTGGGGCCTGGGAGGTACTGTTTGGGTAGGATACACTGCAATGCACTGTATATGGGAGGATGTATAACAAGTCAAGTTACTGACATTGTCACAAAGCAGCTTTACAGAATCTGTATGAAGAAACTTTGGGAGGAACCAAGGCTCAGAAGGGGAATCCATCCTCCTCTGGTCGACACCTGATAGTAATAACAGACAAAAGAATGTACAGTATCTCACAAAACTGAGAATACTCCTCACATTTCTGTAAATATTTTATTATATCTTTTCATGGGACAACACTGAAGATATGACACTTTGATACAATAAAAAGCAGTCAGAGTACTGCTTGTATAACAGTGTAGATTTGATGTCCTTTCAACACATAGCCATCAATGTCTAAACCACTGGCAAGAAAAGTGAGTACACCCCTAAGTGAAAATGTCCAAATTCTGCCCAATTAGCCATTTTCACTCCCCAGTGTCATGTGACTCATTAGTGTTACAAGGTCTCAGGCGTGAGTGCGGAGCAGGTCTGTTAAATATCGCTCTGTAAGTTTAACATGGCACCTCATGGTGAAGAACTCTCAGAGGATCTAAAAAAGTGTTGCTCTACATAGGCCTAGAGCTCACAGTGGCCGAGAGCTTACAGCAGTAAAACAGGACAGGTTTCACTCAGAACAGGTCTCGCCATGGTCGACTAAAGAAGTTGAGTGCATGTGCTCAGCGTCATATCCAGAGGTTGTCTATTGAAAATATATGAGTGCTGGCACCATTGCTGCAGGTGTTGTAGGGGTGGAGGTCAGCCTGTCAATGCTCAGACCATACACTGCACACTGCATCAAAATGGTCTGCATGGTTGTCATCCCAGAAGGAAGCCTCTTCTAAAAATGATGCACAAGAAAGCCTGCAAACAGTATGCATAAGACAAGCAGACTAAGGGCATGGCTTACTGGTACCTATTCTGTGGTCTTATGAGACCAGGATCAACTTATTTGGTTCAGATGATAAGTTTGTCTTGCCTACAGTCAAGCATGGTGGTGGGAGTTTCATGGTTTGGGGCTGCATGAGTGCTGCAGGCACTGGTGAGCTACAGCTTATTTGAGGGAACCATGAATGCCACCATGTTCTGTGAGATACTGAAGCGGGGCTGCAGGGCAGAATTCCAACATGATAACTACCCCAAACACACCTCCAAGACAACCACTACCTTGCTAAAGAACTGTGCTGCAGCTCAGTTTTAGGGTGTTAGCAATCTTCGTATAGTCTACACCATCTCTATATAGAGCAACAATTCTTTTTTCAGATCTTTAGAGAGTTCTTTGCCATGAAGTCCCAAGTTGAAGTTCCAGAGTGATAACACCAAATTTAACACACCTGCTCCCTGTTCACACCTGAGACCTTGAAACTCTTACTAGTCACGACACCTAGGAGGGAAAATGGATAATTGGGCACAGTTTGGTCACTTTCACTTTCATATGTAGTCACTTCTGTTGCCAGTAGTTAAGACATAAATGGTTGTAAGTTTAGATATTTTGAAGTGACTCCAAATTTACACTGTTATATAAGCTGTACACTGACAACTTTACAGTACATTGTACTAAAGTGTCATATCTTCAGTGCTGTCCAAGGAAAAGATATAATAAAATATTTTAAAAATGTGAGTGATGTACTCACTTTTGTGAGATACTGTAAATAAAAAAAATTAAATAAATTCTGATTTCAAAAGTTCTTTCCATTAAAATTGCCAAAATTAACCGATTAAGCACACTAGCAGACTTCTAGCATTTTCTATTAACCAGTTGTAATGAATGAAAAATCAGTTCATGTTTAAGATAAAAATAATAAAAATAATAAATTGTCAAATTGCTAATTCTATTTTTGGAGCAAAATAGTTATATAAACTAGGCTTTACAGCTCCTGAGCATTTCACAAAGTTAATAAAAAGCAAAACACAGCTCTCTGTTTTCTTGCAATGCATAATTTGCAGATGTCTTTACTACAATTTTTGGGTGAATATTTTGCTGCACACTGTGCAGAATTGGTTGCTCTTGCATGTTTTTTTTCTAGCTGTTATGTATATTAAATATTTTATACAGTATTTGTATAAACGCCAGTATTACACCAGAATCCCTGATTTTTATGGTTGCAAAATACTAATATTAAAACTGCACTGGAAATTAATTTAACAGTTTTTTCATACTGAATCATGCTGATCTTAAGATTTTTGGCCATTTCTCCGTGCCCTGTCTAGTGAGCATTTGTTTTTTGCAGATGAGACAGAATATGAGTACAGTGGAAGTGAGGAAGAGGAGGAGGAGAGGGACATCGGGGAGCCCAGGTAGAGTAACCCCTCCCATCCATGAGTGTGTGTTTGAACACAAACATTTTGACACACCTGTGGCTTCTCCACAGTTCCATCATCAACATCCCTGGCGAGTCCACTCTGAGACGGGACTTCCTGCGGCTGCAGCTGGCCAACAAGGAGCGCTCGGAGGCACTGCGGCGACAACAGCTGGAGCAGCAGCAGAATGAGGAGCACAAGCGCCAACTGCTGGCTGAGAGACAGAAGCGCATTGAGGAGCAGAAGGAGCAGAGGAGAAGACTAGAGGAGGTACAAGGAAAGAGGCGGGTGGGACAGAGGGGGTGCATATAGGTGGCTCTACATTGTTTTTTTTTGTTGTTGTTTAGTTTTTCTGCCAATTTTTACATATGCCACATTTTTGTATTTATAATTGTGCATTGAAATTAGGACTGAATAAACAACGACTCGAATATTCGTTCATAGGGTGTGTATTCCGTTTTTAAATTGAGGGATTTGGATATTTGTTTTGCTAAATATATCTAGGCCACAATCAGAATGGTCATCTGACATCCCTCTCACTCACAGCAGTGAATGTTACACCTCAGGTAAACGCTGACCACTTGACTGAAGAAGTAGAGCTCAGTCACTTGTACAGACCTAGAGACAAACAGCTGCACAGCCCTTTCTATACACATCTGATGTAAAGCAGTAAAATAACACCTACTTAGCAATAGATCATGAAGTCAGGCAGCTGATGTCAATGGTAAAGATTTTATGAGCTTTAGGTTGTATATTCACTGCCTTTCAAAATAAACTGTACCGCGCACGTGAGACCATGCAACTTAAAAAATGAGTAAATCGTGAGACACTAAATACACTACAGTACAGGAAGTGTGCGGTAGATTGCATATCATTAAAAAAGGTGTTAGCCAATCATCCATCCCCACTGTGGCGTTTGGCAGTTGATTGACATATAGTACAGCCAATCCAAGACCGCGTCAGCACGCATGCTCAGTCAATCGTGCAAGCTACTGCAAAACTCCAGCTAACAAGTCACTTAGTTTATTTTTCCTAAAGAAATGGACTGGACTGTTCATTAAAAAGTATAACACTGACTACCCACCAAAAAGCTACAAGCTAAGAAAGAGAAAGGTAAGGAGCTATTGTTGTTGTTGTTTTGAAGTGGATTTGCAAAGCTGTATGTGCATTGTACTGGCTACAGCTATGTTCACCTATGTGGAGCTGATCTCAGATACACTTGTGGTTGTGGTTTCTGGTTCTGCACAACATAATGTTGTGTATAAAAACAGACAAAAGTACATAGTATTCATAGGTAAAAACTGTAGTAGCACCGTGAATAATTTCATCTGTGTGTTGTTCCTTTAATGCTCTGCCTAAAAAAACTGAAGTATGAATAGAGCCGAGCTCATTAGCTTTTCTCAGAAAAACAACGTCCCCTCTAAAATAATTCCTATGTGGCACACAGCAGGAGTTCGAATAAATCCTGTTCCAGGCACTAGTACACACACGTTTTCCTCTTTTCTGTGTGTGTAATGGTCCCACACTGTGGCTCGGGCTCTTTAATGTCCCCAGTCAGAGATGTTTTATGATCATCACAGATGAATGTTTCAATGTCTTCAAACAGAGTGAATGGACAGAAGTCTTCAGAGAAGGGGGTGGGGGGTAGTTAGAGCTAGAGGAAGATGAGTTGGCACAGTAGCTGCTCAGTATTGTGCTATAGGGGTTTCTCAGCAGCGGGGCATTGTAGAACCTGACGGGATGAATGGGGCCTGTCCTTCGGCTCTTCTCTCATGGCATGCGTTCCCCCCACTGCTCGCTTGTCATTCTGCCACGCTTCAGCATGCCGCCTGTCACGAGCCCCAGCTTGAGAAAGGCCGCTCAGCATGGCTGCCTGACCCCATAGCTTTATCACTTATTCTGCCATCTACTGGTGGGGATGGCTCTGCAGTTAGCTCTGGTAGCTCCATAGCTGTGGTTTGAATGATAGTTTGTAGAAAAATCCTTCTGCGGGAACATTTCTTGACTGTGACATGGTATCATATATTCTGTGTCATATCATATCTGCTGTGTGAATGAGTTGGGGTGTGATGTATTTGTTCTCATCCTCACAGCAACAGCGTCGGGAGAGAGAGCTGCGAAAGCAGCAGGAGAGAGAGCAGAGGAGGCGCTATGAGGAGATGGAGCAACTAAGACGAGAAGAGGAGAGGAGGCACGCAGAGAGAGAGCAGGTATACACACACCCACACGCACACAAACACACACACGCACACACACACAGAGATTAGAATGATGGAGTGTAAATAGATGGCTATTGTTCAACTCCCACATTTACTCCTATGAAAGGTAGTGAAAAAGAGAAATGAAGGAATGCACACACTGTGCACCCGCTCTTGCCCAAGCAAAGAGATGAAAACACACACACACACACACACACACTCAGGAGGAGCTCAGGGACATATGCAGGCATGTGCACACTTGAAAAAACAAACATATGCAATATGTGCACTACTTAAATTTCATAGAAAAAAAAAATCAAAGCATTATCTATCCTAAGAGCCCGTCTGCCTGTTATGGTTGAGATGCAGAAGTTCTTTACTGTTACAATACCTTAAAAATACCTACAATCTGAACACCATGCACTGAGCTTACTCAAAGCTGCTGATAGTTACTTTATTACTTTTCATGTAAATTTAAATGTATGCCATAAATCACCAGTGGCAGTTATCAGTGACTGATTTTTAGTTAACAAAAAATATACAATCAAATATGCTAAAATGCTTTATTTAGCCCCTTTTGTATTATAGAAGTATCTCAAAACAGCTTTGTAATATACAAACATTGAATAAACTGCAGTGTTAGTTATGACTATGAACACATCCTTCTTATTGTAAATAACTTTGAGGATTTTTGTCTGTCCATTCATCATAAAATACACTCCACGTAAAGAGCAGCTTAAGACTTCAAAATGAGATACAAGGTTTTGCAAGATATATATGGATATTTTAGGCTATGCAAAAAAACTATTAAAAAATTAAATATATATATTTCATATTTTTACATTTTCATCCATTTTAAACAACTCCATTCACAACTTTATTAAATGTAACAAAATGGTCTCAAACCTGCACAAATGAGCTTTTAACAGCTGTTAAACGAACAGAAGTGAGACTGACGCACAAATGCGCATTATCACTTAGCATATGACAATAAATCCTGTTATGCAGATGACCACATGTGCAGTGTCCCATTAGAGACCACTGTGATGTTGAGATGAGTGTTTTTGGTGGCCCACTTCCTTGCATAAACCCTCCCCCCTCCCTCCCCCATCTGACTCACAGCCCCCCGGGGAAGGGAATGTTCCGCAGGAAGGAATGCATATTTAAAACCTGCTCCTGAAGGAGTCGGCCCTACTCCTCACCACCACCCATCACATTTCCAACCATGCAGCACCGGCACAGCTGAACACTGCAGGAGAACTCCCTCTGAGTGTGGGATCACGAGAGACAGACTAAATGTAAATCTTGGACCTCACACCAATTTGATCAAAAAATAATAATAATTTAGTGCTTCTTTAAATGTCAACATTCAGTTTTGATTCAATAGAAGCATATATTCTGTTTATATGTGCTGATTTTTCCTGTATTTTCCTATTTTGTTATTTAAAACCTTATTTATTTTATTATTAATATTAATTATAATATACATTTATTTAAAATAGTGCAATAAGTCACAATTTACCCCCCAATTTTCTCTGCAATTTCAGTCTAATTCAGTTCCATCTACTATCTGTACATAATACTACCAGTTCTGGGGGAGGTGAAGAAGAGCATCTGCTTATCTGCTTCTTCTGAGTCATGTGAAGCACCACTGCATCTTTTTGGGTGACTGCCTGTGAAATGTCTTTGGACAGACATTTTTGTAGATTTTTGAGATCACCACTGTCCAATTCTGTTAAGTCAGATAACAGATCATCATGCGGGCTAGCATTTCTCATCAAGTCATCCCTCCAGTTTGAGATGATAGTTGCAATAATTTCAATCATACTGACCAATCAAAAATGACCTGTTATGGAGTTATGGAGGTTTTTACTATAAATAATGGTAAGAATAATACATCACTGATAAAATAATGCAAATGTGTTATTTGCAACATGTGGCAGTGCCGTTGCTATATACTTTTATGCAGAATACATAGTAAAACAATATGCCAATATGAGTACATACTGCATTGATTATTATTATAAAAACTTATGATCAGTTCTAAAAGTACTGAGGTGAATGCAGTTTCAAGCTCTGTGCATTTTTACATGACTGGTGACCAAGGGACTGCACTGCTGTTTCAGTATCATGGAAGTTGCTGTTCAATTGCACAGCACATGTACACACACAAAGGCATTGAATGGATAATCATTTTTGCTGTAGTGAGACACATCAGCCCTTTCGAATCCCACTCATTTTTCTCTTTCTCACACACACCACACACACACACACACACACACACACACACACACACACACGCACACGCACATAACCATTCCATTGTCAGACAGCACTCTGAGCAAGTGCTTGGCTGCCAGAGCTGTGAAGAGCTGTAACCTTTATAATTTGCCTGTGATAAAAAAACACAGTTGTTTCATTTGTTCATATTCTAAACTTTTAGTCATTACCACATTTGTGCTCAAGTTTAGAAAATATCTGCCATTTTTAAATGTGGATACAAGCCAAAAGTCAGAAGTGCAAAATCGAATGAAATTGAAAAGAAATCTATTTATGTATTTTAGCTCATTTCTGTATTTATTATGTAATTAACTGTATTACTTTAAAAAAAAATCAATTTTCATATTACATAATAACAGTGCAATTCAAATGTTTATAATTACATACTGTTTATTTAAAATATTAAACATATTTTCAGAATGTATTACTTATTAGTCCAAAAGTTTGTATACATCTGCTTTCTTATAAAATAAAGGCTAGTAATAGGGAGAGTTTGTTCCCTCTTTAATGCACTAACAGCCTCTACTCTTCTGGGAAGGCCCAATATGTCGATCGCAAAGCACACAAGTTGATTGCGGAGCCCTGCCTTACAAAATACACTCTGTTTATTTAAGTACATCACTGACAACCCACCGAAAAACTTTGCCCCTAACCCTGTTTGTTTTTTGGGTTTTTTGTGTGTATTTGAAAGTAAATATAATAAAATGCTGAGAAAAGGGCTAAACAGAGCTTCAGGTGGGTGAGTGCCTCCCTCTGGTGGACTGACAGAGGAATAGGCCTAGGGAATTACAAACGTAGACACTTATGTAAGTGGACTTAAGACACATGCTGAGGAACAAAGCCACGTTGTAAGTCAAGGACCCCCTGTGTGTGTGTGTGTGTGTGTGTGTGTGTGTGTGTGTGTGTATAAATCTATCTATTTCATTTTGACTGTGTCATTTGAAAAGTAGCTCAAAGGCCAAAAAGTGTGGGCACCCTTTTCACAGATAAACAGTTACAGACTCTGAAATAGTTTTTTAAAAAGAATCTATTTGCATTGGCCATACTCACTGAGGCCATACTACCTCATTCAGGAGACATTCTGCACTTCTTCAGGAGCCCTTGTTTCACCCTTTAATTTAACATGCTCTTATCTTCCTCTTTTCACAATGACTCTGCATGCCACTTCTCAGAATTGCCACGTCAAGATGCTCCTTGAACAAAAGGCGATTCTCCTAATGCACTTTTCTTTCACATCCAATACTCCTCTCCCACAGTATGCTCTCTCCTCTTGGGCCTCTCTGTCAGTGTACATTACAGATAAAGCAAAATATATTCTGCTCCTGCGATATCCACCCATCTTTATGTTTATGCAATCTTCTCTTTTTACGTCCTGATTCTCTGTGATAGTTTTTTTCTTTCTATTTCAATGTCTGTCTCTCTCGCTCATGCTGGCTCTTTTACTATTGTTCTCCCTCTTTCTCGCCGGGTTCTTTTCTGCTCTGCACGCTACCGGCAGGAATATATTCGTCGTCAGCTGGAGGAGGAGCAGAGGCAGTTGGAGATCTTGCAGCAGCAACTCCTGCAGGAGCAGGCTCTCCTCTTGGTAAACTGACTCTACACTGACCCCTATCGCTGACCCTGACCTTTAACCTTCCACTTGCTTTGGATTGGTCTTCTTCCACTGAAGGGCTAACTCACATCCTCATATCACCTACTTCCTTCCTCTTCATAGGGTTTGTTATGGTGTGTCATTATAGAGCAGTATGTTGGTGCAAATGTTATAACTCTAGAATGTCTTTTTTAAAGGGTGTTCACTAAATCCATGATTTAATTCGATATAGTGATGGTGTCTCTCTTCAAGCTGTCTATATCTATTAGGTTTGAACAGGCTGTTTTTGTCACTGTACTTTTTAGACTGAAATATATTTTGTTTGCATTGGCTTCCCTTTATCATTTCTCTTTCATTTGTCTGCATTGCTATAATAAGCCACTTTGTTCTCTTAAGAGAATTTGGCAAAAAGAAAGCATTTAGAGATGAAACAAAATTGGCCCAAGAATTGATCCTTGAGGAACTCTGTACATTAAATTTGTGGTCGACAAAAAATCGAATTACTTGATAAGAACTCTAGAGGTATTAATCTACCAGTGTGTCAAATAAGCACGAGCATTGTTAATTTTCCCATTAATGATATTAGAGAAGGAGCTGCCACCGAGACCTGTTTAATCAAAAGGCACAGTGTTAAACCTAGCCTGTTGTATTCTAAAGGAGAAAGAGAGGTTGGAAAAGGATGATGCAAAATAAATTTGGACTGTTTTTGGTACTTGAAACTAAATGTCACAAATAGACCTCAGGGAGAGGAAAAGTAAAATTAAATAATATATAACAATATTTAATATATATAAAGAATGATCACTTTAATGTATGCTCAAATTATTTTTTTATTTGCATTATTTATATTGGTCCATTTGTTATTGAGTGTTCACTAATCTAAAGTGTTGCAGGTATTTTCCAAGTTTAATATGGCTGGGACAATATTTACATCAAATTTTAAATGCAGATGACTCAATTTCAAATGTGAATCAAAGCATGTACTGAAAATAATTTGTTGTTTTAGAAAATAAATGTAATTTTAGATTGCCATCCGGTCAGAAACACCTAAAGATAGGCTGGAATGAGCTGGATAGGAAGTGTTTTTGAGATGACTTAACATCTCAGTTGAGGCAAGTGTGTGAATTAGGCATGCAGTGTTAATTACTGCTTCCGTTATTTGTCAGTCACATTAGCCTCAAGGCTCTGACTCAGAGCTAACAAAGCAAAGTTTGGAGGAACATGGTTATCTGATTAGACTTGACATAAAGAGATCATTTAAATGAAACCGACTATCACTTAAGTGGAACTTAAAGAAGCTGTGTCATCATGGAGATTGCTGTGACTCTAGCTGTGTATTGTTAGTAAGTACTCTTTGAGATGAAGGCATTTTTACTGTTGTGCTGGATTGTACGTTCCCTCTGGGTTGGGTGTTCTTTAGCCTCTAGTGCATGTGGCTGTCCTGTGTTCCCTCCGCAGTGCAGGCAGAGTCTTATCGACCAGGCAGATTGATTTTCGGGAGCCCTGAGGTGATTAGCAGCAGTTCTATAGCGTGTGCCTCATTGCTGTGGGGAAATTAGATTTAGAGTTGGGAGATAATTGGCTATCAATAGATTTATCTCACACAGCTAATGGGTTTGTATAAAATTGTTTCCCCATAGAGGGTGGATGTAGATAAAAAGGCCTCAATTAAAAAGTTTCAGAGGAAAGCCAAAACTGTCTTCGGTCCACATCCAGTTTGATGATCTGCCTAGCTACCCACTTGGGATTTACCGCATTGTTTTGAAGAGCCAGTAGAGGAAGGCAGAGGGATCTATTCACAGTTCTGAGAGATAATGTCTTTGATTAGCCAGTGAAGCCTCTGGTTTATGAAAGAGTTACCTAACAACAGTCAGGATGTATGCCCATGTTTTATAGAGGTATTGTTGTCCTAATTTGTCCAGATCTGTCTGTGTGTCCCCCATCTATGTATGTGTCTGCTTGTCTGTCAGTCTCCTTGTCTGTAAATGTATTTGTTAATTTCTATATATTATTTCTATATCTGGCTGGCTGTCTGATTGTATATGTGCTGCCTAGCTGTCTGTCTCTGTCTCACTGTATATCTGCCTGTCTGCTGGTCTGTTTATCTATTTATCTAAATTGGCCATAGGTGTGAGTGTGTCTGTCTGTCTGCGTGCTTTGTCTGCTACCTGTGCGTTTGTCTATCTGAGGGTCTGTTTATCTGTCTGATGGTTTGTCTGTTTAATTATCTGCTTCTTTCTCTGCCCTTGGTTGCAGGAGTACAAGCGAAAGCAGCTGGAGGAGCAAAGGCAGGCGGAGAGGCTGCAGAGGCAGCTTCAGCAGGAGAGGGCATACCTGGTGTCCCTCCAACAACAGCAGCAGCAAGAGCCAAGACCCACAGACAAAAAACAGCTCTACCACTACAAAGACTCTGTCAACCCTAGCGACAAACCTGCCTGGGCAAAGGAGGTACATCAGTGTTAGATGACTACTAGTGTTGCATAACTGCATTCTGTACATTAGTGCTGGGTAATCATTTTAATAATGTAGTATTTAATTCAATAATAATGATTAATTAGGATTGCATGGTAGTGCAGAAGTTAGCACTGTGGCCTCACAGCAGGAAGCTCCTGGGGTCAATTCCTGCGTCGTCCACAAGTCCCTTTCTGAGTGGAGTGTACAAGATCTCTGTGGGTTTCCACTGGATGCGCAGGTTTGCTCCCACTGTCCAAAGCCTTGTGGTTTAGATCGACTAGCTACTCTGTCTCAGTGTTGCACTGTGATTGGTTGGCCTTCTGTCCAGAATGAACCCTTGATTTGTGCCCATAATCAACTGGGATTGGCTCCAGCTTCCCTGTGACCCAAAAAGTGGTTTGGAGAATTAATTAATTGTTCTGTTATTGTTCATTACTAAATGTCCATCCTTCAAGTTCAAGCCTTTTTTTTTTACTTCCCACTAAAAATAGATAGATAATATGTTTTTTTGGCAAATGAAAGGGTTACATCCCCATCTGCTGTGCTAAAAAAAGAAATGCAGCAACAGAACACAACAGTACAGATGATTATATTACCCAGCACTAATACAGAGTGTTGTTGGTAGGAAAAAGGATCAAAACTAACATTTTTTCCACAGCTACAAAGAAACCCTCCAAGCTGAGGCCTTTATCGTTTGAGTCACATTTGCAATGCCAATCTCTATGCAGGTGATGAAGCGAGCTCAGAGTAACTCGCCCCGACTCCCTCCAAAGAACCAGCACCCCTCTGGACAACCCGAGGAGGTGCAACGTTCGCACCTCCTATTCCCTGACAACACCTCTGTCCATGTCCCTTCCCGGCCCCCCTCCTTCCCAGCTGCTGCCCCCTCCCATGCCCAGCAGGAAAGGGCTGAGGTCCAGCTCAGGCCGCTGAGTACGAATGCCAATGTCCCGAAGATCCGAGTGTCCTGTGAGCCTGATCTTGCCCAGTTTGCCCACCTGTATCCGGGCCAGGAAGGCCGCGGCCGCAGCCCTGGCCGCGCCTTCGCACGGGACAGTGAGGTAGAGAGGCAGATACCCTTGCTTGTC
Source organism: Lepidarchus adonis (assembly GCA_037576955.1). NCBI lineage: Eukaryota > Metazoa > Chordata > Actinopteri > Characiformes > Lepidarchidae > Lepidarchus > Lepidarchus adonis. Next base: position 8,547,723 of record JBBIGC010000001.1, read on the forward strand.
TGGGGACCTGTTTTCACTTGGCATTAAAATGTCCCTTATCTGATTATGCACTATGAAAAACTAGGACTTTTTAAAAAAAAAGCTCCATATTCTCATTGTTTTCTTGTCCTGTAAAGCTTGTCCAACCTCAACACAGTAGTGGGGAACCAGGTGCATGGCTAGGACAATCAGAACTACTAACAAACAAACTTTCTCCTTCTTTGCACCTGCAGAACATTTTAAAAGCAGAAGCATTAGCAGTATTTTATGTATGGATGTTAATGCCAAGTGTAAACAAAGCCTGTGTGCCGACAACCAGACAGGCTCAGTCTTACCGCCTTTGCCTTCGGTCATGATTGGAACATCTACAGGTCCAATCATGTCTTCCTTCTCTAAGGGGCTGCCAGCAGCAAGGTATTTCTGTCTTTTCTTCCAAATCCCTACTGCTCTCTTTGGGGTCCTCTGGATGAATCCTCTGAGAAGGTTCTTTCCTCTTTTGCCCTTCTCCTGTAGCAGAAGCCCTGTTCCTTCTCAGTGTAGGGGATTGGTACCTACAGCACGTTTCAGTTGCCCTTCAGTTTCTCCTTTCTGACATTTTCTCTCCTTAATCTCACCAACCATTCCTTTCGCTCCAAGGCTGGTGGTGTCATGAAAATGAGGTTTTAAGTGTGTGGGCTTCAAAATAAGTCAGAGATCTGGACATTTTGAGTTATGAGAACCATAATTAACACTGAAGATAATTTTGGATTGAGCTTAATTAATGTGAATTTATGGCTGTCATTTATAATTATATAAGTTATAGATTAATCCATGCTTGTTCTGGAGGCCATACAATAATGATTAAACTGTGCATAGTCCGCTGGCCATATTTTTTACTGGCCACAATAATAAATCGCCTTTTTATGTCACATGTACATTTGAGATAATAAGGTATGTATTGTCCTTTTCCTCAGTCAGTGTTTTTTGTGTAGGCTGGCTTAGTCGTTTTAAATATCACACATTTTGCTAAGACCCGCCCCTACAGATAGGACAGAAGCAAAGCACCTATGGATCAAAATATAGTAAAGAACTCAGCATATTTCTTTATTACATTAATATTTTGGTATAAACCTTTACTCCCAAATGTGGCAGATGAGATTGAGATTGTCTTGCTAAACAGAAAATCTACCCACATTTGGTTCTTGGTGGGTGTTCATTTTGCTTATATGCTATAAATGGGTGCAACCATTACACTCTCTATGTTACTGTAAGACAAAATATCAACATTAAAACAGTTATTATCATGCAGACTGTTTACTAGTGATTAATAAGTAATTAATTACTTATTATTAATAGTGATTAATAAGTAAGCGGCTGACAATTTTTTTTCTCCTCAATGCAGCACCCATTTTCTCTTTTTTAAGGCTAATTTGTTTTGTATTCTGAGCAGATCGTGTCAACTTTTCTGATAATGCCTGCTTACTTCACAAACACATTTTTCTTGTTACTTGTTTATGTGACGAGTAGTAGTGAATTTGACATACTGGCCTGTAATTTTAGGGCAACTAGACCTAAAGATATTTGCTAGATATTGATGAAAATATATTATAGATTAAATATAGATAGTTGCTAAAATATTAAGGTGTTGGGGTGGTGCAGTGCTCAGAGCTGTCGCCTCACAGCAAGAGGATCCTGGGTTTGATCAGCTCTAGCTTCCCCATGACCTGGAATTGAATGAATATTATGCTGTTGCATTATTTGAAATTCTAACTCATGAGGACAGATACACAGCACATCTGCATCTCTGCATATTAATGCAATTCAGAAATTTTTCTCCATCACATCTATCACTAATCGGCTGTAACCTTGAGGACCTTGCATGGCTGGCATCCAACTAGTCTTTTTTAACCTTTCTTACTCAGTCACCTCAGACTTAATCATCTGATTCAGGTGTGGAGCAGGGAAAACCAAGTCTATGACATGCATGGGGTCTCAAAAGTGGAAGTGGGGATTTCAGTAAATTTCAGTTCAGACAGTGTTCCACATTATGGCTAAATTTGCATGTTCTCTAGGTGGAGGAGCGTTCCAAGCTGAACCGACAAAGTTCTCCAGCCCTTCAGCACAAAGTGGCCAATCGAATCTCTGACCCATCACTGCCCCCTCGCTCTGAGTCCTTCAGCAGCGGAGGGATACAGCAGGCCCGCACTCCACCCATGCATCGCTCCGTCGAGCCCCAGGTATGATCATAGTGGAAGATTACATACTCCCTAGTCCACATCATGTAGAGTTATTCAGTACCCTACCATGACGATTGACCACGGAATCCTGGCTTCTCCAGATGGCCCATCTGGTCTCAGTGAAGTCTCATGGTTCCTCAATGACGGGCTCCCAGTCGCTGCATGATCAGTCTTCCCAGGGTGTCTCAGCCTTCCAGGAGAGCCTGTCACCCCACCGGCCCCCGATGCCTCGCCAGAACTCTGACCCCACCTCAGAGACACCCGTACCACCACCCCGCGTCTCGAGCCGAGAAGAGAAGTTTGACCGCAGCTCCTGGCTAAGACAGGAAGAGGAAGTTCCTCCCAAAGTAAGGCTGGATGATATGGTTATTTGTGTCACAATGCACTAGAAATTTTTTTAATTTCGTAAATTAGATTGCGCTCCTTGCTACTCATATAGCGCAAAGGTGCACATCACCATCTAGTGTACCAGTTCTAGCTGGACTAATAAAATGCTGAACAGCATATTTTTATTTACAAAATATACTTTAAATACTGCAAGATGGTCCATATAGAAAAAATTTCATTATTGTTTTGTCGCCCTTGGTAAAGACTTTGTGAAGGGAGGGGTCAAGAAAGGAGCATGGAAACTGAGTAATATTATATATTTAACTGAGAAAATGCTGCCCTCATTATTTACAGACCTGATATTGGTAACTTTTAGGTTCCTCAGAGGACCACCTCTATATCTCCTGCTCTTGTAAGGAAGAACTCTCCTGGGAATGGCCCAGGAGGTCTTGGACCAAGGCCGGGTTCTCATCTTATCCGGGCCAGGTAAGTGCAGACCACACGAAAAACCATACACATTCATTCAGTTGATTCTTCTCAATGACTTTGAGTGAAGTATTATTTCCCAATTAGAGCTGCAGGTATAGTAATACACATAACAATAACATCCTCTACAGAGCATTGTTCTGCACATTCAATGCACAGTTTCTATGTCTTTGTTGAATTTAACATACTGGGAAAGAAACAAAGTCCAAAACACAGCCTGCAAAAAAGTAATTCTTTTTTTCCAACTCAGCAAATTAAAAAAAATAAATTTGGACCAAATTTGGCTGATGTGTTCACTCCATTTATGTTCACTTAGGGAGTGTTTAAAACTTTTGCCATTTTTTAAATTAAATATGTTCATGTCATCATATCTTGTCATTTTTTTGGGGTTTTGCATGGGCATTCATCACTGCATCTCCATGTTGCTGTTTATGAATAGGCTTTTTGTTTTCCTTGACTTTTATATTCATAAAAATGATCTAAAGTTAAAAAGGCCAGTTTGTATTGTTTGCAACACTAACAGCCACTAAAAGACCAGTTGTTCATTCCACCTCACATGTAGCACCTTTAAGAAGCTGCTAATCTTTCTAATCACCTCTGGCTCAATGTTCTCCTTGCTATAGTAACCCAGATCTGCGGGTTTCCTTGGAGACGGGGCTCCCGAGGACAAGCAGCGGGAGCTCCTCCAGCTCCAGCACGCCCAGCTCCCAGGGTGGCTCCAGTGAGAGGAACCGAGTGGGAGGTAAGGGCCACTCAGAGACCAATGGCGATTAGGCCTCTGAGCCTATCTACCACTTTCTGCGCAAACTAGAGTGCGGACGTGTGTGTCTGGGAGTCTGACCGACTGGAAAGAAACAATGTAAAAAAAAATTACTTAAAGGATTGTGCACATGAATGAATCATCTAAACACTGCACCATCATTACACTGTAATACAGGGTCAGAAACAACACACTGGAGTCTATTTGACATTACATATCACCATGGTTTGAAGAGTGTGTGAAGATTTAGGCTTACAGTGAAAAAGTTTAAATAGTGGTGTTACATAGTTTGGACCATTGCTGCATGGTACCTTCCAATCTGTTCATCAAATGTGTTTAGTCAGCTTTGTTGTGTCTGGTTGCCACAGGTTCTGGAAAGCCTGAGGGTTCCCCAGCTATTTCCCAAGAGGCCAAGCCCAAAACTCAGGAGGAGAGCAGGGAAGTAACCAGACCCAGCCGACCAGCTGTAAGTCACCAATTTAAAAGTCTTTTTTCAATTGCTGGTTCAACTGGTTGGCTGTTTTTGTAATCTCTTTGTAGCCATTAGCATTAGCAATGACCTGAGTTGCTGAGTTTCTTCCAGACTCGGTTTCTTTATATTCATGAACACTGTGCACCATGCATCAGGAACATGCAGCATGCTTGTGTTCAGTAGGAAGGTATCAGCACAAATAAGGAGTCTGTTATTCTGTTAATTTAAGAGAACTAACAGGCCTATTATGCTTTTTGTTATTTCCTTTCACTTTGCCCATCGCAGCTCTGTCATCACTCAAAGTTCCTTCTGTGCAGCAACTGATTTTTTAAATGGTGTAACAGAAGCAATATCGCCCCCTACACTTCCTGTAGTGTATTGCAGTCTGTCAGAATGGCTGGCTGTATCACACGGGCATTTCAAATATGACTTGTTTACATTTTTCCATAGTCAGTTATCAACTAATAATTGCACCTCTATTTGATTCCACAGGATAACAGTGTATGACTTGATTTCAGTGCATTCTGCTTTGTGCCTCAGCTCTGTGCTACTAACCATCTTCTCATTTTCCATTTTCTTGCATCCATCTCTCTTTTCTTTCCTGTTCTCCTCTTCCAACATTCTCTCTGTCGCTGATTCCTCAGAGTTATAAGAGAGCCGTAGATGAGGTTAGTGTAACATTTGCCCTCTCTCTTTCTCTTTCTCTCTCTCTCTCTCTCTCTCTCTCTCTCTCTCTCTCTCTCTCTCTCTCTCTCTCTCTCTC
>JBBIGC010000001.1:8553651-8571076 GCA_037576955.1 Lepidarchus adonis
ATCTATCTATCTATCTATCTATCTATCTATCTATCTATCTATCTATCTATCTATCTATCTATCTATCTATCTATACTGATTTCCTGAGTCGTACACACCTCAACACCTCGTTAAGGACTTTATAATGACCTGATGAGCTCATTTAAATATGCTGATCACTAGCTCTGCTAAGAGGACTGTACATTTTGTTTTTGTCTCACTTACTATACTGAACATTTTGTCACTTTCTAGATATCGTCACTGTCAAGGGAAAAAACATAATCTCCATTTTTATTTTTAGATTTTATTTTTTCACCATCAACACAGCAACATCTTTTGCATTGTGTGAAACCTCAGTGAAGGACAGACCAATAGAAGTGCTCCAAAATCATTTTAAAATCATCTTTCATCATACTTGTTTTTTCTTGGACAGGGACAATATGCTGTACACTGTAATTAACCCATCCATGCTCCGCCCACAAATGTGCTTCATTTAGATACTATTATGAGGTCAAACTAGCGTTGTATATTATATATTGTATATATTGTATATTGTAGGAGATGTATATTATATTATATATATTAACAGTGGGTGTACATGAACAATATTGGGGCATTCCTGTTTAATTTACATTCGTTAGCTACAGTGCTTGTTGCTGCTTATCATTGAGCTTTGGAAAGTCATCAGGGTAATGTTATTAAATGGGAAAAATACACTAGCTTTATCCTAAAAGCATGAACTTTCACACAGATTCAATATCTATACTGAAATTAATTTGGTCCATTACAAATGTATATTTTTTTTACAATTTGTGTGCTGTAATTATAATGAATAATTGTGAAACTGTCATCTGTCTTCACAAAATTGGCTACTAAGTAACATTTTGTGGGCAGAGCATAGAGAGGCCAGTTCTGAGTTTGGTGGAGCACAATATGTTGCGCTCAGTGGAATTGTAGTTTCTCAATGGCGTTTTCTCTCTGTCTGGCTGCCTGGTCCTTGGCATCAGGAGGAACTGGTAAGAGGTGCAGGCTGGTAAAACTGACCCCCACTAACTTTTCTGCATGTAATATTGGGGCCCTAGTCAACTCTTTTTTTTTTTTTTTCTCTTGTGCACGGGGCTGCCCCCTCTGTTGAGCATCATTTGCTGAAATGATGACTGGGTTTCCTCTGTTCTTGTCAAGACTTGATTTTGTTACCACTGGCATCTGTCATTTTCTTTGTCTTTGGTATTAATTGGGTATGATGCTGGTATAATACTCTATATGTGTAAAATTCCCTGACACATAAAGTATACACATCTCCTTACTATGTAATTGCTTCTACTAACAAATTAGCCACAATTACATTTATTTATTTTTACTTTTTACTCCCAGTTCAGCCTTTTTACCCTTGGGTCTATCAGGACTGCTTGAAACCGGCTGAATATCTTTTTGACCTCTGACCCTCAGGACCTCACTGCTCTGGCCAAAGAACTCCGGGAGCTGCGCTCCAATGAGGACACCAACAGGCCACCTGTCAAAGTGACTGACTACTCGTCATCCAGTGAGGAGTCAGAAAGCAGTGAGGAAGAGGAGGGAGAAGGTGGAGCTCACGATGGAACGGTGCCAGTCAGCGATATCCCACGCATCATGTGAGGCTTTTGTAGATTCTTTCATTGTTACTCTGGTGTAGAAATGCAAATCTGTGAATCCACTAAAAAGTACAGATGCAATATGAAGGTACTAATTCAGCTACTTTGTCATAATTGATTATAATGATCCAAGCGTGATTGTTTTTAAGGTCTACATTCCAATAGTGTATATCCAGTAGAGTTGGTAGTTTTCCTTGTCAAACACACTCACTAATTAACAGGTGAAATGATCCAGGACTGCTTGACCAGGGACATCAAACTTTGCTGGACACTGGCCTTCCAGGATGTGTGGATGAGTTAAATGCAGAAATCAATTTCATTTTGTGTGATGGGGTGTGTTCACAATGACAGATAATCACTTTCACTGTTCACTATTCACTAGTCAAGTGTGAACAGTCTAGTTCAAATTATATTTTTGGTACATACAAATCCTCCACCAGACTTAAGTATAATATTTTTTAGTATAATAAGTTTAAGTGCACAACATCTGTCTATTTACTGATTTAAAGCCAATGGGGGGAAAAAACAAAGTGTGAACTCTGCATTTAACCCACCCAGTAGCAGTAGACAGCTATCGATTGCAACTGGGGAGCAGTGTAGCAGGACAGTACCTTTCTCAAGGCTGCATCAGTGGTGCTTTGGCTGGGACTTGAACCTGCAACCTTCTGATCACAGAGGCACAAAGTGATCATTAGGCTACCACTGCCCACTTTAGTTTTTAAAGATAAAATGTTTAAAAATTAAATTAAATGTGCCATAAACTGTACACAGGCCACAATTTATGTTTAATGTATGTTTCTGTTAAATTTGGCAAATTAACAGTAACTATATTAAAATCTGTTTTCTGATTTAGATTCACTCATTCTGCTACATAAAAGCTACCTGGGCAAATGATTGCTGTATGCACCATTTTTATATAAATTTTATATAAATTTTCACCTTTCCCAGTATCTTGATATAATTCTGTGCATCTTAGCCCACTCTTCAACTGACTTATGCTTCATTTCTGAGCAGAACACAATACTGACATGTTCAGTGCAACAACTTTTGGATGTGTGTGTGATGGACCAACAGAATCACACACTCAGTGTGGAAAAGCTGGTGAAATGTTGAATGTGTGAAATGTGTGAGCTAAATTGACCTTAGCTGGATTGCCCATATAATTAAGGGAAGAGAACAAATAACCATTTTAAAAATAAATTATGTAAGGAACTATTTTTTTCTTTTTCTTTAGTCAAGTCAATTGTACTTGTATAGCACATTTTTATCACAGATGTTGTCACAAAGCCCCTACTGAGCAAGTCAAGGGCTACAGAGGCAAGGAAAAACTCCCTAAGTTGTAGGAAGAACCCTTGGGAGGAACTCAGAAGGGGAACCCATTCTCCTCTGGTCGATACCGGACAACAACAATGAGCAGAAGGAAATGAAACAGCCTCAGTTTCCAGATCTAGCAACTAGAAGCCTACAGCTTGGAGCAACATCAAACATTTGCATACAAAGCATAAAGTACAGGGAGATGGTCCATGTTAGTTAAAGTCAGTCTGGAGGAGGTAAGCAGGAGGCCTCCAGTGATGTGTCCAGACATGAAAGACGAGAGGGGTAGCAGTTCTAGGGAACAGGTGGTCCACGGTGGCTGTTGAAGGAGTATAAGCCTTTGGGCTGCGTATATCTGCTCTTCTCAGCAGGAGGGAATGGGTTCCAGCAATAATCTTCAAACCTGAAGTAGGGCTTTGGGATGTTCCTGCCAGATGGATGAGGAAAAAGCACTGGCATCTTGGGATGTTTGTGCATGTGGCTCAACTGAAAGAGAGTCATTTTAGTCACATTTAAGCAAATAAGTTTTGGCTGTGCTGGTGTATATAAGATTTCTGTCCAATCCTCAACATTAAAAGTATTGTGCTTGTGCATTTTAATATTCCAAATAGGCCGTCGGCTGGCCAAGGTGGCAATGAAACATTTGGTGGAATTGGTGGTCAGGAGGATGCCCATGAAGACTCTTATGGAAACAACTCAAAAGACAGCACCCTGATGATGAGAGAGGTAAGAAGATGAGGAGCTGATGATCATTAGAAATATAAACTCTGCTCTAAGCAGTACTTCCTACACTCATTTGTTTTGGTGTGTCACTGTTTCATTTTTCTGTTGTTTTGTCTAATTCGTTCATTCTCTTTATCTCAATTATTTCTGAGTTGGTGTTTGAGTTCAGTTTAGTTCAGTTCAGTCACCCTCTTGGCTTTCCAGCACCTCCACTTTGTCTCTGGTGGATCTCACTGCTCGTGCTGATAGGGGTCGCTCAAGTTGCATTTCCCTAGATTTTCTGCACTAGGTGCCGCCCTGGCAGTGCATGGCGGGCCTTGGCACTAGCATAGCCCTTCTCTCTCTGTTCCTTTCCTGCAGATGTTTGGGGAAAGAAAGCGCTCGGGTCACGCCGAGAGCAACGGTTTCCCTGGTAACGCCAATCTTCCTGATCTAGTGCAACAAAGCCGCTCCCCTTTGGGCACGCCCAGCGAGGGCCCGGGGCGCCACTCCAGTCTGCATGCGCAGGACCTGGACGCTGTGGCCGAAGTAGGTGATGGTACAGCCTGTCCGAGCCACTCCGACCCTTAAACCTTTAACTCTAACCCAACCCAACCCCGTAACCATCACCATTCAGTGCAGTTTAAACAAACCACATATTTATCTGGCTGTGTCTTCTGGCTGTAGAATCAGGGATGCCCCCGCTGTTGTCCTATTCCAGACTTTTCCTTGCCTTCTGAATATGTTATGTCTTCCTTTGCTGGCAGGCTTTATTTTTAAATTGTTTTACCCACTTTTATGTTAAACCTTTTTTTGAGTCATCTGTAAATGCATGAACCAATGAAACAGAGGCCCATGCCATTTATGTATGATGCTCCTTTACATACTTTCTAAACCATCTGTTGTTTTCCTCTCATTAAGCACATCGCTTTACCTTTATGCTGCCATTTCTTCTTCTTCTAAGAACTTCTGGGTTTATACCGTATATCTTCCCATAGTAGCCCCGGCATTTATTTAAAAAATTATTCGGACGGCCCAACGTTTAAAAGAGAATGGCGATTGTTGGAGACGGGCTATTATTCTATGATGGGTATTTACTGCCACAAAATGTTTGTGCAGGTTCTTCGCATTTATTTCCACAGAAGATAAAACATCATGACTAAAATCATCCCTCTGTCTGTTCTGCGGGGATACTTATCTGTGATGCTGCTATTATTGTGGAAGTGGCCCCGTCCCAATTCTAAACCTACACTACACTCTTCATAGTGTTAGTCTTATAGTGCTACATACATTCTCTCAGCACTTGCAGATTTTCTCTATATTGCATAAACGTATCTTCATGTACAACTCACACATTATACTGCACATATATTTGTACAAAACTTGTTTTTCTCTTTTATTATTACTGGTAATGTACACGTGTGTGTTGCTTTAGTACCGAACGCAGCGATAAGTTTAAACAGAGCTGCTTAACATCCCTCAAGAACCCTCAGATATCGCAACAGAAATGAGTAATTATGGGCGTTACACTCATACAGTATAATTGTCTAACAGACCAGCTACTATTGGAGACCGGCGTCTATTTGTCGTGACATCTCTTCAAACCCGGTGTTTATTGGAAACAGGCATTAATAAAAGACAGACTACTATTATAAGATATACGGTATGCTAACTTTACATGTTGCCATTCTATGCATGTTGGCATTAACACGTGTTGCTGTCCACTGGGAAATTTAACTGTGTAGACAGATGTGAACGCTTTTTTCACACTGGTGTCTTGTTGGCAGTACGGGAGCGGGTCCAAAGCCTCCTTCACCCCATTTGTGGACCCGCGGGTGTATCAGACCTCGCCAACCGAAGATGATAATGAGAACTCAGCCTCAGGTTAACATTTCTAAGTGCTTTAATAATTTATAATAAACAAATACAAAATAATACATCTTAAAGATACAATGTTAACATTTTTAATATGTAATTAGATATTGTGGTGAACATTTGCTCAATATTTTACCCTTACTCCAATCAGTCAGTCAGCCAAGATATGGTTTGATGCTTGTTTCTTTGCTGTTGCACTGGAGCTACAAGACTAATATATGATACTCTTTTTCTCCAGTTAGCTCTGTGCAATGTGCATGACTATATGATCCCATGATGCAGTTGGATGACATCTATTAATGTTACATATGTGGACAAAAGTTCATTGCATCACTGTTTTTTGTTTTTATAGATAACAGTATATCAGGTATTAGCAAGACTTGAATCCTGCTGTTACATTAAATTCAAGAAAAATGGATTGATTCAAGATTTAAAATTGTGTATTTGTCAAATACACAGTTATACAAGTATATCATGCAGTGAAATGCACACAGACTGTGCAACTTAAGTAGAAGAGACTAAAAGAGAGAAGTGCCCTGCACATTGTGCAATAGACTTGTGTGGTAAAGTGCAGAGCGACATTGCTGAGTGGTGGAACAACAGGTGGTGGAATATGCATGTGATTATTCAGCTGGGTTATTACAACAGTTTCAAGGCAGAGGTGGAGTGTTCTGGTTAATAAGTGAACTTGTGACAGACAGAAACTGTGCTGGCATGTCCTTATAGACTCTCTGTTTAGGCCACAAATGCCTTATGAATTTGTGGCAGAGTCCTCATCTGCTCTGTATAAGGGAAACATTTATTGAGCAGCTGCTCTTGGCTGTTTTTTATTATTAAATTTAAGGCTGTAATTTAAGATCATAAAGGGACAGCAAAAGATATGATGTATACACAGATGTATTTGAAAGAATTGCATGTATAAAATTAATGCACCTCATGTGAATGTACATAAACATTTTAATAGGTTAATGGAAACTTAGCTATTGTCTGAAACCACATAAGCGAGTCTCCGTGTGATTCTTAAATGAGTGTGTAATGATATAGATATAGAGTATGCACAATGCAGTTTGGTTGTGTCTGTAGTGGGCAGTGGTGGTCTAGTGGTTAGTGGTTTACCCTTGCAATCAGAAGGTTGCAGGTTCAGGTCCCAGCCTGGGAAGCAATGAGGTATCCTTGAGCAATGAACCGTCCCATTATACTGCTCCCAGGCTGCTGCTGATAACTGCCCACTGCTCCTCTGTGCATGTGTGATGGGTTAAATGCAAAGGTCACGTTTAGTTGTGGTGCTCCATTTGTGATGGTTCCTAATGACAAATACACACTTTCACAATGCAACCTTTTTAATTCATTAATTCAAACATGTCTTGGCTGTTAGACTACATTTGGGGCTAAGAGACAATACAATTTATTGCTTTTAATGAAACTTCCCTCTGTTTCTTCTGCTGCAGCTCTCTTTGCTGATGAGCTGCTGAGACAGGAGCAGGAGCAAGAGCAAGCCCGTCTGAACGAGGCACGCAAAATCTCTGTGGTCAATGTAAATCCCACCAACATCCGGCCACACAGCGACACACCAGAGATTCGCAAATACAAAAAGCGCTTCAACTCGGAAATCCTGTGCGCTGCCCTGTGGGGTGAGTGTCACTTGTTGGGTAACACATCTGCCCTGTTCCAGCACTAATGTGTGGTCATTAACCTGTGTGTGTGTGTATAGGGGTGAACCTCTTGGTTGGAACTGAAAATGGCCTGATGTTGCTGGACCGCAGTGGTCAGGGCAAGGTGTACAACCTCATCAACCGTCGTAGATTTCAGCAGATGGACGTTCTGGAGGGCCTTAATGTTCTGGTCACAATCTCTGGTAAGACCGATCAGTTAGTATTATTAGAGTTAGAGTTAGAGTTATTCTAGTCATTTTGCTATACATTTTTAACATTACATAATAAGTTAAATAGAACTGTGTAATTACAAAATTAATTGCAAGAATATGCAAGGAAATCATTTATAATATTGTCCGGATATTTCCTGTGATTTTGTCATGTTTAACTGCAACAAAATGACAAAAATTATGGTTTTCCTCAGTCCATATGCACAATTACATTTCAATGACGTCTGCTTACAAATGCTTTTGGGAGAATGGCTGTAACAATAATTAAAAACTAAGAAATATTTGACATCATATTGCATTCTGTCTTAGTTACAGTGATGCAAAACTCACATTTATAGAGATGGGGATTACACAGCTTAACTGTAGGCACTGTTCCTTTTCTTGCTCATATCCAGGCAAAAAGAACAAACTGAGGGTGTACTACCTGTCATGGCTCAGGAACAGGATACTCCACAATGATCCCGAGGTGGAGAAAAAGCAAGGTTGGACTACTGTGGGGGATCTGGAAGGCTGTGTTCATTACAAAGTCGGTATGTACTATTATTAACACATTTCTGTTAGGTCCACATTAATAAATTAAAGTAATATCATTATTACCTAAAGAAAGTGGAAAACGTTTAATTCACAAGGACATTTTGTTATAAATAAATATGCTCTTCCAAATGCATTTTTGCTGCATCTTTGCACGCTTATGCTCCAGCTCACACCTATATCTTTGCATTTGAAAGTGAAATATGAGCGGATCAAGTTCTTGGTGATTGCCTTGAAGAATTCTGTGGAGATTTACGCTTGGGCTCCAAAACCGTATCACAAATTCATGGCTTTCAAGGTGAGAGACAGGATTCATTAAGACTCTCTTATGTGAGATTTTTATCTCTAGCTTTAGCTGTTGGATCATTTTGAATGAATCATTTTATTTCAAAGTATGTGTAGCTGTCAGAACAGCTAGGAAGATATTGATTTATGCTGCTGCTTTATCATAGAAGTGTGTTAATTAACAGGACACTTTTAATACGTTTTTTGTTAAAATATCCAACTTGGAGCCGATTTCTCAGACTCAGATTGGACCTGGGCTGTAGCGAAAAATTAATTCCAATGGTGGTTACATTTTGCCCAGTCCTAGGCTTAATCAGTCTCCTACAGACCAGCCTTAGGTGTTTGACTTTTGACAATAATGAAATAATTATAAACAAAGATCAGTTGCAGCATTGAACTGTGTATGTGAGGAGATATGTTTAGTTTGTTATAATGTTTTTAGCATGTTGTGTTGTTCTGTCAGGTTTCAGACAGGAAGTAGTTGAGGATGTGCACTTTATATGTTTATTTAAAACAAATACCAAAACATGATATCTGGCTAAACAGCCACTTGTATGACAAGGACATGAATGTGGCAAAAACACATTGAGACAAAATATGAAAATATAGACGGGGTCCTCGACTTAAAATTAGTGGTTACGTCACAGGCTTTTTAAATGTGACATATTTAGTCACGCCTGATGCACCTTGGGGACCCCCTGTACGACAAAGACCAGACAACACTGAACCAAAAACAAGAGCTTAACTACAAGACTAGATACAAAACACCTGAGGAGGGGATGGGCCTGCATTTACCACAGCTGTGGTAGACAGGGTGGGTCTAAGAAACACATGGACACAGGTGTGAACACGACCACATGGCTAAATAAACAGATAGAAAACATGAGAAACTGAACGGAGGCTTGACATGACATGTTCTCAATACATCTCATTTGTGAGTACACAACAATCTCTCTCTCTCTCTCCTGTTCTTCATCTCCAAAGTCTTTCACAGATCTGCAACACAAGCCTCAGCTGGTCGACCTCACAGTGGAAGAAGGCCAGCGGTTAAAAGTTATCTATGGCTCCAGCGTTGGCTTCCATGTGATAGACGTTGACTCCGGGAACCCGTACGATATCTACATCCCATCCCACGTAAGTGACGGTGGGCTGAGTTGAGGAGATTTCCCTTTTCTCAGCCTGCGCTCAGGGGTAGGGCGGGTGACCTCCTCCTCCGTAAAGGACACTATTCACAAGCCTTTTGGTATATGGTATGAAAAGTATTTTATATATTATACTTCTGCTACTAATGCCACTAAATCTGTAATGTTTGCATAAGAAGTGTAGATATTTTATTAGAGGAATCTTTTGAAATTACAGTGTAATATCTGCCTCCTTCTCTAATCATGTTTATTAATAGGGCTGTCACTATTATTCATATTGTTACTGAGTAATCAGGCAATTACATTTCATGATAACATGCAAACAATTTATAACAGCAAATATTTCACTGCTCTTCATACAAATGAACTTTGCAACTGCAATCGTTGGTGAAATCATGCTGATACAGGTTTCCTCTCTGTCAGTGATTTCTGTGCTAATATCTCCCCCTTGTGGAGAATGACTTGAGGATTCCCCATTTATATTTATACTGCAAAGTAATTAGTGCCCCAGTTCACAAAGAATGAAATTTTAAATTCATTCATTTTGAATTGAGAAATTGTGACAGCCCTACTAGACATATTACAGTTGGACCTGGTTGCCTTTAAGATAAAGTTTTTCATTATCTTAAAGGCATTTAGATGTAAAGGCTTGTTTTTTTTTTCTTAGACAGATGTAAAAACATAAGTTTAGGAATTTATTTACCAAAACTATTCCCACAACAAGTGCTCAGCTTATGCAGCAGTGTGCAGGGGGATGACTATGACTAATACAAGATTCTTGAAGCTGTTTACACTTTTTGGTCACTGGAAAGTTCCATACATGGTATTAGTTTTGATGTCTTCACTTCTACTGGGGTGGGGGCGGGGCATGAGTAGGTGTGTTCAGACTGGTGAATGGTACTGCATCACTTAAAACAGTAGGATGCTGCTTAGAGCAAAACATTTCCCCGATCTACGACCTTTGACCAACCAAAAAAAAGCATGCTGATCAAGCGAACCAAAGCAACCAGAAAGCTGTGGCACCCCCGAGCAGATGGTGCGAAGCAGGTTTGGGGTGGTCACTTTGTGATGCTGAGGAGAGCGGGGGACTTTATTGTTGCAGCAGTTTCTCACAGGGAGAAGTGCCGGCCGGCCAGCAGGGGGGAGAGCGTCACCTGCAGAGGGGAATGTTATGCACTGCCGCTCGTACTTGTCACCCGAGGCTCATCTGCCCCCCCCACCCCTTCCCCTCCCTCCCCCCGTGTTCCCTCCCCCCAGATTCAGGGCAGTGTCACCCCCCACGCCATTGTGGTGCTCCCCAAGACCGACGGGATGGAGATGCTTCTGTGTTATGAAGATGAGGGGGTCTATGTGAACACTTACGGCAGAATCACTAAAGACGTGGTGCTACAATGGGGAGAGATGCCCACCTCTGTTGGTAGGTTGTGGTTGTTTCTTTCATTGGACACACAAACCGCCCCTGTTCCTTTCAGAGCCCTGTCGCCCAGCTGCTAGGAGTACTCGCCCCCTGAGCCCAGCACTCCCAGTAAACCCCTCATCCATCTAATCAAACACACATAAGACACAGCAAACCTGTACTCATGTAAGTGCACACATGCATGTTCCTTAATGCAGTCCAACCAGACCTTTGCACCAATAGGTTGTAAACAACCTTTTAAATGCATTAGCCCGCTTAACACAAAAGAATGCCGTTCTTTAACACAGTGTGCGGCGAAGCCCCACTTGTGCATGTTAGATGTAAATGGAAGCGTCTTTGCCCATCCAAGCCAAATAAGAATAGATCATTGGATTTCAGTGTAGATCCTAATGGCTCATGTTTTCACTCTAGGGTTGTTTAGAAACCTTTATGCTCAGGTTAGATTTAAATAAAGACTTTAAGAGTTTGCTACATTGAAAGTATAGGAAAGTACTGAACTGTCAATCCATTGTGCAACTCTTGTTGACATGGACACATAGTCTTGTATGGCAAGATGTGATACATGGAATTCCACCAGTAGCAAGGGTACACCCCCCTTTCTCATCTGTAATTTAGAATTTTAAATTAAATGCTATTGACACTTATCCAGAACAACTGGACTAAAAAGCATGAAAAAAGCACACACACAAGAGAAAGACACAAATTAGATGGATGGATAGATATATGGATGGATGGAAGGATGGACAGACAGACAGGCAGGCAGGCAGGCAGGCAGGCAGGCAGGCAGGCAGGCAGGCAGACAGACAGACAGACAGACAGACAGACATATATGTAAGATTGCTGCCCTGCTTTGAGCTCTGCCTTCATTGGCTTAATAATATCATGGTGTGTCCCTGTTAGACAAGACCAGTTTTCGTTTCACCACATTGTAACATCCCTGAAGTCCTCTGTCAAATTTTATTTGGGTCACCGAATGTTTAGAAGTAATGACCTATTGGTGCAACCCTGCTCTGCACATTCAAGTGTCTTCCCTGTTCAAACACTCCCAGTTGACCTGAGGAAGGGCCTGTTGAGTAGGTGTGTTACACCAGGGAAAATAGCAAAATATGCAGAGCAGGGGGACTCTAGGGCCAAGGTTGGGAATGACTTCTTTAGTGGAATTGCCTATTCTTTTCCTTCTCCAGACCACATACACAGTTTAGAGTCAGCCCTCTACCTCCTCTCATGCCCTTGCACTGTCCCCATACTCCCAGCCTGTGGTACGTCCTCAGTCTTCCAGTCCTGGCACAGAGTGAAATGTTGGTGGTGTATGTGTGTGTATGTGTGTGTTTGTGTATGTTTTAACTCATTTTATTGTATGTTTTGTTTAGTTATATTCTTTGTTTGAAAAACTGTTAACCGACACCAGCTTCAGCCATGTGTTGCTAGTGTGTGGTTTCATTTCGACTCGTCTTCACATTCTTTGTGTGAAACTGTAACTTATCTTACTGTCTTTCTATGTACTTGAAACCTCAAATGCATCTTTTATGGCAGAACGTTGCAGCAAAGTGGGATAAAAGCTTAATGGATCCTAAATTATGTCAATTTATCCACATCTTTAAGGTGGAGGATCCATTTTAGATCTGTGGGCGACCACCATCAGAGAGATGAAAGATGCTGATTCTGGTGTTTGTTTGAACAGAACACTAGATTAACTTCTAGGATGTCTTTGTACAACTAATGCTCATGCATTTAACAATATCTTTTTGTGTCATGGGTCTACAGTGTTAATTTTTAGTATTTGATGTTCGTTTGTTCTCATCTTGAATGTTCTAATTTATTTTTTGTCGATTACAGTGGAGGAAATAATAATTTGACCCCTCACTGATTTTGTCATTTTGATAGTAGGTTTATTTTAACAGTAAAAAATATAATATCAAAGAGAAAATCCGGAAAATCACATTATATAAATACGTAAATTGATTTGCATTCCATTGAGTGAAATAAGTATTTGATCCACTACCAACCATTAAGAGTTCTGGCTCCCACAGACCAGTTAAATACTCCTAATTTCAACTCGACACCCACATTAAATACACATGTCTCAACTAGTCACCTGTATAAAAGACACTTGTCCACAGACTCAATTAATCAATCAGACTCTGAAGTCTCCACTATGTGCAAGACCAAAGAGCTGTCTAAGGATGTCAGGGACAAAATTGTAGCCTTGCACAAAGCTGGAATGGGCTATGAAACCCTAAACAAGACACAGGGTGAGAAGGAGACAACTGTTGGTGCAAGTGTTCGAAAATGGAAGAAACACAAAATGACATCAGTCGACCTCCATGCAAGATCTCACCTTGTGGGGTGAGGATGGTCATGAGAAAGGTACGAGATCAGCCTAGATCTGCACAGGAGCGGCTTGTTAATAATCTCAAGGCAGCACACAGCACACAAGACCACAGTCACCAAGAAAACCATTGGTAACATAGTACACCATAATGGATTAAAATCCTGCAGTGCCTGCAAAGTCCCCCCAGCTCAAGAAGACACATGTGAATTCCCGTCTGAAGTTTGCCAATGAACACCTGAATGATTCAGAGAGAGCTTGGGAGAAGGTTCTGTGGTCTAATGAGACCAAAACAGCTCTTTGGTCTCAACTCGCTGTGTTTGGAGGAAGGCGAAGCTGATTATGACCCAAAGAACACCATCCCCACTGTCAAGCATATATTTTGTTTATATATTTTTATAATGTGATTTTCACTGTTAAAATAAACCAACCATTACATTTATGAACTGCTCATTTCTTTGTCACTGAGCATACTAACAAATTCAGCGAGGGGTCAAATAATTATTTCCTCCACTGTATGTAGTTTATTGCCAATACTGAGGGTTACTATTCAGAGCAAACAGCAGCCCCTTGCGCCTCAGCTTCTAATATATCCACAATGCCAACAAATGCATGCTTTCATTACAAATGTTGTGGGGTTGCACAGGCTTTACAGAACATGGGGAATAGTCCCAATTTATCTATGCATGATTACAACTTATTTATTGTTTTCCCAAGATAACAGAATCATTTTCCCTATTTCATACATTCATTCACAAGCCGCTTATGCTAACCAGCTTCACGGGGGTTCTGGATCCTATCCCAGCACTCATAGGATGGAAGGTACATAAACACCTAGGGCAGGTTGCCCGTCCATTGCAGGAAATACACAACACTGGCACACCCAACACTTGCGTTAATTCCGCACCTCCAATCCACCCGATGTGCCGGTGGGAACCCACACATTCAAAGTCAAAGAAAGGACCCTGGTTGTCCCAGCTGGAAAGAAACGCAGGATTTTTCTTTGTGAGGTGAGGTGCACATGCCACCCAGAAGATGAAACTTTTCTTTCCTTTTTTAAAATTTTGCTATTATATATATTTTTTTAGATAACATAACTTGATCTCGCAAAACAGATATTTTCCTAAGCTGTAGGTCCATTATACTTAAACTTTGATTCTCTGGCCACAGTTTATCCATGTGACACTTGTTTTTTCTCTTTGAAAATGGGACACTATGTTTGAGAACTAAAAGACTGTTCTCGCACAAAGAATGCAAAAATAATGTTGACAGATTTCTGATCTTTTGAGAGACTTAAATCAGTGTTTATCAAAGTGCTCACTGTGCTTTGCTATGACAACAATGATGGTAACAAAACCCAATTATTAATTTATGTCAAGAATCTTTCACTTTCTTTGGATTTGAAGAAAAGGATCCAATGGAAGCGTTTGTTGTGATAATGGCATGCTTCTATGTGGCATGCAACCTATCTTATGTTTGCAGGAAAAAAATCATTTGTCATTAATAACACTGTAGAATTTAAAACAACTGGTTTTACAGTTTACTATTAGGATAAATTACAATATGTTCTATTAAACTTGTCCATCCTCACAACAATTGCTCTGAAAAGTAAACACATTCACAGGCATGTAACTTAGTAATGCACATGCATGTATTTGCATTGCAAATCTCCTGTGAACTGCCTTTTTAGGATTTAAAATTATTGATTAACAGTTTGATCTTCAGCATCAGTCCACAACGAAAGAGTGAAAAAAGAGAAAAAGTAGGCCAGGGTCCTCTTAGGATACGGTCCCCCAGCCTTGTTGAATTAAGGTTCGAAAAGAGACACAGAATATGTCGTAATAACTGCTAATTCAGAAACTGCTGCAATAATGACCTCCTGATGGTGTGGGGTGCCCTGGGCAGGCCTGTCTTTTTCCAGTCTGGGCCAGTTTCGGGTTGCTGTTGGCCGTCAGAAGTCGTCGAGGAAAGGGGTGTTTCTCACTGTGTAGCATTTTTACTGCAACGAGAGTCAGCACTCTCCTGTCACATGTCCTGTTGTTCTGTTCCCTTCCTCTTCTGCAGCCTACATCCACTCCAACCAGATCATGGGCTGGGGAGAGAAAGCCATTGAGATCCGTTCAGTGGAAACGGGACACCTCGACGGAGTTTTCATGCACAAGCGAGCTCAGCGACTGAAGTTTCTCTCTGAGCGAAATGACAAGGTGAGTATCTACTGATGCTATTAATGATGATGATGATGATAAGCCTTTATTAGTCAGTACACTTTTACATGCAGCGATATTGGACCTCTCTGACCACAGAGCACATACAGACATTTGGGGAAAAAGACAAGTCAGGTGAGAGGTAGCAGAAGAGGGAAAATATAACATGAGTATAATATATTAGGATAAAAAAAGAGCTTCATTCACCCTGTCCATTTTACTGTCCTGCTTTGGTAGAACCTGATCAATGTAATAAACAGCCATTTTAGTTAGAATAGAATAGTTTAAAAACATTTAAAATGCATTTAGTTGTTGATTTTTGAACTGTAGAAACTCAAAAAGTCCCATAGTTTTATATAATAAAATTAGTGTATTACTGTGTATGTTTATATTATGTAATTGGCAGTGCATTTGTGTTTATAATACCATTGTATTGTAATGTTAAAGATTCACTTTTATATGTTTCTGTTGGTATTTTGAGCTGTTGTCTATATTGCTCTCATCAGGTGAGCAAGAGGTGATTGCCAGTTTAGTTGTGCCTATAGAGTGATTTAAAACAGTGAGACCATTCAAAAAGGTGTTCTTTTCTTTACATTAAATTTGTGTGTATTATGCAAAACTCTGGTTATGTGAGGAACAGAACTGATACTTGATCACCTCAGCCAATGTCTTAGTAGATGCTATGAATGAGTTATACTATAAAGTCAACAAATGTAAACGATTATTGTTCAGAATAATGTACAGTCAAACCCTGTTATCTCGCCAACCTCACCTCTCACCATGAAAGGCTGCAGAACTGTTTTCATTCCATGTTATTTACCTCATTAAGCTGCCATCCTCACCTTTCATCATCCCCATAATGTACAAAGTGTTTGGTGTATGCATTTCTCCAGCAATAGCTCACCAAACTTTTGTCTGTGTTAGCAATGTAGCCTCCGTGCTACTGCCGCTGTTGCTGCTGTTTTTTCATTATTCATACCCAATTAACTCATGCAGGTAATATTGCTGTGTAGGTTTTATTAACACAATATGTGTAAACGTCCACACCTGCGAACAGCACGTTACCATATACCAGTTACCTTTCTGTGTTATCTTTCCCATGTCGCTAACCTGCACTCTTTGCAAAACGGACTACAACTCCCAGCAAGCCTCTAGCATTACCTACCAGTTTTCTGCTTCAAACAGTACACAGTCCATAATGCATTGCTCCCCATGAAACACACCACATCTCACAACACAGTGTCTCTCATGGGAGTTCAGTGTTACCATAAAGCATTTAGTAGGTGTTCAACTTCTACCGTATATGACAGACAAACGTAAGCAACAACAAAAAAAGGAAGAAAGCCAGTGCCGTAACCACAACCTTCGTGATTCATTTGGACAGCTCACCACCCCTGTCTCTTGCCACATTTTGGGCCCGGCCCGGTTGGGGCGCGAACATGGTTTGACTGTACACTGCTCAGTATGCAACAGCAAATTGACCTGTGTGAAAGATGAGCCTGTGTTCACATCTGTTTCCCTCATGGCACTCTGCTTTTTGCTTATTTTTCTTGCCAGGTCTTCTTTGCCTCAGTCAGATCTGGAGGCAGTAGCCAAGTTTTCTTCATGACCTTGAACAGAAACTCAATGATGAACTGGTAACCCATCCACACCCTCCCCTGCATTGTGTCTGTGGACATACTCTGTTTCGGAAAGTGAGGGAAAGCCACGGTGGGTGGAGTTTTGCAGGGCAGATGGGATAACGATAAAGACTTGCCACACGCTGCTCCAGGAAGCCGAAGACATCTGAAGAGTCAGACACAAGTCCAGAGTCAGGTAGTGACTGATTCCCCAGACCACCAGGGGGCGCCAGTGAAGAACAACCTCTGTCCGGAATCTCCTGTAGCTATGTGCTTTTTCACAATTCTTTTGGAGGAGGTTATGATTTAGTGGAATGAAATTGAACTGAGACAGACTCTCAAGTGTAGAGTGATTATTGACTATTGAATAAAAATATTGTAACTGTTTAGACACTTTCAACACAATAACTTATTGCTGTTGGGCTATAAATGGAAAATCCTCACAGAAAAAAAACGTTATCTGTAGAGGTGTGTGTGTGTGTGTGTGTGTGTGTGTGTGTGTGTGTGTGTGTGTG
>JBBIGC010000001.1:8579512-8594031 GCA_037576955.1 Lepidarchus adonis
AGGGTTCAGTTAACAGGGACTGTTGCACTGAAGGATTGGGGTTTTATTTGTTTTATTACCACATGTGTTTTAATCCCCGTTTTTTTCTATATTCTCCTGTTTTTAAACTGTAATTGGATGTTTTTTTTAGCTCTGTTATTGCATCTTTTATTATAGTATAAAATTTTAATGCGAGTCTTGTTTTGGTTCATTGAGGGCGGATTACTGTCAGCAGTAAATAAAGACGTTTAAAATAAAAAAAAACTCTCTCTCTCTCTCTCATTCTCTCTCTCTCTCTCTCTCTCTCTCATTCTCATTCTCATTCTCATACACATGGTGGACTAGTGGTTAGGACTTTGCCCCTGAGATCAGAAGGTCTCAGCCCGGGCACCACTGAGGAACCCTTGAGCAAGGTTCCATCCCCCTTCACTGCTCCATGTGTGATGGGTTAATAGGGAGTGTAAAACAGCCATTGAAATCATTTGGAGTCGTTAATCAGTCCCGCCTCATCCCTCAGCACAATAAACGTCATAGCCCCAATATGTGCGTCACCTTGCTCCGCCCACTTTTAGCTCCGTCTCATCGTTCTTAACCAATCAATGCACTTGTATAAGCAATTTGCAAAAGACTTGGGAAAATTTAAGCACAAGTCTAAGGAGACTGATTTAGTGGTCTAGACCTACTTCGCTTGTCGGTTACGTCACTTCCCTTTTCAACTCGTCCTCTTCGACATGCCGCCGGTACGTTCAGTTCAGCATGTCGGTTTCTCAAATGATCGCTTTTATTTAACCCGTCCGGCATTGATTTTTGTAATTTAGTATTATTCTGACCCTATTTAATTTAACACGTAAGCATTGCGTGCTTGTTACTATAAACATGATGTACAATTGTCTTACTTGCACGTAGAATTAATGGGCACGTGCTTTGCTAGACCGACCGGTAATGTTACCGTTAAGCGTCGAGCCGTAGTAAAACGGCAGGGATTTGTGCTCCATTTCTGTAAGCACTTTAATATGTAAACAACTTCAGGGTACAACATGTTGTTATTTTTTTTAGTTCTGAATGTATTTCCTACCAATGAGTGTGCGCTCGCTCTGTGAGCACACTCGCCGAGAGCACAGAGAAAAGGCCTGGACATCAGCAGAGCGAAAATGTACTAATCAAACGATTGATAAAATGATTAAGAGTTTGTGTCTCTTGTATATTGGCGTTATTCGAGGTCAACTCAATCTAAAAAAAAATCTAACGTGTCCCAAATAACGTCAGTCAGCTTCTTTTTACACTGATGTGAAAGGTTAATACCATGTGGTTAACAGACTGAAGTTTAGCTGCTTGACTTATAAATGGCGCCCAGTGTGTTAAATTAAGTACTAAAACAACAATTGCATTAAACAAACAGAGAATCGCCACCACTGATTTGACCATGGGAATTCAAACTTTAGTTTACAACTGTTTGTATATTTTACTGAGTCAGACTGCGTAGTTGTTTAGGTATTAATGTTAAGTTTCTGAATGAGGTAACTGGTGTATTTACCAGAGGAACATATGATAAATGTAGTCAAAAAAGGAATGAAATGATCCAGCACTATGGACAAGAAGGGGTGGCTTTAAAAAACACAAGAACTTCTTGATTTGCCCACAAACTTTAGATTTCTTGTCACTGAGCATCGCAGCAGAAACTTAAGTGTATTGGAGAGAGAGGATTTCTGATTGTCATTTTTTAAATGTTTCTAATTTCTTTAGAAAACACCAACTATCGTGAAGAAGCACAAAATGGGAGCTTCCTGGAAGTTCACCTGGGACTGTACTCATCCTGTGGAGGATGGTATCCTAGACTCTGTGAACTTTGTAAGTTCAGTAATTGTTTAACTATGAAATACTAATCTTCTACGTTGTGAGTGCTCTGGTGTTATTAGGCACTTGCATCACTAATATCTGCAGATATTTATTGAATGTAAATTATGGGATTTTTGGAGATGAAACTAATGTTTTTATAGAAAGTGTTTTTCAAAAGCCCCTGTGCCGCAGTGTGCAACTGACATTCCTTACTTTTTAAATGTTTTTCATTACAAAAATCACAAAGGTAAGTAAATGGAGTTTAACATCAGACCTCTTGGATTTGCTTGGTGTAATACTGGAGTTAATGGTTAATTCCAACAGTAATTTTGTAAGAATCTCAAACTGAAGTTGGCCACTAATGTGCATTATGTGAATGCAGAGGATTGGGTGAATTTGTGAAGATTTAAAGCCATCACTACCAAAGCATTCGTTTGTTGGTGTTTTACCTGTTGTACCCGATATTAACAACTGGTGTTTTTATTTAACATTTCTCGACATTGTGCTCCTTTGTTTGCTCGTAAAATGTATTTATAGTTTGAGAAATGACTTAATCTAAATCAACATGACACATTTTCTATAACTTTGCTGTAGGTTGAACTAAACATGTTTTTGGTGTAGTTTTGCTGCCTTCACATTGAGTGTTTATTGCAGCAGGTTTTTTTTTCTTTTGGCTCTGTTTGCACATTAAGGGCCTGGTATGCTGAATGAGTAAATTACAAGTGTTATATATATATATATATATATATATATAATAATATAAACTATGGATGTAGTCAGTTGTTGAAATGTAGTAACATTTATTTGAATATTGACTGTTTCTGACGTCTGTATTCTGACACTTGTGCACTTAGCTGGTTGATATCAATGAAGGGTTTCTTTCCCTTATGATGGACAACGGTGATGTGCGAGAGGACCTGCGCGTTCCAGATGGTGACTTGGGCAAGGAAATCGAAACCAAACATGGAGCTGGTGAAGATATGATGGTTGGTATCTCTTTCTCTCTCTGGCTTTGGAATTTTAGGCCGACAGTGAAATGGTTTTAGTCTGCCTGGTAATGCCGCTGTTGATCATTAGTAAATCAAATTTGAGGCTGTTCTTTTAATCAAATGTTTTGATATGAGACTTTTTTTTTTTGCTCATGGGACTTCCTTCTTGTTTTCTAGATTACTGTGCTCTCAGCTATGGGAGAAGAGTCTGCAGTGGGCATCAAGGCCTTTACCAAATAGGAAGAGAGACTGGGCTGCTCAGGCTGCAACATGCACCACCATAACACATCTGCTTTTGTTTTTTGTTTTGCCACCAAAGCTATGGCCTTCACAAGCAACCTCAATTTTTGTTGCGATTGTACTCATTTTTCTTCTTCCAATACTTTGCTGGACTTTTTAACAACTTAATCTTGGGTTGTTTTGGCATTCTCTTGGATCATAGTTTGTTTTATTCTTTTAGGTTTTTTCATTCCACTTTATTTTGCCTTTAAGATGTTGGTCTGGCCACTTACATTCCTGAATGTTAAACCATGGGATCCACGTTTTGCTCTTTTTATATACATATTACATAGTGTGCAGAATTTATGCCTTCTGGGGGAGTTTGCATGAGTTAAAGACTGGGAAGGCCCTAACTGACACTTGCCTAATTTTTCCTCCCTCTCATCCACCTTCACCCCAACTCACCTCTTTTATGGGTGCCATACCTTTTGCCTATGATGGTTTATTCCATATTCGCACAAAGGTTATTTCATGTTTGAATGCCTTTTCCCAAAGTGAGAAGTGTACTGGTAGTTAGCACTTTGCAGTACTTTGAGTACTACTTGCAACTTTTTTTTTTCTATTTTTAAAGTAAAATCACTAAGACGGAAACTAAAGAAATTTCTAAATGCCAGTCTCCATTGTATAGAAGTGGAAAGAAGAATGTGATGGCCATGTGCGATTACCTCTGTAACGCAATAGCAGCCAGCCTGGTTGTGGCTGTCATTGACAACCTTAAATAAAGTGTTGAAGCCTGTATTGGTCTCCAGTAGAAAGGTGTTTAAGGATGCTTTGAGCATTTGCAGAGTGGTTCTTCTGATGGTCACAGTATTTGCTATAATGTGTAAATTGAGAGTTTTTATTTTTCTTCCTATTTTTGGTTCACTCGAGGCCTTTGTCACCATGCTGGAGATGGTAAAAAGAATAAAGTTCAACAAAATAGATTTCAGTTTAAGGGTTTTTGGAACATTTTTGGCAACTCCTTTTCTTGGGAGACAGGAATCTTCAAATGTATTGAGTTTTAAGGATGGCCTTTTTTGTTTCAATGTAAAATGTTAGCTAAATGTGTCCAGCGCTACCTAACATGGACTTGTAATCCGTCCCTTAAGAGAATGTAGGCTTGGAAAACCCAACATGGGGAAATTCCAGTTTCTGGTGATCAATATGGACTCTAGCAGTAGATCATTTTCATACTTAAATAGCATTTAAAATAGTTCATCAGTCTCCGCCGAGGATGCCATTATCGTAGCTGATGGCAAGTCTGGGAAATTAGGGCACTGAAGTTCCAAAAAAAATATGGCTTGAAATCATTTGTGGGGTTGGACCTTGTAATTTCTTCATAATATTTGGGGGAAAATGTGCCTAGAAGTTCGGGCTGTAATGTAACTGCAAATTATTCTGTCTCGGATCAAAACAGGCCAATTTTGTTCAAAGTTGATAATTTCTATCTGAGGAACAAACTAAGCAGAAATAATGTTAAGAAGGAAAGTATGGTGGGTAGGTTCGATTTAATGAGGGGGTAGGGAAATAATGCAGAGCTCAATTCACATTCGAGTGTCTACTGGACATTGCAATCTAGTGTATAGATCAGACCTGTTAGTCATAACTTCCTTGGCACTTTCTGTATTTCTGGCCTGACGCCCAGAGTTTAGCGTGACAATGGATGTTAATTCTGCAGCAGAACAAGCTGAGAGAGGAGCGGATCCTTCATATGCACCATCATGGCCGCCTATTTAGTATCTGATCTAGTCTGATGAAATGTCTGCTGAGACTGATTTTACTTTACTTTATGAAATGTTTACAGATGGATGTGGTCTATTTAACTTGCCAGTTTGCTGTTTAGATTGAGTGACTAAACTGGGATAAGGCCTGTGCTATATGCTGTATCTTAGCAACTTGGTAAAGCCTGTGTTCCCTTTGGGCTCCACCCTGTTGGGCCTGAATTTGCCCTCACTGCTGAAAAGATGAGTCATGTTATGGTTCAGGGCCAATCCTATGTGGCGTTAATACTCACGCATTGTATTCCTGTGTTGGGAGTCATTGTGTTTATGCTTTTCCATGAATGGAAACAGTCCTTATTCGGAGGAAATATTTCAGTCATCAACTGAATGAGATGTGTGGTATCAAACTAATAGGCAACAGACCAGTAGACTCTGGTTGTGATACATTTTGTTGACTTAAAAGTAACTGAGTAAAAAGCTTATTTGTAAATACAAATAATGTACCAATTTGCAGGAATGTACAAAATTAATGTTTTCTCTTTAACACTGCAACATTACACTACATTTAAATGAGTGAATATAGCAGGTGAATTTATCAGGCAAGCACTGGCTCTAGTGGTGAATATTTCACATATTTGTAAAAGTTTAATAGATGGTGTAAAACAGCCATCGAAATCATTTGGAGTCGTTAATCAGTCCCGCCCCATCCCTCGGCACAATGAACGTCATAGCCCCAATATGTGCGTCACTTGCTCCGCTCACTTTTAGCTCCGCCTCATCGTCAATCAATGCACTTGCATAAGCAATTTGCAAAAGACTTGGGAAAATGAAGCACAAGTCTAAGGAGAATGATTGTGATTTAGTTAATTAAATTATGCAAACATAAAGCTAACATATTTTTACATTATTTATAGTTACATGTTATTTTCCTTTTGTGTTATTTTGCATAAAATAGTATTACACCACTTTTTTTCTTTAAATAAATCGGAAAGCTGTTTATTTATAACATACTGGTTTTTTTCTGGCCCTCAGCCCACGATAAACACTACGCTTTGGCCCCCTAAAGTGCTGACTGAGATTAAAAAGTTAATGAAAACATATTTTTGAACAGGGGCGTGGCTGCTGGAAAACTACAATCATAGTGTAAATTAATATTGCTAGTTGAATATAACGTACCACGTATTTTAGTGTAATCTTTCGAACAAACGCGCATGCGCGGTTACGTCACATCCCTTTTCAACTCGTCCTCTTCGACATGGCGCCGGTACGTGCAGCTCAGCATGCCGGTTTCTTAAATAATCGCTTTTATTTAACCCATCCGGCATTATTTTTTGTAATGTAGTATTATTCTGACCCTATTTAATTTAACACGTAAGCATTGCGTGCTTATTACTATAAACATGATGCACAATTGGCTTACTTACCACGTAGAATGAATGGGCACGTGCTTTGCTAGACCGACTGTTACCGGCTGGTCAACTGAAAAGCGTCGAACCGTAGTAAAACGGCAGGGATTTGTGCTCAATTTCTGTAAGCATGTTAATATGTAAACAACTCCAGGGTACAACATCTGTTATTTTTTTTTAGTTCTGAATGTATTTCTTACCGATGAGTGTGCGCGCGCTCTCTGAGAGCACAGAGGAAAAAGCCTAGACATCAACAGAGCGAAAATGTACTAATCAAAAGATTAATAAAGTGATTAAGAGTGTGTCTTTTTAAAAATGTATATTGGCGTTATTCGAGGTCAACTCAATCTAAAATAAAAATCTAACGTGTCCCAAATAACGTCAGCTTTTTACACTGATGAGAAAGGTTAAAACCATGTGGTTAACAGACTGAAGTTTAGCTGCTTGATTTATAAATGTCGCCCAATATTTAAAATTAAGTACTAAAACAACAATTGCATTAAACAAACTTAGAGAATTGTTTTAATATTAATGTGAGGAATGAAATGATCCAGCACTATGGACAAGAAGGGGTGAACTTTTTTTATTTCTTTTCACTGAGCATCGCAAAAGAAACTTCAGTGTATTGGAGAGAAGATTTCTGAATGTCATTTTTCAAATGTTTTTAATTTCTTTAGAAAAGACCAACTATCGTGAAGAAGCACAAAAGGGGAGCTTCCTGGAAGTTCACCTTGGACTGTACTCATCCGGTGGAGGATGGTATCCTAGACTCTGCTAACTTTGTAAGTTCAGTAATTGTTTATTTAACTAAATTTACTGTTTAACTAACTTCATATTAAGTCTGAAATACTGATATCCTCTACATTGTGAGTGCAGTTGTTATTAGGCACTTGCATCACTAATGACATGTTTTAACTAGGGCACCCTTCCCTAGTTCAATGCCTAGGGCTCTCTTCCCTAGTGTGGTCATTTTGTTTTGTCACTAACAGGAGACTTTTCTGCGAGAGAAGGTGAAGGTTAATGGCAAAACAGGCAATCTCAGCAATGTAGTTCATATTGCTCGCCAAAAGAACAAGATCAGTGTCACATCAGAAAAGCAGTTCTCCAAGAGGTGAGCCTTACAAAAACAATGCAGATATTTTACCATGCAATTACCTCACAGAAAATGTCTTATTTTGTAACTGCTGTTTTTAAAACACAAGCTAAATTATTTTGATACTGAGAAATTGATACACACTTAGCAGGTGGCATCTCAGTTTATTTACTTAATGTCTTGATACGTTTTCAGGATTTGTCATTTGTGCCATTGAATGTCATCACTTTCTGTTCCTTAGGTATCTGAAGTATCTCACAAAGAAATACCTGAAAAAGAACAATCTTCGTGACTGGCTGAGGGTGGTGGCCTCTGACAAGGAAAGCTACGAGCTACGTTACTTCCAGATCAGTCAAGAAGAAGAGTCTGAGACAGATGAATGAAGCTTTAGCTTAGGAAGAGGATGGTGGTGTATTAAAGTCCTGCACAAATGGTCCCATCTTTTATGTGGAGTTTGAGGATGCTTGTAAATAAATGGATGAATATACACAACCTGAAAATGTTTTGTCTTTTACTTTCATTTATGTCCTTTTTTTACTTAAGATTTTAATTGTCTTTTATGGGAGTTCTCATTGTTAGTAATAGGGAACTGAGTTGCACTGTACAGTAAGAATTGGTGGGAATTGCAAGGCACTGGAAAAGTAATGAATGGGTTTTCTTGGCATGGGAGTTAATATAATTTAAGATCCTTTAAAGAAAACTTAAAGCAGTTAAATTTCCTGATATAATGATTCATAGTTCATTATACAAAGAAACAGGTTTTCTTTGTTTTTTGCAGGTTACTGGTTTGCATTGGCCCCAAATATCCGAACACATTACCATATGTGGTAGGCAACCATTTTGTTTTGCTTGTAAGAACTGATTAGACTTAAGTGCTGAGTTTACAGTGGGGTGTTCAGTACTTCCAGTGTCTGACTTGTCTCATGGTGTGAAACTGATCTATCAAAAGGTGTTAACTTGAGCCATGAGGAACATTCACAGAGGGCTTTCAGGTCAATCTGCTTACCATGTTCATCACCTGATTCAGGTCAAAGGTCTCAAAAAAGCTCATCAGTTTCAGTAGCTCAGTATTTAAACGAGTGGGGTTGACCTTGTTTTACATGGATGGGGGTCGGGCTTGGTGGGTGATCTCCCTATAAGTTATCACTCCAGTCACTTCTGATGCAGCCTAAAAAGGGCAATTGCATTTGACGGTGGGAGCTGGCTATGGAGGAACTAGCTGATGTGCCAGAAGCAGAGACTGAAGCAAAGTTTTCCACAGGCATGAAGAGGAAACGAATCCGAGGCCGTTTCCGTGCAACTTTAGCTGGACTCCTGGAGCTAGAAGTCTTGAGGTTCAGGCACAAAGAAATGGTAGCGACAGCCCTGGGGAAATGCAAAAATCCTGATTATTCAGTTAACCAAGAACTCCAACATGGACATCGGTGCTACTGGGTGGAAGAGAGTTCCTTTCGACTGAAACTAAAGCGTAGTCTCTCACAGGAGAACTTGATGGACACTGGAGACATCAAGTCGTTTCTGGACCTGAAACGAGATGATTACTCATCGGAGGACCTACAACAGCTAAACTGTCCTGCCAAACCAGTGTCTGCAATTGAGGACAGATGCTCAAGAGCTAGCTCTGGATTCTGTGGGAGTGACCCTGGGGGCATTTGTAGCTCCTCTTGTGAATATGATGCCGTCAGATCTCTCGCAACCTCCATGGCCTCTTTAAATAACCAGGGTGCTGGAAGTGATGCAGGCTACATTGGGCATGAAGACACTATACAGTGGCATTCCATTTCATCAAAAAGAGAAAGGAGAGAGGAAGCTAGGATGAAGAGTGACAAGGCTCCTCAGGCTTTTTCAGAGGAAGTGATCCCAGAAGCAGTGTTTCTTTCTGTGGTTGAACTGTACCCTGATTCACACTGGCTTGATGTTTCAGACATACTGCAGCTTCAAATCATCTTGGAACCTTCTTACCACTCTGATCTCAAAAGTCTTCAGGGGTCAGAGGTTTATCGCTATCCAAGTCCACTGCACGCTGTCGCCTTGCAAAGTCCTCTGTATGCCCCACAAAGTCCCACAAAGCACCTGAGAAGGAATGGGAGATCATCCCAACATTTCAACAGTTCAACATTGAACTCAAGCCTTCCACAGAGACCAGATTCTGTCCCTATGCAGAGAGTCTCTGATCATGCTTGCTGCCAATCAGAATCTACCTCCATGCTACAGTCCAGCATGTCATTGCCCTTGCTGCAATCCAGTTGGATAGGCAAGCAGACACCTTCAGAGAACTCCAGGTGTGTGGAGATCATACTGAAACGGGCGCAAGGTCAACCCCGGACTACTACAGCAAAGAATGGTGAAGGTATCCAGTCGTGGTCCAGAAGAAGCATGACTTCACTCCACCGGACTTGTTCAATGGGGAAAAGTAAGGCGTCTACACATTTTAAACTCGAGCATTTTCAGAGCAGAGATACATCAGCATCTGCATCTGAGCTTGCAAGCCCCTTAGTACCTCCTGTAGGCTTTCGAAGGCATCTTGGCACACATAAAAACCGACTTAGGAGACACACAGCTGCTTTAACCAACCTCAATATATTTAGGGAAAGCAAGAGCACTTCAGTTATGCGTGGAACATTTCTTGATCGATGCTGCAGCATTAGAGCTTCAGGTGAGAGAAAAGCTCTTCTTCGTGGACATTCATCTGAGGTTAACATGGCCAAACAACTAGAGAAGAACTTGTGTCCTGTTGACATTTTGGGGCCATCAAAAGACAGTTCAGTGCTATAGACAGCCTTGTGTAGGAGACATCGTGGTTTGTTGGTGTTTGAAGATTGTGTATCAAGGTTTATGATCAAGTACCTTGTTAAAGGATTAAAGCTTTGTGAGAAGTGTGAAGCGTGATTGAATCTGTTTAGCTTTAGCCTAAAGCCTTTGTATTGTTACTAACATCATGTAATGTACAGTCTCCTGAATATGTTTATATTCTCCTATAATGTTTACAATATTGATCTGTTGCCAACTTTTATGCAAAGGTTCAATAGTTCTAAGACATGACCAAAATCTACTATCAAATTCCAGTTATTTGAAGTACTGTGGTCAGTACTTAAACAAGAACAGTTAACCATTGTTTTGCTATCACAGTCAAATACAGGCATTTTATTACCCTCGATTTAAACACTCATTAGGCGATCTAAATAAGAATACTTTTACTTGAACAAACATGTCTTATCGAGGTGTAGCCTGCTAGTTGTGCATCCACCAGAGGTCAGTAGAGATCCAAGCTAGTTGTTTACAGCAGACCGATACTTCCGGTTACTCAGATTCAGCATATACTAAATACTTTCCAAAGTAAATTATCATGTTTTCTCTTGGGAAACATGTCAACACCATTTTCCCTCCTTTGAACATGTATGGGGTTCGCCAGAGTGTGCTGGACATTTTCTGTGCTTCCAGACCAAATGTATTTTCACACTTACGTCATACCACAGGCAAAGGCTCCAGTTTATCTGCTCAAAATGTTCTCCTCTTCAAGGAGATACGGGAGTATGTGAAAGTGCTTAGGGGTTCGTTTTTGTTGGAGGAAAAGATAGATATTCACACGTGTGGTAATCCCTCTCTTCCAGCTGCTGAAGATAAAACCAGCCTGGGGGATGCTGCACTTTTCTCAGAAAAACATGCTGGAATAACAGAAACTATCAAGTAGGGGTTTTATGTCTCTGACCTTCTTCCAAAAGCCTGCAGTTGTGGCATGTTTAGATTCATGACTGATGGGGATTGAGGCTGGTTTTGGGGAGTCTAAACTGG
This sequence comes from Lepidarchus adonis, assembly GCA_037576955.1. Taxonomy (NCBI): domain Eukaryota; kingdom Metazoa; phylum Chordata; class Actinopteri; order Characiformes; family Lepidarchidae; genus Lepidarchus; species Lepidarchus adonis. Next base: position 8,590,587 of record JBBIGC010000001.1, read on the forward strand.
ATTTAAGGGGCATACTGTCAAAGAAAATATTTAAATCCAGACTAAACCACAGCTATACCAACACATCGGATTCGTGGTGCATGTGATTGGTGGTTGTTTTCAATCACAAAGAAACAAATGGAGAAGCAACAAAAGGGAAAAAGTAGTGGAACATTCTGTTACTCAGATTCCACCGCCCTGGAAATTTATGGGTTCTAGTGTGAGTAAATGTGAAACCCTTTTTTCTTACCTCGTAAGACATTAGACCTGTTTATAGGATCCCTTGATCCTCAAAGGCTGATGCATCAACTACGAATGGGTCAGAGTAGCTGGGCAAGAAAAACCTGGTTTACATTCTGTGCATTAATGTAGACAGGAAAGTGCTGCTCAACATGTCGGGTGTTTCACCCAAGTGTTAATACAGCAGTCTCACTCAGATCTTCTCTGCTTTTTTCTGTCTCATTCGCCTGGGTGATTCCTCAAGCTTATTCCGCTTCTGCACGTAAATGATCTGGTTGAATCTCTCTTAACAGAGCCAAACTATTGCTTACCTTTGTGTGACAGATTCCATCTCACATTTATTTCGCTTGACTGCAGAGCTGTTCCCTGCATTACTGATACTGATCTTTAAATAAATCTGTTGTCACATGTTGGTAGACACGTCCTTCCCTTTTGTTTTTCGAATAGCAGTTCAGAAAGGCTTTGTTTCTTGACCTCCCTCAGGCAGCCTTTAACGGGCCCATAGGCTTTATTCCAAAGAGATAGGCCACATAAAGTCTAAAGTATGAGCTTCAAAAGAATACGCAGCGTGTGCCAGGGATGGGAATGCAGTCTTGTAGCTCAGCCCAGTCTCTGTAGCACACACTTAATCATACCCCAGGCCATGTCTTCGCTGGATGGACGTTAGGCACTGATTCCGAACCTTTAAACGTCCGCAGATGGGAGCTGGGGTGAATAAACCCCCTCTGGTAAGTGTTGTAATGCAAATGCCTGAACAAATTTCTTCATGTCGCCATTTTCAGCTTAATTGAGTTGAAATTGCGTCCAGACAATTAGATGATGACCCTTCATCATATGTTATAAAGAGTTATCAGTGTGCTTATTTTTCTTTTCTTTTTTGCAAAGCTTACAGAGGGGATGTAGTTAGGGCGTAACCATGGCAACAGTGAGTCATCCAAGGTGGATCTCCCTGCCCTAGAAGTCCAGACAAGAGACCAGATCACCCTGAAATATTTCAGCGTTGTTCTTGGACCCGGACTGACCTTGTCGGTTTTCAGGCTGGAGTTGAGTTGAGATGGTTGCATTTAGTATCTTGATGCAGCGTTTGAACTAATCTGTACAGCTCTGAGAAAAAAAGAGTTATCATAATCTCATTTTACACCACTTTACAAAACATGCTTTATCCGGCTGGTGTTGCCCCTAGACGCTAATGCAATTTCACTCCAATCAAAATATAAATGATATCTTTTAACAGGAAGCACACAAATATTTGAATTCCAAAGCTAACTCCACTTCCATTTTGATTCCATTAATAAGTGTTTGTAACAGTTTCAATAGTGTCTCTCATTAGAATTTCTAATTCTAATGAAGCACTAATGCCAAAATCATCAAACGACCTTAAGTCTCTTGTGCCATTGTTATTTTCTCATCTTTTTTGACCAATGACCAATAAGTTAAACCCTCCGTTGCTCGAGTACATTGTTAGTAAGATTTTCTAAGGTTTCTTTTAATGTTACTTTGTCATTCGCATAAAGTAGCCAGAATGACTTACAGTGACTGACACGACCCTCTGTGTGATTCATACCCTTCCCACAACTCAGATCACTTAAATCCAAGTAGTGAGGATAAAAAAAAAAAAAGCTTCTTATGTTACTTTCAATCCTCTGAGTTGACCTGACAGGCATGGATTTTGAGGTACACGCTGGGCCCAGGCTTATATCTGCTCCAGACACCTTCACAGGGAGTGTGTGGGACTAGTTAAAGGGGGTGTTTCAATTTAACACACTGTGACCCAACCTGGAGACAACCAATGCCTGCTTTAATGAATCTGCCCATTTTCATATGCACTGATGATAGAAAAAAATATATTGTGTCATCCAGTGTTTTAGAAAACATTTTCAAAATATCACAATACAATACACAAATACAATATTTGTGCCATATCACCCACCACTAATAGATACTCATGAAGTATAGATTGCAGCTGCTTCATTGACTTGACTCATCTTAGTTGATACAGTGTAATTAATGAATTGAGCTTGTCATTTCCATATGAATATGTCTTCCCTGCTCCATTATGTAAAAAGACAAATGAGTGTGAAAGATGTTAATGTTGAATCAAGTGCGATATTATTTCATATTATTTTCTGATACAAGGCTGGTGTGGAACAAGTGGACACACTATATGACTAGACCATGTTGGGCTGTAATTCATAATTGATGTTACTTGTTGACCCAAGTTTGATCACTCAAATAGCCAGACTTGCTGCCATGTTGACTATAAACACTCGCCCAGTGTACTCTGAGTAAAAACTGTGCTGATGGAACGAACGCTTGCTTAGTGCAGAACTGCCAGCTCGATGCGAGCCTGCGGCTGCATGTGTTCTGACACTGTCACCATAGCTACACGCTGTCTGGAGCGGAACCTGAGATCCACTTGAGTCTTGAAAGCGGCGGCCGAGAGGGAGGGAAGGTAATTAAAAATAAATTAGCTGGCATATCCCCGCTTCACTGTTGAAACAGCACAATAAAACCACATCCTACACTTGCCTCGTCTGTTGCTCATTTGTAGTCCTTTGCTGTGGGAAACACATTGCATGTTGCAGCCTGACATTTTAGTCGTTGCACTTGCTTGAAAAGAAATCTGCATTAGAAAGCCTGCAAGGTGCATCAGCCCCCACTGTATCTGACAGATTGTGCAGAATCATTTTCAGGTCAGAATATCGTACCACAGTCAGATTTCTTTAAATCATGAACTGGATTTGTGGGAATAAATATGGATACAGATGAGTGTTCAACTCTGCTGTCTGACACCTGTGCAGTTCCCATGTGGGGTGGGATGGGGGAGGGGGCTTTGTTGTTCCTCTTGTGTTCAAGACTTGGGGGTTGTCAGAAGGATGGTGATGTCTGATGGTGGCACTATTCGACTAGTTCTATAGGAGACTGGTATGCAGCACAGTTTGGAAGTTTCCCTCCTTAAACAACCTCCTCATAACCTTAAATGGTACAAGGTGAAATGTTTACAAGAAATAAAACCATCATAAATAAAAAGTTTGGATTGAGTATTTGAGTATTAAGAACCCAAGCATTTCCTGCAGCAATGGAAGACAATGAAGCCTTGAAGGTTACTAGAAAATGTTCCCACAGGTACCTCAACATCAGCAAACCAAACATTGTTCCTCCACCCTCTGATGTAGTATTAGTACAGTACTGTAGAGCAGGAAGTAGTACTGTATATGGAGATCAC
>JBBIGC010000001.1:8615136-8635249 GCA_037576955.1 Lepidarchus adonis
ATATATTATACACATTATTATATAGGTATATAATGTATAATATACACACACATACAAAAAAGTCTTGTTGTGCAAATTGTTTGTTCCGATTTTCATTACAATAAATGCAAACATTGGTAACAAGACACATTGACAAACATCTACTCTTTACTGGATTTATTTTATTTGTATTTTTATCTGCAAATATACAAATAAAAACACTTTCTGCCTGTCTAAACAACTTATACATGCACATTTTGCAACATACTGTATATTTTCTTTAGTTGGACAGTAAGCCTTTAAAACCAGCCATTTTGTCAGGGGTATGTAGTGTCATCAAACACTTGAAGGGCCCGCATTGTATAACACTTATTTTATTTTTAAATCACTGAAAATTCAATGAAACCCTTTTTCTCTATATAGACTCTATACGTTATATTAGTGTTACCTCCCCTGGTGAAACTAATCCAGCTCAAATAAGGCTTATGACAGTGATGGTCTGTATTTTCAGATGGAAATAATGGCAGATGAGATTATGCTGTTCTCCAGACTTTGAATGTTCACCAGTGCCTTCCAATTTCCTTGTCAGATCAAATTATTCCAATGTCATGGATGGTCTCAGAAGCTCTTTTTCAGTCAGCATGAAACTGTGAGAGTGTGTGTTGCTATGTGTGCTTTGGTGAGTACATTGCTCATTCCATGTCTTAAAGCAACAAAAGTAGAACCCATGTAGAACAAGGACAAAAAATCACATAATGCATGCTATTGTTTCCACTTATTTTACATTTAAAAAGCAATGTGAGTCATTAGTGGTCTGCACTATAAACATTCATACAGCTGTCTTGATTTAAAAGGTCAGAGTACAGAAATATTATGACTGGCATTTGCTGAGCACATAATACCTGCCTTTTCCAAATATGCAACATCGATATCAAGTTATTGCAATGGTGTTTTACTTGTGTGGTTTTCCCCCTCTGTTCAAATGTGTATGAAAATGTTTGTATTTCATCAGTATATTTCAGCAATGTGCATAAACTCATTCTGAATCAAAGTACATGGTGTGTAAATATTCTTAGGTCCAGAGTGAATTTTGTTTGATAAAAGCATATTAATATATTTCAAATAAAATATGATTAATGCATATAATTTGTTGTTAGGTTGTTTGTGTGTGTGTGTGTGTGTGTGTGTGTGTGTGTGTGTGTGTGTGTGTGTGTGTGTGTGTGTTTTGGACTGTAAAAGCATGCTATATTTAACTATATGCTATATTTATAATCAAAATAATCAACGACAGATCAGGTATAATCAGTCATAGTATTGCATTTTACTCAACTACGGGCAAGCCCTTGATGAATTAATGAAAGCATATGAAAGAATTAAGAAGCAAGAAAAATGAAACAAATGGTCCCCATTTAAAGAGGAATTCTACACCTTTTTTTCATTTCTACATCATTAAACAATGAAGTCATTCAGAGTGGTCTGATGTGAAGTATTTAGTGCCTCTTTTAAATGCAGCACTATTTTATCAGCATTACACAATACTATGAATCTGTGTAGGTTCCTTGATCTTTTAAATAAAAAATTGTTCTATTTGCAAAGTGAGCCCTGGTTAACTGATGTACAGCAAATCCCTCTGAGTGACTGTTCACATCAAACCATAAAGTCTGCCAGAAGTTTGGAAAAATCTGTGAGTTTGCAGTAAGGCTGGCTAATATGGCAATATTATATCACTATGAAAACACACATATATCTATTTATATTTGATAGATGATATAAATATATTTTATATATATATATATTTTATTTTAGTTTGGCCACTCCTCAATAAATAAACATATTTTGGTCATTTTTAAATTGAAAAGACAGTCTCTCTACTTTGCTGTGTCAGCAAACATTGATCATTGATGCAGTTACATTTTATGTTCAGCTTTGACTGTCCATGGTGGATTTTGAGGTATGTTTAGAATCATTGTCCTCTTTTCAGCTTCAGCTTTTTTTTTTTTACAGATGTTGTGATGTTTGCTTCCAGAATTTGCTGGTATTTAGTGGAATCCACTCTTTCCTCCACCCGTGTAATGTTACCTGTGCCACTGGCTGCAACACAACCCCAAAGCATGATAGATACAACCCCATGCTTAATGGTTGGCAATATGTTCTTTTTATGAAATGCTGCTCCTTTTTTTCTTCAAACATGTCTTATGCTGATTGTGGCCAAAAAGTTTTATTTTAACTTCATCAGTCCACAGCACTTGTTTCCAAAACACATCAGGCTGCTGTAGATGTTCTGTTGCAGACTTTTGATGTTGGATTTTATGATGGGGATACAGGTAAAGTTTTCTTCTACTGACTTTTCAATTAAGGTCTTGTCTGTGCAAGCATTGCTGCACAGTGGAACGGTGCACCACCACTTCTGAGTCTGCTAAATCTACCTGCAGGTTTTTTGCAGTCAAATGGGGATTTTGATTTGTCTTTCTGACCAGTATATGAGCAGTTCCAGTTCTCATCTTGACCTCCACAGATCCCCTGAACTGACATCATCACATTTCTCACTTTGGAAACAGCTTTGCTTTGCTATCATCTTGTAGCCTTCTCCTGCATTGTTGGCATCAATAACTTTAATTTTCAGAGACTTACACAGCTGCTTAGAGGAACCCATGGTTGTTGAGTGTCTACAAGTGTGTGCACAAGTATTTCTAAAACTTTAAAATTGGCACCAGCTGACATTTACTAATGACAGCCGTTGCCATGCATCAGATCTAATGAGCTGATTAAGGTCTGAAACCTTGTAAGGGTCTAAAACTTTGGAAATCTTTTGGTTCCAAACTTTGGCACTGAGCAAAAACAATATTTTAACAACATTTTAATTTTTGTTCAATTTATGGCATAAAAGTAACTGTGCATCAATGCTTATGAAAATATTGTTTATTTTGTACGTCATAGAGAGACTGTATTAACATCTTTTCAATTACAAAATCTGTTATCAAGGGGTGCCCACACTTTTGCATAAGACGATATATAATACTTTTTTTTTTTATTGGTGCACTCTGTTCATTCAAGTTGATAAATATGTCACAGAATAGTTTTCCAAGCATGCATAGATATTGTCAGTACTTATATAATTACACCTTGTTAAATTAATTTAGTGCAGTGCAGTTTGCAAAAAGTAGTTTATGAAAGCTTATTTTTGTCTAAATGTTGAACTGTTTGTGCTTTTCAAACCTCTTAAAAATTAAACCACACCCACCTAGTCTGCTGATTTCCTGAGAGATTTTGAGCAGGATGAAGCAACTTTTGCAGGAAAAACATGGAGAAGGCACCTGGCCTCTGGCTTCCTGCCTGTTTGCCTGCTGTCCAGGCGAAGGTGAAAAAAAGACTGAAGACTGATGATTTCATACCAGAGCGGTCTGATATGCATTATAAGTGAAACAAATTTTGCCTAACATGTGAAGGACTATCGTGGAATATTCCAAATAGCAGATAAACAAAACAGAGAAGAAAAAGGCTAAGCATTATAGGGAGGACAAAGGGAGGAGACATACTGAGTCTTATACTGCGTTTTCTTGGCCTGATCTTCCAGGTCCATCTGAAGAGAAAGCGCTGCGCCCAGACTACAATGAAAACTCACTTGAACACTTTGTTCATGTCTCAGTTTTATAGATCTTTGCATAGTTGCCATTAGTGGAAAATCCCCTATGAGTTCCTTTTACTGTGTATATTATACATCTGTTCGAGTGAGGTGAGGAAGAGAGAGAGAGAGAGAGAGAGAGAGAGAGAGAGAGAAAGAGAGAGAGAGAGAAACATTCCCCTCTGCAAACGAAGCAACTAAATGCTTTTGAAGTCCAGCCCATGCCTCTGCTTTCAGACGTGTGCGCTTTTGGCATGGTTGTTTGTGGCCTGGACAGAGTTGGACAGGCCGCTCTGTTTGGAGTAGTAGAAGCGGTTCTCAGGTTGCTGGGCTGGAGCATCACCCCCTGAGCAGCATGTCATAACAGAGCCCCCCAGGAAGCACAATGCAGAGCCTAACCATCCAACATAGAGGGAGAAACCAAAGGACATCAGTCCATCTTCGTGATGAGCTCCGATGGGGAACCATACAGTGGACACTGTCCCACACACAGCTGGGGAAAGACACAACAAACTCGTTGAACAAGTCTACAGTGCAGAACTAAATCATGATACATCTGAATGCATCTTAACTGTAAGAAAAATGCACATTGCTTCTCATTGTGATTACTGCTGTGTTTTAGGAGTATTTCAGATTAACCCTACATAAAAAAAGGTCAGAGCCACAGAAAACCCCTTTTAAGTTCTTTAAAGTACCAAATTAAAAACCGACTAGAGTGTGAAGAACCACTGAAAGTTTCTTTAAGCTTCTGAAAGGGTCTTTATTACACATGATGCTATTAAACTGGGAGCGTGAAGGCTAGCATGTGCTACGTAAAAGATACAGCTGCTCCATCTATTCAAACACAAACAGTGAATTCTGTTACATCAGTACCAGAATTAAAGTTTTTTATGGTGTGAAAGTAAATATAATAAAACTCTCAGAAAAGGGCTAAACAGAGCCTCTGTTTTGGTTAGTGTCTCCCTCTGGTGGACTGATGATGACCCAAGGGAATAACACACATAGACGCGCTCATGTAAGGGTTTCAACTTGCATGCACACTGAGTAACGGAACCCCATCGAAAGTCAGCATTGTGCTGAACAACATGGACCATCCTACACTGTCAGAAAAAAATGAACTTTTCAGGGCACAAGGGCTGTCTCTGCAGAGATATCCTCAAGAACATAGCTTACATAAAGAAACTAAAACAGGTTCTGCAACTGTTTTAACACCTCTTTTACTTTTTAACACCTCGTCCGGATTCCAAGTGTGTTCTTTTCTGTTTAAAACAGTCAAGTTATGAAAAGGTACAAGAACAGTTTTAACCCCTTGCCCTTGAGAATGTGAATGTAAAGCAGCTTTGAAAACTTCTTCTAATGGTATATTTACACTCTTTCTGATCATTGTCATTTGGGATCAAACTCACAAAATCTTGAAAATAGGAGCAAGTGGGAATCCCCTGATGATAGAGACACTTGGGCGACTTTTTTGTACCCGTTTTAAGTAACAGTGATCATCCAAAGGATTATATTATCTTATATGACCTTTTCCTTTTTATTCTAAGTAAAATAAAGCTTAAAGTATATAAAAATATGTGATGAGATTTTCTCTTGATAAGTGCACTTTGTAAGTACAATATCTTTCAACAGCAGCATGAGAATGATGTATTGTAGGGGTGGGCCGAAATATCGATATGGCGATATATCGCCATCTTTGTTCATGCGATACAATAATCGATACGCCAACGGCAATATCAATATTTAAATGAATAAACATTTGCCGCCTATTTGACTAACCAGTGTCACTACTTCTTCTCTCCTCTGGGTGGCGGTGCTTGACTGCGTGCAGGAGACTTGAGTGAAAGCTGCAAAGGAAGTCTCCAAAAGATTGTGTGCAGAAGACTTGACTGAGACACCACAGCCACATTTAAATCTAAAGTCTGAGTTTGGCTTTTAGCACATTGACGGAACAGAGCGTGGATTATTTTGTGACGGCCGTATCTCTGTGTGGATCTTTAATAGTGATGGATGACACTACCTGCGAGCCATCAATGTGAGTAAAAACACATCGCTGGAGAGCTTCTTTAAAAATGGAGAAAGACTCAATAATCCAAGTGTGCAGAATCACACGTCCCTGCCAATATGTAACTGAACTGTACTCAACGATAATTTAGATCAGACAGAAACATATCGTTCCAAAATTTTTCAGGGATGGACAGGGTAAAAACTAGCGCACTGTAGCAGAAGGCGTGTTTCATGGGGAGCAATGCACTGTGTTTCTCTTGAGTGTCTGACAGCGGTCGCAAAGCAAATATGCAAATGGTGACAATAGCATTGCTGTTGCTTAATTAATTAATAATGCGTCACCGTGTTTCTGTGTTATGTCGCTACGTCATTGTCGTGCGATATATTGATTATCACAGAATCGCGGTATCGCAATATTATCATGGGCCACGTATCGTATCGTATAGTGAGATACCCTGCGATTCCCACCCCTAATGTATTACACACATTTCAAATGCTTTTGCTATTTTATGGTTATTTTACTAGACCCAGAGTAAGACTAGACCCCAAATGAATTTCCAATGGCGACTCATTACTGCCCCTAAACTATAGTTTACCATATAGTTTCTTATTTGGTTTATAGCAACGTATATCATACTAGCATTCGTACAAATGGATAAAAGTAAATCACATAACAAAAATCATTATAAACACTAGTAGCCAAAGGAAAATACCTTTCTTTTTATAGAAAAACTGAATGTCACGTCTGAAATACTTTTCAACACAAAACATGATTGACTGCATTTGGGGTAAGAGGGGAATCTGTTAATCTGATTTTTGCCAGACTATTCTTCAGAAAGGTTAGTTCCTGGAAATGACTGCAGCCCTATTCTTTGACAGTTGACCATGACTGGCCCTTCCTACAGGATGGAGGAAAGCTCTAGGTAATTTAGGGATGAGTGATCCATCTGCTGTGGCCACACTATAGCTAGTTAAAGGTCCATGTTGAGAGATGGCAGAGGAAAAGGGGCTGGCAAACAGATGGTGAGCGACCCCATCCTCCATTTAACTTCACTTAGGAAATGCCAGACATTTAATTCCTGACCTGGTTCACTTCAGAGCTTCAGGCCTACAAATTATACACTGATCTATTCAGATCATTTTCTGAAGTCATTTCATTTAGGTTTTCATTTTTTCACAAAATGTTCATAATGATAATAATAATATTTATATAAATAATTGTTATTTCCCACTTTTCTGTCAAATTGTGGAATGATTTCTCACATCTTGCATGAACTTCAAAATCTATTTCAACACAACCAACAACTATTTCAATAAAGCCTGAGATGCTTCCATTTTTATAACACTTGCTCTTATCCCCCTAATGGATTTTACTATTACTATGCATTTATTCTCCATCATGCATTTGCCTATGAATTATTTCTATACATGCTGTGTATTAGATTGTGTTTTTTTCTGTTTTTATTACTGTTTTAATATCATTTGCTCTTTTTCTTAACCATTGGTTTCAGTCTATTTAACCATTAATGGTTATTTATATAAGACATGTGGTTTGAACATTCACCTCACCAACTATGAATATAAAAACATTTTATTTATTTGTGAAAATATATAAACACCAACTGAAGGGATCCCACCTAAATATGGCAAATTTGGTCAATTTTAGTGCACAATTTCTATTTATTTTTACATATTGAAAAGAAAAAACAGCCAGGCTAAAATTTTGATTCATGCAGTTGCTTTTCCAAGTTTGTTTCATTAGCATGTTAATAAGCAGTAATTTTGAATAAAGATTTTCACAAGAATGTTCTCTTTAAGACAGTGTGGATATATTTTCACTTTCAAACATATGAATATTGTTTTATCTGGGGTGCCAAAACTAACACTAACATGGTTTAAATTAATTGTCTTTCGTCATTTTATTCATCATTAGTCTTATCCTAGCAACAAAAAAAATGCAAACAGACCAATAGCCATAACATTAAACCCACCTGCCTAACGCTGCTTGTATTGCTAAAAATCTTTGACCCATTGAGGCATGGACTCCACAAGACCTATAAAGGTGTGTTGTTGTATCTGGCACAAAGATATCAGCAGCAAATCCTGTATTTATGTCCTGGAGGTTTGTAGGGTGGAACCCCATGGATCAGATTAGTTTGTCCAGCACATCCCACACATGCTTGACTGGATTGAGGCCATGGATTTTGGAGGCCAAGTAAACATTTTGAACTCTGTGTCATGCCAACAATTCCTGAAGGTTTTTTGCAGTGGGTCAGGGCATATTATTCTGCTAAAAGAGGCAACTGTCATTAGGCAATACGTTTTCCAGAAGAACATAGTCTACATCGACACACTGATGTGAAAGTAAATGTGATTCACCAGACTAGACCCTCTTCCATTGCACCATGGTCCAATTCTGATGCTCCTCTACCTGCCGTAGAGGCTCAAACTCTCAAGCTTGTCCATTTTTCAATTGGTAGGTGCAATTATAATGAAGTATTTGTTATTTTACTGTGGCAGATTTATTTATACTCATACCAGAACCACCACAAAGTTAACGGCACTGCTATACTAAGAGTAATCCCGCCTAAAATATAAAATTATACGATATGATAATGATAAACTGTGCAGCAACAGACAGGCTATAATTGTACACATTTTTTTTTTTTTTTACATTTTTACTGCATTTGGCAGACGCTCTTATCCAGAGCGATGTACATGGTGAGCAGTTGGGGGTGAGGTGCCTTGCTCAAGGGCACTTCAGCCTGCTGCCTGGTTCCGAGAATCGAACCTAGGACCCTTCATTCACAAACCCACTTCTCTAACCATTGGGCTATGGCTGCCCCCATAGTGGTCCTACAGGTGGATGTGTTGAACTAACATTTACATTTACAGCTCTTATCCAGAGCGATGTACTGTAACGGGTTACGTCCATGGATCGTGGCTGAGGTAACACCAAACAGAAGCAAGGAGTCACAGCCACGCAGATAACGGGGTTCTCAAAAGTTCCAATGGGCACTCATTACTGCCCCTAAACTATAGTCTACCATATAGTTTCTTATGTGTTTTATAGCAACGTATGTCATACTAGTATCCGTACAAATGGATAAAAGTAAATCACAGACCAAAAATCATTATAAACAAAATATTTTTCTTTTTATGAAAAACTGAATGTCACGTCTGAAATACTTTTCACCAGGGATTCTCAAAAGTTCTTGCAAGAAAAGAAATAACTCAAACTAAGCTCGGGTTGTACCGCTCCTACTGAATCATATATGAAACCAACAGCAGCTGCTCGAACCTAAACGTCACTGTATGTGTAGAGAGGTGAAAAGTAAAGAAGAAGAAAAAGATCAGCTGCAGGGATTCAGCATCAACATAAAAAAGTGGTACTTAACACGTGACTGTGCTGGTCGATGACGTTGTTCCTCTCCAATATACATAAGATACTGTTACAGTGCACAGGGGTTCTCATGATGAGCAGTGTGATATTTGTTATTACTAACTACATTATTAAACTACAAATAAAACTCACCCATGATGAGCATGAGTGCTCCACTAAGCATGGCGCGCTTCCGTTTGTTTTCCTCTCGTTCATCATTCAGAGTGACACAGGGCGCTGCCAGCAGTGCAAGCAGCGCAGAGGGCAGACCAAGCAGAGATGCGGAGAGCATGAGCGCACGTGCCACCTGCACATGGGCTGAGGAAGACACACACACACACAACACACACACATCATATGAAAAACACATAGGCAGCACAGTACTGGTCTCAGAAATACAGATATTGTAGTTGCAACAGGGAAATAATCCTCTAACCAATCAGGGAACTTCCATGTGAAGGGGTGGGGCTAAAGCGTTGTAAGCTAAATAAGGAGATATATGTAAATATGTTGGGTATGCGTCCTGTGTTTTGGTGTTTAAAATGTGTCTTCAAAAGCCTTAATTACAATATACAGAGTGATACAGCCTTAACTTTACACATTAGATTTAAACAGTGTCATCAGTTTTGTGCCAGAGAGCTATATACAGCAATCAGCCAGAACATTAAGACCACTCACTGGTTAAGTGAATAACATTGATTGTCTGGCTGTCACTACAATGGCATCTGTGGAATATATTAGGCTGCAAGTGAATGGTCAGTTCTTGAAGCTGATGTGCTGGAAGCAGGAAAAGCTGGTGAGAGTGGGGTCTTATTGTGAGGGCTTACAGTCAGAGCATCTCCTAAACACAAGTATACAGTAGTTAGTCCCCAAAAATGATCCAAGGAAGGACAAGTGGAGAATAGAATAAGCAATCAAAACTTTATTATACCGGAGGAAATTGCTTATGCAGCAACTGCACATGGAGACAATACAGACATAAAATAACATACAGTGAGGAAAGCGCTAGAGTAGTTATTTTATGTCTGTAGTGTCCATGTGCAGTCACTGCATAAGCAATTTCCTCCAGGATAATAACGGTTTTTTAATTCTGATTCTGAATCAGACTTATTGATGCACGTGGGGACAGATAAACACCTGCTGTACAAAATGTTAATGCAGCAGATTGTGTAATGGACCTACACCTTACTAGCCAGGTGGTGTTAATGTTATGGCTAATTGGTGTAGATTAAAGTGGGATGTTCTTAATTCACCCACAAATTACATCACTTTATATTACATCGACTCATTCACACATGCAAAAATCCAAGTGACACATGTCTGGTTGGTGTAGAGGACCGAGCCTGTGCTCTGGCTCTTACCAGGAAGGGTGAGGATCTGGTTGAGAGCTCTGCAGTGGTACAGGGAGGTCGAGATCACACACTCTGCCCATAAACCTTTCGACTCCAGCTCGTCCATCTTCTTGCAGGTGTGCATGCCGTACTTACAGGTCACCACCCAGTCGTTGGTAGAGGTGGCGATGATGATCCCAATCCATCCCACACAGCACAGAAAGACCCCAGCAAGCAGACGGCAGCTCTGAGTCATAGTACTACCTTCAGACAGGTTCTCCAGTGAGACCGTATAACTGACAGTCTACAGCTAATGATCACATATGTGATTCCTGCTCATTTTTATCATTTTCTTCAGTTAAGGTAAAGATCTTTTTGTAAATTAAAGATGTGAATTTGAAATAAATAGTCTTAGTAAAACGTAGATTTCGTAAAATAAGGGCTTTTATAACGGACTCGCCCACTTGAGGTTACGCCCCTTTTACAACTTTCGACCAATCAAAAGAAACTGCATAATGAGCTGCTTTGTGCGCGAGGCCCACATCTAGCGTTTCTGAGTCTGGGCGACGCCGTTTCAAGGTTTGTTGACGATGATGACCACTTTACTCAAGAGTTTTCCCCCACCGTACAGCTTCAGTGAACAAAAATGTTTGTTACAGGATTCGAGGATAATAATGTCGATGTTAATTCCAGTTTAAATTCCCAATCCCAGCTTGTATTGTGTTTTCCTGTGGTATAGCACCTGGTTCCAATCCAGAAGCCATGATTTTTAGACATTGGTGTAAACCTATTGCCCGAAAACACAAAACTGTGGAATGCAGGCGCACACCACTGAAGCTGGGTTGCAGGTTTGGACTTCACTGTATTTAATAGGAAAGCTGTGGATGTGACTGCCATCTAGCGATCACCCGGTGTTGTGAATTCATGGAGGTTTCAGTCTCAGTATCTTGGACCAATAAGCTATTTTTAGTAATTTTCTTCCACTCGGGCCAGTTATAGCGTTAAAGTTGGTTTATGAACTAAAATAGTTAATAAATGGAGATGTTTACGTGACCTTTTCCACCCTCTCGTTATTCCTTAACGGGCTGTTAGTGTACTGAGCGATGTAACTATGTAGGTAACTTTGCTGAGATTGGCTTAAAAAGTAGCTCAGGCCGAAACAGTACTTAAACTTCAGCGTGAATGGGCGGAGCTTATCTGCTGCACAGTGGATAGGCAAATGGAAATATGCATTTGCACAAAGTTAGGTTATTAGTTTCCATTTGTGCTGTAGTGTGTACATTTTGAAATATTTAAGTGTTCATAACTTTTATCAACAATTATTTATTACATATGAAGAAAGGAAAGAATAAAATATAAATTATGAAATCTCATATTACACACACACACACACAAATTATGAAATCTCATATTACACACACACACACACACACACACACACACACACACACACACACACACACACACACACACACACGCGTATCCGAGTATCTTTTGTCAAAATAAATGTGAAGAAGCTGAATGACATTTTGTGGTCATAAATACCATGACCATTCTGTCTGCGAGGCGAATAATAGCCCGTTTCTATTAAACGTTGGGGCGTCCAAATAATTTTTTTAATAAACGCTGAGGCTACTATTGGAAGATATACGGTAAATAAAAAATCCTACACCAAACTAAACATGTAATGAAAGGTATCAAAGACTGATTAATGTAGAGTTATGTTGGTGTACAAAGTTACAAAATATACACAGTAAGTAAGCATAAAGGTTCAGTAACAAAATGTATTTTGTTTAATTAAATAATCAAAAATGGCACAAGAAAGTTAATGTAACAATGACAAACAACACTTTGATGACACTATATAGTACAATGCCTACAGCAGTTTCATAAGGTCTCCAAGTCAGAAAAGGCACCTGTGCTGTACCTTGTTTGGGAGAGACTGCGTTTAGGTACCTACATGTTGTTTTCTGCGCTGCCATGTACTGTTGACATATTTGGATTTTCACAGTTCCGCTGGAGCAAGAGAGTCATAAAATTTGTTTTAGTTTATGTAATCTGGTCAGCATGTCAAACGTCTTTTAAAAATGCTTAAAAATTTCAAATCACTTGCATTTGTGTTTGCTAGAGCCTTAGAAGACAAATATATTAAATATTACAAATCCTTCACAAAACATTTGTATAGATTTATACACACAGAGCACTGCATTGTTATACATGTACACATATACAGTACAATAAGAAAATATCTACAATGGGACATGCTCACAATAATAGCACTTCCATTCTTTTCTAGCTTCTCCACAGACACAGGAAGTGATCCTTTCCTCGCAGTGAAAAATATAAACTCGACGACCCTGATTATGAGAACCCATACAAAAAGCAGACAAAACATTTCCCTCCTACTATGACTGTGTATAGATCTTGTATTATGCTCACGGAAAGAAACCATTATATTGCTATCATGCTTTCAGACAGAGGCTAAGGTTACTGGTAGGCTACTGTAATGTTATGCTAGTTCAGTTCAAGCAAATACACACAAGTTATCTCAACACGTTGACGTTATCGCGTAAATCTCTTAAGATTAAAGTGCACAAAATGGCTCTATTCTATTGGCAAGTGCTCTGATCGTCCGCAAAGGGCAAACCTATCCTTTTGGGTCTCTTTTTCATTCTCTGCGTTTTGTCTCTTTACCTCCCTCCTTCCTTCAGTGAGTTGATTCGGGCACAGATTTTGAGTGCTGGACCTAGTTTGACATTCATGGCACTCATTAGATGGTCTTCAGTGAGAAGTAGCAAGGCCTGTCCATCAATTTCCTG
The DNA here is from genome assembly GCA_037576955.1 of Lepidarchus adonis. Classification (NCBI taxonomy): domain Eukaryota; kingdom Metazoa; phylum Chordata; class Actinopteri; order Characiformes; family Lepidarchidae; genus Lepidarchus; species Lepidarchus adonis. The sequence goes on from JBBIGC010000001.1 coordinate 8,628,274, forward strand.
CGCCCGAAAGGATTCAGCAATGTCTTGACACCCTGAGAAGGTCACATGAGGTTGACATTCATTAAAATACAGTAGCAAAGTAAACAGAAAGAAAGAAAGAAAGAAAGAAAGAAAGATTAATGAAAAAAGAAATACAGAAAAAAAGACAAAGAAGTAAATGCAAATAAAAAGTGAACAAGCAAAACCAAAAAAATGAGAGATAAAAAAAAAGGAAAAAAGGAAAGACAAACAAAAAATACAAAAAGTTAAACAAGGAAATAAATGAATAGGAAAAATAAGAAAGGGCATTAATAAATAACGAATGAATGACTTGTCACACAATGTCCAGATCTGTGCTTGAGGTTTCTGTGATGGATGGGTTTCAGTCTGTGAATGATGTTACCTGGTAAATTGGATATAAAGCTCCAGACTTGATCTACTGTCCACTGCACAGGTCTGGGTCGTGAGGAGAGGTCAGTGGGGGACACTGGGTCTAATGGTGATGTGGGAGCACTCCTGGTTTCTCCCACGGTTTCTCTGGTCCTCATTTCACGCTCACGTGTGTGAGTGCCCTGCTCTGTATGCCTGCGGAGTCTGGTTTTCATAGGAGCAGCAGATTCATCCTCCCCCTCTTGTGGGGGTCGCTGAAGAATCCTCCATTGCTCGGTGGCGCCATGTTTAACCTGAAACAGAAAGCAATGAACACTTAAAATTCTGTTTCTGTTCATTTTCGTTTATAGAACAAAAATAATCATGTTACTGTAATATATTATTCACCGTCATATAAGGTTTTTACTGCCCTGACACACCTAATCAAACTGATAAGCTATTGACCATCTTAAACTGCAGGCTTATTATTCAGTAAGAAATCATAAGGGTTATTATACAGTAACTACTGTGAAGCATGTACAGGGGGGCAAAAAAGTATTTGGCAGCCACCGATTCTGCAAGTTGTCCCACTTAAAAAGATGAGAGAGGTCTGTAATGTTCATAATAGGTTCATGTTCAAAATACAGGAAATCACATTGTATGCTTTTTAAAGAATTTATTTGTATAAACGTGCAGGAAACAAGTATTTAGCGCATACAAACAAGCAAGAATTCTGGCCCTTACAGACCTGTTACTTATTTTTTAAGAAGCTCTTCTATCCTCCACTCGTCACCTGTATTAATGGCACCTGTTTGAACTCGTTACCTGTATAAAAGACACCTGACCACACCTTCAAACAGTCAGACTCCAACCTCCACCATGGCCAAGACCAGAGAGCTGTCTAACGACATTAGGAACAAGATTGTACACCTGCACAAGACTGGGATGAGCCAATCTACAATAGGCAGCAACTTGGTGAGCAGAAATCAACTGTTGGAGTCATTATTAGAAAATGGAATAAATACAAAATCACTGACAATCTTCCTCGACCTGGGGCTCCATGCAAGAGCTCACCTCATGGGGTACAAATGATCTTGAGAACAATGAGAATACAGCCCAGAACTACATGGGGGGGAACTGGTCAATGACCTGAAGACAGTTGGAAACCAAAATTGAACTCTGGTATAAATGCCACTCGCTGTGTTTGGAGGGAGAAGAATGCTGAGTTGCATCCCAAGAACACCATAACATGTAAACATTATGCTTTGGGCTGCTTTTCTGCAAAGGGGACAGGACGACTGATCCATATTATAGAAAGGATGAATGGGGCCATGTATCATTTTGGGCAAAAACCTCCTTCCATCAGTGAGAGCATTGAAAATGAAATGTGGCACCACCCGGGCAACGAAGGAGTGGCTATGCAAGAAGCATTTCAAGGTTCTGGAGTGTCCTAGCTAGTCTCTGGAATCTCAATTCAATAGAGAATCTGTGAAGGGAGTTAAAAGTCTGTGTTGCCTAGCAAAAGCCCCAAAACATCACAGCTCTTGGGAAGATCTGCATGGAAGAATGGGCCAAAATACCAGCTACAGTGTGTGCACACCTGGTGAAGGCCTACAGGAAACATTTTACCACGGTCATTGCCAACCAAGGTTACATTACAAAGTATTGAACTTTTGTTATAAGTTTAAATATAAGTATATATACATAAAAATATAAGTATACTTTGTTATAAATGTTTATTTTCTGCATTATAGAAATTAATTCTTTAAAAATCATACATTGTGATTTCCTAAATGTTGATGTGAACATATGATGATTTTAAATATTATATATCAACAAGAAAACAGCTGTGAAATTACTACATCAATAGTAAAATTGTAAAAACCGAATAGTAAAATTAATACTAAAACATAAAACTCAGCAACAGCAAAGTGCAAATAAAAAAAATAAAAAAAACGCACAGGGGTGCCCAAACTTTTGTATCCAGTTTTATGACTCAGTCCTGCAATACTGTCTGCATCATGAAATCATAGGGTCCTAGAAGTAAATGAAACCCACCCAGGACTAGTGCAGGTTTGTCAAGACTAACCAAAGGCAGAGTGGATGAACAAACCTGTTGGAAGCTTTCTTCCTCAACATCTTCCTCTGCTCCATTGAACTCTGACCGATGGCCCCCTTCACTCACGCAGCGTCTCAGTGCACGGAAGCGCTTGGTGTAACTGAACCTAGAGATGAGAAAATGAGACAGGATAACAAATGAGCTGAACCTGGCAGATGAAGTCACAGATAGATTTAAGATAAAGACTGATGCTATGTTCTTTACAAATGTGCTATGTAACAGACTCAGAGTTTCCCACAGTGTGCGACAGAGAGTGGGGACCAGGTCTAAAATAAAAGAATATAGGAACAAAAAGAAACAAATAAAACTAATGAGCATAGAAAATTCAAGTCAATTCAGTTCGATTGAGTTCAATAGCGCTTTTATAACTGACTTAATTACCAAGCAGCTTTATAACGTTCGGGTCTGAGCCCTTAATGAGCAAGCCTGAGGTGACGGAGGCCAGGAAAAACTCCCTGAACTGAGGAAGAAACCTAGGGAGGAACCAAAGCTCAGTAGATGAGCCCATCCTCCTCTGGTCAACTCTGGATGGAAAAAAAGTAAACCGGTTTCATGGTTAGAGGTGTAGGAAGAAGATGTGGTGATGGTTGGTGGCCAAACCAGACCAAGATGGATGTGTCGGAGGAAAGAAAGCCCCACTGTTGGAAGGATCATTAATAATTACCATAGCATGAGATATATTGTGTCTAGTCAGCAAGAGTTTAAAAAGCAATGATGGTTTTATAGGTCATAATTAAAATAATCCCATTCGATTACATTTTTACAAATGCCTGATCATTTAGAAGGCATAGCTAGCAAGATCTAGTGAGCAGCACAGATTCAGTTTCTTCACTTTAATGTCAGAGTAATAAAAGCACGAAAAACATTGCACCTATAAAAAAGGGAACCAATGAATATCCATTTTTCTTAAATGCATGTCACTGAAGTAGAATATGTTTTTACATGTTCATAATAATATAGGGCACTAAAATGAAACAGATAACAGCTTTTTATAAGACCCTCCATGACCATAAAGAGATCTCCCAGCAGCACTCACTTCCCACATCCTGTCTCACTCTTTAGAAACAAATAAGGGTTTTCATCAATGTGGGTGTTTAAATGGTTTTAATGTGATATATAAAATTCTCTAAAATTCAGCTTACATATTCATATTCATAAAATCAATTATTATTAAAGAGAGGATACACTTCTCATTGTGATCTTGTAAAAGCAACTGGATGTTTTGAGTGCTTTTGGTTTTTTTAAGTGAGACCAAGGTTTTTGTCTACTACATTCTTGATTTTTGATTTTTTGACAGCTACTATATGTTTTAATGGACTAACAGACACACCAGTCTGGAACACTGTAAAAACCTATTCATCAGGGAGAACTTGCTATCACATTTTTAGATTTTATAAGTATTTTAAAAATAGATTTAGATTTACGTCTCCGTTATATATATATTTTATATATTCTATGTTACATTCAATAAACATTAACATTGACATTTACATTTCAATACACTGTGTATATGGTTGTGTTGACAATAAACCTTTCTTGAATCTTTGATACACTGCATTACTGACTGGCTCCACCACACACTGCCTGCTGTCTCCTGATACTGCACCTCTCAATGAGCTTTCCTTGCTCCTCTCCATCTTATCTGGTAAACGCGAAGCTTCTTCTGAAGAACTATCACATTCAATGCTGTCACATCTAGTGCTGGCCAACAGTAAATCTCTATATTTTAAACATTACATTTAATAAAATTCATACAGCACTTGTATCTTGTTCATTTTTAATTCAATTAACCTTTTTCTAGTCACATGATCATATCCACACTCTCAAATGTAAAATTATATTGGGTGTGTTATTTGTTAAGTATACTTAAGTGTAACATTTTGGTAATTAAATGCTTTACACCACCTCAGCTGACACCTTTTAGAATATGCATGCTTATTGGCTCACTGATGCTGACAAAGCCAGATGCTAATATTTGATACTGAAAATTAAATACTTTAAAACTGTTTTAACTGTTAGACCCAGTTCGTGTCACATTTATTATCATGGTGACTAAATCCAGCCATCATACTACAATCTTCAATTGAACAGCCTCAAAAAGCGATAAGACCTAAATTGTTCCTGTGGACACTCAGATTTTTTCAGATCATTAAAAACTTAAGAGTGAAGTTATGAAGAAAATATGCCTAATTTGAGTTTGTAGACACCTGATCATCACACCTACAATATACGACCTTGTTCAGACACACTATTCCAAATCCATGGCCATGAATTTGGAATTAGCAGCCCCTTTGTGGCTATAAAAGACTACAATTCTGGGACAGTTTTCCACAAGATTCTTCAGTGAGTCTGTGAGAATTTGTGTCCATTCCATAAAAATGAGCATCTGTGAGGTCAGGAAATGAGGTTGGATGAGACAGACTGGCTTGCAATTGACATTCCAGTTCATCCCAAAGGTGTTTATCTGGGTTGAGATCAGGGCTTTGGAGTTCCTCCACACCACACTCATCAAGCCGTGTCTTTATGGAACCGTTCCTATTCATGCTGGAATAGGAACAGGCCGTCTCCAAACAGACAGCACAGAGCTTGAAGCATAAAATTGTTTAAAATGTGTGTTTGCTGTAGAATTAACATTACCCTTCACTGGAACTAAGGAGTCAGACCCAAACCTTGAAAGGAGCTGCTATTCCTCATAGATGTGCCCAATTCATAATAGTATCAATTAAAGGATTTCTAGCAGGGCAGATATATCCACTGACTAGTCAAAAAGGTTGCATCCTATGAGAGTGCCATGTTTTAAATCATTAAGCCCTTCACAACTACCCTTTCTACTGCCAATGTTTGTCTAGAGGAAACACAGGGTTGGATTTATACACATGTTAGCAATAGATCAGTCTGTAAGACCTGCACTCAAGAGCAAATTTTATAGCAAATATAGACATATTTCTATCTCAGTTTTAAAGAAATAAGCAAGACTGTTGGCTTATCTTACCACTCATCTTACCTTATATACCTTATCATTCATTAAGTAGAAAATAAAGCAAAGGGCAGAAAGCGTGAGGCTCACTAATGGGAATTTATCTTTGACTGTGAGAAACTGATTTTGGGTCACTAAAGAATTAAAAAAGAAGCTGAGAAACCAGAAAAGATGTTTGCTCCTATTAAAAGCCTTAGCAGAATAGAAAGGGAACACTTCTGTTTTTCAGAAATCGCAGGAAAGTATTCCTAAAACAAAAGAGATCACAGTTTAACCTGGGTCATGCTTAAAATGTCACATTTTTTACAGACAGTCATACCTCTTGGCACATGACTTGGAGCAAAATCGTTTGGAGCGGGGAAACGTTTGGGCAGTGCCTTTCCTCTTGCAAAACTGGCACTGAAGCACCAGTCTGTGCCCTCCTCCTACGCCATCTGCAAACAGATGACATTTTCACACTTTTAGCATATCACATTTTCTTAAACCAACAAGTCATGGTTTTCAGTGCTAATGACAATATGACTAATCAACTCAGATCCCTCTAAACCCAAAACAAACTGACCTCAAAAACCACATCGTGAGTTTGTAGTTTGTTTTTGATTTAACAGATTTGTGCCCAGTGAAAGCAAAATCGTGCCAGTTCTCTTTGCAGATGTTTCAAAGTTAAAACCGAGAGAGAGAGAGAGAGAGAGAGAGAGAGAGAGAGAGAAACAAACACACACACACACACGCTTGATCACTTGATCAAACAAAAACATTAAACTAGAAACCGCACCAGAGGACCCGCTTTCCAAACACACATCATCAATGTGATTGGAAAAGACACGATTACTCTTGACTCATTTCATGGGAGCAATGTATTTTGGACTTATGTAGTGTTTCGAGTGAGTCTTTGTGCTGGTTTTTGAAGAGTGCATTCACGTCGAAGTTAGCAAGTCATTGCATTCACTCTGAAGCAGAATTAGTGGTTCCCCCACGCTTTCGACCATGATAGCAAAGAAAATATGGGAAGGTAAGGATAGCATTGCTGTTACTTGTATTGTATTATTATCATATCGTGAGATACCCTGCGATTCCCACCCCTACACACACACACGCGCACATGCACTTCCTGCACTTAGCAGGTAAAACAAATTACTCAGGATAAAAGGTACTCAGGATGAATAAGACACCTTAGCCTATGTGTTATTACCAAAACAGTGTTAAATCCTCTACCTAAACTGAAATCACTCAAAAGGGCCCCATTGCTTTTAAAAAAAAACAGCAACACATTTTGTACAGTCAAGTGTAAACCTTTACTTGTTAATTTGGATAATAACAAACATGTTGAATAGAAGATAAATATGTTTTCATGGAGTAACAAAACATTAACATATTGCATGAAAAACTAACATTATGGCCTTTAAAAAAAGGTATGGTAAATTTTATATTTTTATTTATATGTTTTTATGTGTGATGTACGGTGGCCCTGAAGTGCAAACCACAACAACAAATTGAGAAACACAAACACAAAAGCAGAATCACAACAACAA
>JBBIGC010000001.1:8674495-8685777 GCA_037576955.1 Lepidarchus adonis
ACCCGGCGGCGCCAGGATGACCTTTCACCTGAAGGAGGAGGAGACGTGGAGGCATGGAGGAGAGAAATGAGGAGACAAACAACCAACAAACGAATGATCAAAGTGTCGCTACAGTTCCAATCATTGCGCAGGAAACACGTACGTGTGTAACAGTTTCACAAATCAATGTTTTATTAATTTAAACACAATCAAATAATAATGTCAAAAACATCTGTACACATCTGTCTGCAGACACAACAAGCTGTGTGTTCACAATGAGGCCCACGTCTTGCAAATTATTTCCAGTTTGCATTATGATTGCAACATTTATTTATTTGTTTATTTGTTTGTTTGTTTTATTTAAAAAGCTTGCTGTATAAAACACTTCCCATGTCTACTGTGACCAAGAACTAGCAGCAATATGTATGAGCTTCCCTCAGAGTGTGTGTGTGTGTGTGTGTGTGTGTGTGTTTAGGAGAGAGAGGAGATACAGAGCACACACTTCACCAGTAGAAACAGCAAAAACTGGACCATGAGTCGGTCAGAACTACACACATAGTTTAGTTGCAGATTCACAGTCACACCTCCTCTCAGCCCCGGTGTGTGTGTGTGTGTGTGTGTGTGTGTGTGTGTGTGTGTTTGTTTTACAGGTGAAAATTTAATAAAAGAATATTAATTATTTTTATTGTAGTTTATTAAAAACATTTCTGTCCAGAGAAATTACCTTAAGTTCATGGTTCGCTCACCTTCACTATTTCACATGAACAGAAACATTTAAAGAATTAAAACGTCTCAGATTAAGGTTTGAAGACTTTAAAGTGAATGTTTAAGGTAAATGTAAAATTTGATGTTTAATGTATTTAAATATGATGTTTAAGGTGAGTAATTAAATTGAATGTCTGAGGTGAGTGTTTTTAATTTAAATACTCACCTAATTTTAAATAGTTTTTTATTGGATGTTTAAAGTGAGTATTTAAATTAAATGTTTAAGGTCAGTATTTAAATTAGATGTTTAAGGTGAGTATTTAAATTGGGTGTTTAATGTGAGTATTTAAATTAGATGTTTAGGATGCGTATTTAAGTTTGATTTTTAAGGTGACTATTTAAATTGGAGGTTAAGGTGAGTATTAAATTGGGTGTTTAAGGTGAGTATTTAAATTAGATGTTTAAGATGAGTATTTAAATTAGATTTTTAAGGTGACTATTTAAATTGGAGGTTTAAGGTCAATATTTAAGTTTGAGGTTTAAGGTTAGTAATAAATTGGAAGTTTAAAATCGTATTTAAATTGGAGGTTTAAGCTGAGTATTTATATCAGATGTTTAAGATGAGTGTTTAAATTAGAGGTGTATGGCAAGTATTTAAATTAGAGCTGTACAGTGAGTATTTAAATTAGAGGTGTATGGTGAGTATTTAAATTGAATGTTTAAGGTCAGTATTTAAATTGGATGTGTAAGATGAGTATTTAAATTGGAAGTTTAAGATGAGTATTTAAATTGGATGTGTAAGCTGAGTATTTAAATTGGAAGTTTAAGATGAGTATTTAAATTGGATGTTTTTTTTACTTTAAGGTGTATTTAAAGTGGATTTTCTTTCCATGTAATTTGAGGAGACAAAAATCCTAAAAGCCCAGTGGAATGTGTGTGTGTGTGTGTGTGTTCGTGTGTTCGTGTGTGTGTGTGTGTGTGTGTGTGTGTGTGTGTGTGGCATTAGACTAAAAGACAGCGTAACTGTGAAACAGTGTGAGACACCATCCTCTCTTTACCACCTAATTACATTTACTCTCTACATTTACTCTCTACATTTCTGAAATGTCCATATTGTTGTAGGAATTTAAGATTAACAGGATTGGTCTTAATGTTATTTTTAGTATTTTTCTCTTAATCTCTATTTGTAAAATTATCAAGAAATCATCACCTGTAAAATTCTCTCTGTGGTCAGTTAGTTTGATGAAAATTTTAACATTTTAAGAAAAATCTTAAATCATATTCATGATAAATATTACATGTAGACTAAATTTAGGATGATTTCACTTTCCAAGATATTGACAATTTCAGTGTAGAATATGTTAATGTATCTCTGCATGTTCACTCTGGGGATTTTCTTTTTAAACTTTGCCTTGTTTTCAAAATTTTTCCTGTAGTGTGTGTTTGTGTGTGTGTGTGTGTGTGTGTGTGTGTGTGTGTGTGTGTGTGTGTGTGTTTAGTGGCTTTGTTACAGTTTCTGAGTCCACAGATATTTCTAAGCACTATGAATCAGCACAACGATTTCTTTACTACAGCGATTTTCAGAGTGGACACTGAACACGTTCCCAATCAAATAAGTCAAAATAAAAACACTACTTCATACAAAATTACACTTAATGTACAAGAGTTTCTGTCTTGGTGCCAGTACAAAAGATAATAAACCCTTAAACGTCCCGCCGCCCGTCTGGTGGTCCAGCGGAGGTCCCGGCAGAGACAGGGGTGTGGACGTTCACACTGAAGCTCAACATTCGTCTGGTTCCTCGTTTCTCGCTCTGGGACGTGTTACATGGTGGTGAATAAATACGAGAGCTCTGGGAGGGGCCTTGACCAAAAGAGTCGGATCAGCAGATTGTGAAGGAGAAGATGGGAGTGGTCGTGTTCGGGGGGAGGAACAGAACAGAAAACAATGTGAAATGATTGACACTTGACATCCACACGTTTGGTCATGACAGAGCACTTTTCACAGAAATCCCTCGGACACGTCTGCACCCAGCGAAGCATCGGCACATCAACACTTTCAGACCTCGCACAAGTTCTCCGTCCTCTTCTCCTGTGGGAAATAAACCTAACGCTACAGAATGAGGATGGAACAAGTCCAGTGATTATTAAAAATTTACACACACACCATAAAAGACGGATTCTGTACACGATTGTCTGAACAAACGCAAATAGAGTCTCTGAATTTTTCCTTAAATTACTAGAAAATCCTCTCTCTGCCTTTTCCCCTCTTCTCCATAAACTTCTTCATGGAATCAAAGTACTTTGGAAGGCGGGAAAAGGCACGAGGCGCGAATCTGCCCTCCACAAAGTCTCCGATTAGAAATAAAGAAGTCCAGGAAGTCCAGGAAGTCCAGGAAGTCCAGGAAGTCCAGGAAGTCCAGGAAGTCCAGCTCAGTGGTTTTTTTGTAGGTGACCCATGCCTGGTCGAGCCGCGCCGCTGTCTCTGTACCGCTGGATAGAGATGTGCGGAGGGGGACGCATACAGCATAAAGGAGAGGTGGAGGAGGAGGAGGAGGAGAGGAGGGCAAGGTCGGAGTCCTGCGAAGCTCCGAAAGCTCCGGTAGCTCTGGTTTCCTCACAGGTGTGAACCGCACACGGGCCGGGCTGTAAAACATCTTGGCGGCTTTGGAGAAGAAGCTCGTTCACAGTAACTGTGGGCAGCAGCTGCAGCCTCGTAAATCCCTCTCCTCCGACTTGAAGGACAGGGGTCAGGGTGAAGACGAACCCTGGCCCGACGTCAACGCGCCGACCGGGTCACGCAGGCCTCACGCTCACAACATCTTCTTCTGTTTTATGGAGGAACTGGGGCTGAACTGATGCTTCAGCGGCGCTTCAGTGGTGGAACAGGGCTACAGGACTGGAGATGGCTGGACAGGTGTGTGTGTGTGTGTGTGTGTGTGTGTGTGTGTGTGTGTGTGTGTGTTTCTGTCTCAGTGCTACAAATACTCCAGGTCCAGAGCATGGTGCAGGGCCATCAGGTCCGAGTGGCTGGAGATCCTCCAGAACGGCATGTTGTGCTGAGGAGGAAACACAAACACTCAAAGCTCCAGTGAAGAACCTCTAACACGACAATTCATCATCACTGTGATCAATGACATTACACTCGTTAAAGAAAAACTGAATAATGAGTGAAATAATGACAAAGAAAAATATTTACTGGGTTGATACATTGTGATAATATTCATATTTTAATATGTATTTGTATATTTAATCTTAAACTCAGTTTCCTTTATCGTGTATGGCAATGTGTTTGTTGTATTGCCCGTTCCCACACTGATGCTTTTAGAAGCTGTTTATTAAGTTCTTATTGAAAAATATTTATTTTTTAAATGATTTCATAGGGAAAAACAGACGGGAAGATTTTGGGAGGGGTGCACTGATGGCCTTTGCAGTTTGTGGTATAAGAAATAAGTTGTTTTAAAAAAAAGATTCTTTTAAACAGGATCTCGCTAGCCTCACAGAGCGGTCAGAACGGCTGCGGTGCAGGTTCGGGTTCCTAAGTGAAGTGTGTATTTCCCGGCAGCAGCCCAGGACGGATCCGGTTCCCGACAGACTCATTTACAAGTTTAAGGAGCTTTAATTGAATCTTTAATGAGGACAGAAGAAAAGCATCGATAGAATTTGAATATTCCTGACGCTCTCAGGAGTTTTCCTTAAAGCCCTGCTGGGAAAACAGCGCTGAATGCACCGCGCGGCACCTCTGCCCAAACGGCCGGGACGCAACCCCGCACACCAGGCTTTGTTCCCTGTGAGAGGCCGGGGGGAAATATGAGTCTGCGAGAATGAAAGAAGCTTGTCAGCTCGGACTCCTCAGTCCCTCCACACAGAGCCCATTACTGAGCCTTATCAAAGGTATAGCTTCTCTCAGGCATATGTTCCGCTTAGAGGAGCTTGCACTGACCCTTAAAAGACTCTTTTCTTTTTGTTTTGTAAATTGTCTTTGCTTTTAAGTTTAAAAGCCAGGAGATGTTATCTCACTCGCCTCGGCCCAGTTATTAACTGGAGGGGAATTGTTTTGGGGATTCTTTCAGGGACAAAGAGTAAGAAAAAGAAAAAAAGGTTTGACGGTATCACCTCTGACATCCATCTCCTATCTCCTCTCTCTATTCTTACATTTCATTTCATATCAGGCCTGAGAAACTGTCTGTCTCTCTTCTACCCTCTCGTGCAGCTTTCTGACATGCAAAACCGAGGAGGCGCGTTACCTTCCGTTAACTTCCTCCCTGCACATTCTTTGCATGATTAATTGACAACGTGGAACCGAATACTTGGCACCACGTAACGAGGAACCGTGTCAAAACCCAACTTTGCATTACTTTTCGTCTGCTCCGGGGTCTCTGACCTGTCAGGGAATCATGTCTGCTCCCTGTGGTAATTAATTAGTTAATGAATATCTCCATCTTTTTGCGGTTTATGTTCAGAGCGTTGGGATTTACAGCCAAATTTGGCGCAGACCCTGAACACAAAGGCCTTGTCAACAGTCAGCAAGAAACATAAATCTCCTGCTTTGAACAGCGGCGACGAGACGAGAGCAAACACAACTCTGCCATGTTCAACAACACATCAAAAGGCTTTGCCAGCTGAGTTCAGGCCCCGCCCCCATGGCTGCCTGTCCTGGCAGAAAATATCCCAAATTCGTCAAACAAAGATTTAAGCTTCTTAAAGTCATGCTCTGTTTTGGGGCCGGTCCCTTGAACGAGCCTGAAAGGACTTGTCTAGTGTTACACACATTCATGCCAGTGAGGCTCAGGGCAGTGATGTATAATTATTCCATCTCGTCCCTTTACACTCAAGCTGTCAGGAGAACGGCGCTGATTCAATGACGACGGCCTGTTTTGTTGTTTGGCTCATTGGACTTTTGAAGAGGATAAACCGAAGACGAGATGAGAGTGAGGTGGAAAACCAAGTGAGACGTTACCTTTTTGGAGCTCTGCTCCTCTTCTACTCCGTCCCCAACCACCACGTAAACAACTTTCCTCCCGAACCTCTGAATTACTCGCTCGAAGCAGCTCTCTTTGCCTGCGGAGAATAGAAGCTGGTTTTAGTGCCGCGCAAAAACGCAAGGAAGCTTGTCTTTGTGAGAGCTCTCTAAATACGCAATAAGTTACACAAAATTACCCAGTGTAAACACTTAGCCTTGGCTAGGGCATTCGATAAGATCAATGCCCAGATAAAAGCAGCCTGAAAGGCATTAAGTGTGTCTTTCTCCTCCCAAACCTGGGACAAATGGAGTTTAATGAGCTAAATCAACCTCACATGCTAATGCCAGAGCTGGAGAGGCATGCAGAAGATCTCGGCACTAGTCCCGTAGATTTGGTTGACGATGGCCCGAAAGTGAAGGTTGGTGTTTATTTTGTGTTCAAAAAAAGGGGGGAGGCAGGGAGGGGGGGGGTGTCCATGTGGAATGACATAAATTTGCCGAAGTGGTTTCATATGCAGGGCTGAAAAGGAGAGGCCCAGTTCAGGCCGAGCTCCAAGAAAATAATCCCAGCCTGATTAGACCTCTTCCTTAGAACCGAACATCAACCCTCTCGTGTGTCCGCCCCTTCTGCAGCCTAACCCAATCACGAGCCATGTGTTTACACATAATCTCACACTCGTTACTGCCACATGACATCAGGAACGCTCTCTGACACATGCTGGCAGGTACACGGCCTCCGAGCACATTTACCTATTTTTGTGGCGCTATAAATATTTTCGATGGGAAAGACCACTCCCAGGCCGTAGAGCAGGACCTTGGCGAGGGCAGGTATAAGCTGTGTTGTGGTCACCAAGATGTTCACACAGTTCGACCTGTAATTGAGGAAAGAGATAGAACATCACGACTGTTAGGAATTTCACATGTTGCCACTCGGCTCTAGAAAGGCCCGGAATAATCTCATCAACTCTCCAGTTGCTGGGAAATCTTTTAATGCTATAATTTCTAACATTTGAATATATTATTTCTGTAAGTAGTGGCACGCACTGTAACTTCAGGACAAGACCCAATTCTTGAGTTTTTAAGTTGAGTTTGGAGTTGGAAAGTACTGTTCTTTATTCTCTTCCGCTGATTTATGTGCATGCCGGACAGGACTCCTATATAATTTTCCGGAGCGAAAGGCTTACCTTGAGTGGATTAATGTTAGTGCTTTCAGTGCCAGTGTTAACCAGGAGTCCGTCAAAGCTTCAATTTCTGCTCTCAATTGCAACCAGGCTTCCCTTTTGGCCGGGCCGAGCAGTCCTGCAATGAACAGAAACCTTGTTTGGATTGGCCCATCCTGCAAATAACTTCAGAATTTTCAAAATTTAGTCTGACCAAGCGGGTTCTGCACAGGGCTGTTTGAAAAACCTCGAAGTATGTTTGTTGACACACCCTCTTCCATCCCCCTTGCCGAGCAATTTGACCAAAGCAGTTTATTAGGGTGGTGGTGGTGGTGGTGGTGGTGGTGGGGGATTACCTCCGACGTTGTTTTTGTAGGTGGTGTAAATTTCTTTTACTCGTCTGTAGCGGAAGGCCAGTTTTCTCATCCAGTCCACGCCTCCCCTCACGCCCGTGGCCAGGCAGAGGTTGGCACTGGTGGCAGCGGCATGGAACCCATCTGTGCTGAAGTTATAGGTGCTGGAAGAGAAAGAGCCACACGTGAGAGTTGCCTTAGGTCCCAGCAGCATTGACAAAGGAAGAGTGGCCAGAAACGGCCATGTCGACTTTACCTCAGATCTTGACCGTTGTCATCAGAAGACACATCGTCAATGTGGACCTGATCGCACTCCTGCAAAAAGAAAAGAAAACAGAGGATGGACGTGTTGAGCCGGGCTGATTCAGGCCACGGTGATTTGATTAATGATTTTCATGTGCAAAACTGGGTGTGATTTGGCAGCTTGAATCCATGAAGTGAGTAATGTCAACAACTGTGGAATTCCCATTTGAAGCCTAAGCTTTGCACTGGAGAGCTAAAATCAGCCCCCTCAACCGCTTCCAGGCTTGAGCCCCCCACCTGCTCAATCTTAATAAAAATAAACATCATCATCAGGGGAGCGGCCCTGGCCCACATCCTCACAGCCACTAGGGGGATCTCTTCCACTGCTACCTATAATCAGCCGGGTCGGGACGAGTGTGGGGCTGTGTCGGCGATGTCAGTGTGTCAGTGTGAAGTCTGTCCATCTGCAGGCGAATGCCTGACCCAACAGATAGTTTTGGGATAATGAGCGCATCTGTGCTCCCTCTGGGCCTCCGATTTCTTGGAGAGTCCGAGCAGTTCCTCAACTCCGACAGTGTACACAGTAACACAAACCAGACTCTCCGCTAAATGTAACATACTAGAAAAATTGAACCTGATGCTAACCGCCAATGAAATTATGACCTCTGATTGCTGCCGAGCCACACACCAGCACAGCCCCAGGCTTTCTGGAGAGCAGACTGAAAATCTGTTATTAGTTTTCCATTTATAGGCATCCCAGCCCCCCCACCACTTTCCCCTCGAAAGAGGCATGAATGCTGGGGAGTTCTTCCCGAGATTTCAAATGGAAAGAGAGGTGGGATCCCACAGCTCGGTGCCAGAAGATAAACGTGGAGTTGAGGTAGAGAAAGGTTTAATTTTATTTCACTGTGTATTGTCCCCATTAAGTTCCCGCCAATTAGCCAAGCAATCTGAGGAACTTGCTTATCGGTCCAACGGTTAATCGCAGCATTTGCTGGAGGTGCATCACTTTTGCTTGTGGTGTAAGATTTCCTTTCCATCTCTTTAAGCTTTTTTAATTAAGTTTCAAGTGGCTGCTAAGACACTGAAAACACACACAGAAAGGACTTCCTTGTTTTAACTCAATCTGAACCTGGCCCAGTGCTGACGTTATTGCATTCCTGTCTAATGCAACAGCAGGGTAAGGGTAAGGGGCTTAAGACCGTAAACCTTTTTTATTTTACTGGTTCCCCTCTGAACAAATTTTTCATCTCCCTGGATTTGTGGGGAGAGGGAGGGGAGAGTGAAGTGAGGAGAAACTCAAACCAGCTGTTCTTTAACAGAATTAAAATCTTGACCCCCAACCCCTGCTCTAATGCAGGCATTCTCTCGCCAAACCTCTCCCAGCAAGCCTCGAGATCCAAAGAGGAAAAGACTTTGACCCGGTGGCCTGCTCCTCCTCTCTAGGGCTCCACACACTCAGATAAGGGGGTGGGAGGTGGGGGTAGCAGAACGAGAGGGAGGAGGTTTGGGTGACCGCACATGGAGAGCTGAGTCTTACGGGGCCAGAAGATGGACTGCCAGTTGGAACTCCTCAAGCTGTTTGTGTAATCTGTTTCTAGACAGTCAGCGATGGACCCTTAATACTTGTGAAGTACCAATTTGTCTTTGGCAGGAGACCTTTGGACAGGCCGAAATCATTACAGCGAAAACGGGCCTCCCCCTAAACGCTTAACCCTGACTCTTTCACTCTTTTGCAAAGAGTTAATCATTATCATGCCACAGGGTATCGTGGACGAAGACGTGATGTTGACCAAAAGCAGGTATATCTGACCTTCCACTCCTGACGTGGGACCACAAACATTCACGTCAACTTCAAACACCAAATTTAATTCCAGATAAATGGAAAACACACAGATCACCTTGTGCTGAAATCATGCAGATGATTTATACAAACTCTTCATTCACACAAACTGTTCTGAGCCTAAAAGTAACGCAAGAACGACACAGACGTACGTGGCTGAATTAAGAAAACAACCCTGAGTCCTTTGTTTAGTTTTGCAAGTTGAAGTCCTGAACGAGCCCTCAGCAGGAAACTCCCAAACAAAGCCAACTACTATATCCAAAAAAGTTTAGAAGCACTGAAACAATGAAGATGTTCCTCCAAAACTCACTCACAAATCCACCGGTTTAATCCTCTGCAAATTACATCCCTGCCGAGAGCTTCTGTCTTAACTGTTTGATCTTAATGTTGGTTGGATGTAGTGGGAGATTTCTTACACGCTTTTCCGCTCGACATCGATCTAATAAACCTGAGAACGTGTGGAGAGTGTACGATAAGAACATCTACTGGATCAGCTACAACGCAACATCAGTGTACGAGAATACAACGACCAGCCAGAACATTAAGACCATCACCAGGTGAAGTGAAGTAGTGACTGTAGTTATTTCATTACAATGGCACCTGGCAGGAGGGTGAGATATATTAGGAATATATTAGATATATTTTCACCCATCAGCTTTTCACGCTGCGTTCCTATTGGCTGGTTAGCAGCAGTCGCACCATGAGATAGTCATCCTGAAATGCTGACACTGTCCTGGGCTCTTTGGTTGCAAGACCATGATCTCTGCACAGTGCGACCGCTTTGGAGCCACGCCCACACTTATCCATTAGTATGACCATGGATAATAGTAATGGCACCCCCAGCTCAGTACAGTACTACGCTCTTTACTTGCAAGGCTGTATTATTTGTCAAGCACAATATGTCAAACTCAATATCACCAGAAAGAAAACCCCACATATGCCCTTGATACAGGCCCAGCTGGCTCGGCCTTGTCAGCGCTTTTGTTCTTCCTTCCCAGGCTTCGTCCAAGTCTCTGCATGTTTACACGGCCTTTTAATTCAGCGACGCACAATTAACAGCTGCATTGAGGACCGCCAGACCTCCGGGATGAAGGTCAGAGCAAAGAAAGAATGCAGCAGCCTCTGAACGAGCGCCGCGCACAGCGGGGGCTCATAAACCACTTGACTGCCACTCTGGTAGCTGCAGAGCCACTGGCCCGGTGTCTTACAGTAATACACCAGACTCATTAGGTCTTCTCAAGCACTCGTAAACACCGCTAAGCCTAATGACCAGGCTTCGGCGGGAAGCACCACGCCACCGAGCTGCGCCGTAAATATCAACCGGGCAGCAGTGGCGATCGAGAGCAAGCACCCGTCTTTTCTTCTGCACAGTCCCCCGACTGTTCCCTCACCAAAGCAGCAGCTTTTACAAAACCTACAATCACCACTAACTCGCTCCAGATGTTCCTACTGTAGACTGTACAAAGAATCCTCCTCTGCCATCCATACGTAATTACTTCCTATGCAAACAATTTGTCTTTCTGTTTAATTCGTCACATTTTCCCCTCATCTCCTTCATTTAAGTGTCTGAGGGTCCTTGTCTGAGCACGCGGGAACCTGAGAAGCACTGGACAAACTATAAAATAAACACCTGAAATTCAACGACCCTCCCGAACGGACTGAAAGAAAGAGTTTTTTTCGTCCTCCGTCTGCGCAGGCCCAGAGAAAGCCCTTCATTTAGCCCCAGCTATCAGAGGCTCCTTTGTTCGTTGACGTCTGTCATTAAGCAATCAGCCAGGACGTCCCGATTCTTCCTGTTGGCCAGAGGAAGGGCTTTGCCGCTGACTTTCAGAGGAGAGCTGCAGTACGTCAAGAAAGAAAATGATTATTTCAATCTACCAAACCTTCCCCCCTCGTCCTGCTGCCCGAGCGAGAAACATCCGTATTGCATTACTCTCCCGCTTCTCTTTCCAGCGCCGCCGGTTCTCTTTCCAGCGCCGCCGGTTCTCTTTCCAGCGCCGCCGGTTCTCTTTCCAGCGCCGCCGGTTCTCTTTCCAGCG
>JBBIGC010000001.1:8794405-8805247 GCA_037576955.1 Lepidarchus adonis
ATTGGGGCTCGGACCCGGATTCTATAAACTCTGTAAAGCTGCTTTGTGACAATGTCAGTTGTAAAAAGCGCTGTATATATAAATTTGACTTGACTTGACTTGATACAGTAGTGCTGCATAGTAACAGTAGTGGTGCACAGTTACAGTAGTACTGCACAGATATTATAGTGGTACACAGTTAAGGTTCTGGAGCACAGTTACAGTAGTGCTGCAAAGTTACAGTAGTGGTGCACAGTTACAGGTGTGCTGCACAGATATAATAGTGTTACACAGTTACAGTTATGGTGCACAGTTATAGTAGTGCTGCATAGATACAGTAGTGCTGCACAGTTACAGGTGTGGTGCAAAGATATAGTAGTGGTGCACAGTGACAGATGTGGTGCACAGATATAACAGTGGTGCACAGTTACGGGTGTGCTGCACAGTTACAGTAGTGCTGCACATATATAGTAGTGGTGTACAGATAAGGTAGTGCTTCACAGATATTGTAGTGCTGCACAATTACAGTAGTGCTGCACAGATACAGTAGTGCTGCACAGATATAGTACTCCTGCACAGTTACAAGTGTGGTGCAAAGATATTGTAGTGCTGCACAGATACAGGTGTCATGCTCAGACACAGTAGTGGTGCACAGATACAGTAGCGATGCACAGTTACAGTAGTGCTGCACAGTTACTGTACAGTAGTGGTGCACAGAAACAGTAGTGCAGCACAGTTATGGTAGTGCTGCACAGATAAAGTAGTGCTGCACAGTTACAGTATTGCTGCACAGTTACAGTACTGGTGCACAGTTACAGTAGTGCTGCACAGATATCGTAGTGCTGCACAGTTACAGTTATGGTGCACAGATATAGTAGTGGTGCACAGTTACAGTTATGGTGCACAGATATAGTAGTGGTGCACAGTTACAGTTATGGTACACAGATATAGTAGTGGTGCACAGTTAAAGTTATGGTACACAGATATAGTAGTGGTACACAGTTACAGTTAAGGTGCACAGATATAGTTGAGGTGCAAAGTTACAGTAGTTGTGCTGCTGACACTCAACAGAAGTGCCGCCATCTGCCAAGAAGAGGTGGAACACAAAACAGTGAGTGAGTTGTGGACAGAGCGGGAGAGTCCGCAGTTCTGAATGAGCAAAAACAGGGTGGAAGGAGCCCGCAAAGTAGCCGAGAGCAACCAGAAGATACAAAGCCGCTAAACCAGCCAGCTCATATCAGCTGCTGATCGCCAGGGAGGGAAAGCCACACCTCCTCATGCTCAATGACACCGCCCCTTTACACTAACTACAAATAAGGCCTCAGATCCTTACCCTCCTGCTTCCAGCACATTACCTTCAAGAACTGGCTGTTCACTCACTGCCAAATATATCCCACCCTGTGACAGATGACTTTTCCAGTTAGGTGTTACTGGTGTTAATATTTAGGCTGATTGATGTATATTATGGGTGGGACAAAATATTGATTTGTCAATATACTGTCGTCCTTACTCTCGTGATAAGATAACTGATACACTGACAGTAAAATGCATTTTTAATAAAAACATGCCCCACCAAACTGACTCGCTGGTGGTGCTAAGTCATGTCTCCACTAGGTGGAGCTGCTTAGATGCAGGAAACTTGGGTGAAAGTTGAAGGGGAAGTTACCAATAGGAAGAAGCAGAGAAATTTTGGCTGAAAGACGCCCCCAGCCACATTTAAATTTAAAGTCTCGGTTCTCTTTTGCTTTTAGAACATTAAGCACCAAAATGTTCTAATAACGTTTCAGATTAAGGAAAGATGTTCCTGTATTTATTTGACTATTTTATTATTGATATTTTTATTTCAAAATGTTATTATATGACTTGGTTGGTTGTTGTGAGAGAAATGTTCTGGCCAAAGTTAATATCTTTATTAAACTGCCCCTGCGTCGTTTATTAGTATCTTCAACATTACACAATTTATTGACATATTATTGTAATCAGAATGGATTTATAAAACCGGGAGTATTTGAAAACAGCATCACAATTATTTATATAAATTAACGTGATGTATTGCTATGTCATTGTTTTGCAATATATCGATTATCACAAAATCGTAGCATTGCAATATTATCGTTATCAAGGGCCATGTTTCACGTATCATATCGTGAGACCCTTTGATTCCCACTTGTGTCGTATAGTATATAAACATGGTAATTCAAAGTGAAAGTGGATCATATCTTTAATTCTCTGGAAAGAAAATGAACAGCATCTGTGTTGCCTCATCAAAGCTCTTGCTTCTACCTGGTTCACGGTCCATGTGTGAGGTCGCTAAGACCGGCAGCTGTGCGGTACAGATATAAATCCTGTTTCTCCAACACAGACCACAATGGGCTTGGATCAATGCAACATGAAATATTCACACCTAAAGTGTAGTGCGGTTCTGCGAAAGGCCAGTCCTTTACGACTTAATTAGTTATTAGTGCCAGAACGCTTGCCGGGATGTTGTCCATGAATAATAGACGACGCTCTGAAGGTCATTAAAAGGAAGGCATTTCTCCATCAGGCGGGGGAAGCCGTCTGAGTGGCGTGCCAAATGCTGGCAGATTAACAATGCCACCACGGAGCAGCTCCCAGCGCGCGGACCACCAGTATAGGCAAGGCGGGGTAATTTGTCAAGCACTCTAGCAGGGCCATCTGTGGCACAGACTGACAAATGTCCCCCTCTTTTGTCATAAGGACACATGTCTCACCAGCGCTGGATTAATGCACCTTTCGCTCCCCGTTTATTTGTCACCCAGGTATTTATCTGCATTCTGTCTCGAATCGCTCACACTGTATTACTGCGCTGTTGACAAGCCAGGAGATGGGCTCACCCTCGACCTGGAACCGGCACTTGGGATTAGACATGGTGAGGATGAAGACAATGGGGGTGAACACTTAACAGAACAGAAAAAATTACTTGTGGGCTTGTTTTCCTGTGTTCTTTTAATTAGCCGCAATTCATTAACACAAATCCCTGAAAGCATTGTCAGCTTTGATATGCTAAGGGCTCAAAGAAAGTGACTGGAATGTGGTTTAGAACAACACCCATGTTTCGTAATAGCATTTAAAAAATAATTTTACAGTTATTTTAATTTTTAATAATTATCTTTATTTTGAATGCTTTAAAAATTTCTCTTCAATTTTACATTTCAAATTTCATTTTGTTTTTCATGTGCAGCACTAAGCTTATGTATGAAGTGAAATGAAAGTGGCTATTATGTCTTTGTGAACACACATCACACACGCTGCACCACAATGAAATGGTCCTCGGCATTTAACCCAAAACACTTGCATACGTGGAGCAGTGGGCAGCTATAAACACCACCCTAGGAGCAGTGAGGTGGAGACTGTACTTTGCTCAAGGGTTCCTCAGTGGTGCCCTGGTTGGGCAACCTTTCGATCTTAGGGGCAAAGTCTTAACTACTAGCTCTCCACTGCCCACTTTTTAAAATTGTATTTATTGATTTATTTAAGAAAAAAATACATAGAAATGAGTTGTTTTTAATTATTATTCTTTTTTAAATAGAGAATAGAATAGAATGCAATAGAACAAACCTTTATTATACCACATATGAGAAATTTCAGTGTTACAGAGCTCTTTACAAAGAAAGGAATATATAAGAAAAAAACACCAACAAAGTATGCTCAGTTAATATATACACAAAAACATTTAAAAAATAAAATCACAATCTTATATAAATAAACACCAAGAAGTCTCCAGAAGTACTGTATGTACAGAAAATGCATAGGTGTGATACAGATTAGATTAAATTAAGACATGCAAAGTGCACAGCACACTATGTATAAATAGCAGCAATTGAGAAGAGATGATAAATAGATGAACTGTTATACTGTGTTATAGAGTCTGACAGCTGCTGGTAGAAATGACCTGCGGTATCGCTCCTTCTTACACTGTGGTTGTTACAGTCACTACTGAACGAGCTGCTCAGGGCTCCTACAGTCTCATGTAAGGGGTGGGAGATGTTGTCCATGATGAATGCCAGTTTGTTCAACATCCACTCCTCCCCAGTCTGCTTGATGGGCTTTAGTAAACAGCACAGAACAGAACTGGCCCTCCTGACCAGCTTATTGAGTTTTCCCTTGTCCCAGTCTACAATTCCACCACACCAGCAGACCACAGCAACAAAGGATGGCAGACGCTACCACAGCATCATAGAAAGTCCTTAGTAGACTCCAAAGGATCTCAGCCGCCTTAGCAGGTGAAGACGACTCGTATTTGTGGAACAGTTGTTATTTGTTCTCCTTCACTGTTTCATTGCACAGACCCTGGATGTTCACTGGTGTAATGGGGGGGCGACTTCTTGCTAAAGTCACTCACCAGCTTCTTCATCTTGCTGGCATTGATGCCCAATCAACAATGGCAGTGTAGTCAGAGAACTTCTGGAGAGGGCATGTGTCTGTGTTGTAACTGAAGTCCACAGTGTATAATGTGAATAGGAAAGGGGCAAGTACTGTCCCTTGTGGTGCTCGCGTGCTACAGACTACCACCCTGGACACACAGTCACGGAGCCTCACATACTGGGGTCTACTGGTGAGGTAGTCAATAATCTACGCAGACATGATGGCTTATGCGTATACACATTTTTATACCTCTTGTCGTTTGGCCATAACTCTCCATTTTCCTCCCAAAATTTGTTCCATTGAAATGAAGTAAGTGAACTCCAGGGCTGGACATAATTAAGTGAACCCCAGGGCTGGGCGAAAGTAAGTGAACCCCAGGGCAAGAGCTATGGGACAGAGCAGTGTTCACCCTGGACAAGAGGCCCAACCAATAACATCACAAGATAGAGACAGACAACCATTCACACCATTCACAGCAGCCAGTCAACCTGAACCACAAGCCTTTGGACTGTGAGAGGAAACTGGAAAACCTGGAGGAAATCTTGGAGGAAACCAAACACAGGACCTTCTTGTCAGGTGTCGTCCTGTTTTGTGTTACATGTGCTTTTGTTTTGAAATTTCTAGCCATGTGTATTTTGTTTTGCCCTTGTCTGTCACGTGTATGTGTCACATGATATTCCCCAGGTGTTTCTAGTTTGTCTTAAAGTATTTAAGTTCCTTGTGTTTCTGCCTTAGGTGTGAGTCTTCGCTAAAATGTGATGTTGCATGTGTTATGGTATTCCTGTTCTGTGTTCCAGTATTTATGTATATAGTATAAGGTTAATAAAACCAAGTTGCTGTCTTACTCCTAAGTCTGAGCTTACTTCGAATCACCCCACACGTCGAAGAAGTAGCGACTTAAGGAGAAATGGAAGAAGGAAGGTCTTACCCAGGATCCAGACTGGTGATAAGACGGCGAAACTCTCGGGTTGAGGATATTTCCTACCAAGTGCACCAGAGAAGTAAGGAGCCTCAGCATTCGGATTTCTGGCTTTTCCAATTCAATGAACTGGCGAGAAGTGTTGGAGAGAAGAATCCGAGTACGCTGATGGTCGGTGCAGTAAAGGTCACCCCGGGCAGAAGGGCTAAGAAAGCCTCAAGGTCTGGTAGGAGCGACAAGGTTCCCAAAGGAGACATTCACTGCATGTCTCTGCAGCCTATGGAGGAAGAAAGCGCGCTCGCATGGCTACCAATGAGAGTGGAAGGCCCATCTCCTCAGCCAATGGAGGTCAACAGTGCTCCTCCAAGTCAGCCAATGGAGGCCGACAGTGCTCCTCCAATTCAGCCAATGGAGGTCGACCGCTCGCCTTCGAGGCAGCCAATGAGAGAAGACGGCACGCTACCTGGGACGCCCAAGAGTGGGGAAAGCACGTCATGGCTGCAGCCGGAGAAAAGGGCATTGAGGGTCCGTTGGGCCCTGTGAGCAGCGAGGGCTTAGACAATTTGGGTTCAGAAACGGTGAGTTCTGTCCCACAGTGCTCGGAGAAGCCGAAGAGCGGCACGCCTCGGTCACCAATCTTTGCAAACCCGGAGAATGAACTCGGCACAGACGAAGTCCACACAGATCAGTGAAGCAGAATGGCATCCACAAGCGGGAGCTGCTCCCATGGTGGGACAGAACGTGCAACAACAGATGCCGCAGACTTCTGGGTTTCAGACACTGAGTAGGCCTCCTTATTGTTATGGAGGTGAAGTAAACAAACCGCTGTTTGGTCCTGCAAGTTTTAGCCCGCCCATGATGTGTGTAAACAGAGACAGCATGTTCGCTCCAGTGTCAGTGGATCTGCCTGGTGGCCTTCCCGCAAGGCTAGTCTATGTTCCAGTATCGTGTGCTGTGATATTTGGGATTTTCTTATGGACTCTGATCAGTATGTTGCCCTGTGGTTTGTTTCCAGGGGTGAACCCTATGTTTTCATAGGCATGTTGTTTACTTGCCATGTACAGTATAGTCTACATGCCTCTTATTTCGTTTTTTGCCCATCATTATGTATTGCTTTATGGAGTTATGTGTTTTGGTATGTTTCCTGTTTCTTTGTAGGAGTGAGTGTGTTAGCCTATGCCTTTGTCTAGAAACGTAGTTCCTGGTTTTGTTTGTGTATGCGCCCTTGTATGTCAAGTTTATGGTCCTTTTTATAACTTCGTCGGTTTTTTGTCTTGTGGTTTTGTCTTGTGGTTTTGTCTGTGGGTCCCTGTGCCATGTTCTGTAAGTTTAGGATTTTGTTTCATGTTTTGTCTAGTCTCTTGCTCTTTAGAGTGTGTGTTCTGTGTTCATGCATGGTCTTGTGTCTTAGTCTTGTTTGTTCAGTCCAGATGGTGTTGGTCTGTATGTCAGTTTGTTATTTTCTTTGCTGGTATTTCATGTTGCTATTGTCTACTCTGTTCTTTGGCTGTTAGTCTGTATGTGTCTGTCTGTCCTGTCGTCTTAGTTGAGTAGTGTCAGGAAGTGTTAAGCGTTTTGGGTTAGTTTTGTGTTCAGGGATTTTAGTTAGTTTAGGTTTAGACTGGTTATAGTATGTTGGAGGGGTTCCTGTCTCATGTTATGTTCTAGGTTTGAGTTAAGTTTTTGTCAGCCATATAGATGGGTATTTTTGTAAAGAGGTTTTGAGCTGTAGAGTCAGGGTTTCAAGTCAGAGTTTCGAGTCAGAGTTTCGAGTCAGGATTTGGAGTCAGTTGTTGTGAGTGCATTGTGGAGTGTCTGTGTGTTTCTGTGTCTGGGTTTCTGTTTGTCTTTCCCTGGTTTGTTTTTAGTCCTACCCGGTTTGCTTAGGTCTTTAGGGTTTAGGTGCATGTGGTCATGCACCTTAGGGGTGGGGCTATGTCAGGTGTCGTCCTGTTTTGTGTTACATGTGCTTTTGTTTTGAAGTTTCTATCCACGTGTATTTTGTTTTGCCCTTGTCTGTCTTGTCTGTGTATGTGTCACATGATATTCCCCAGGTGTTTCTAGTTTGTCTTAGAGTATTTAAGTTCCTTGTGTTTCAGCCTTAGGTGTGAGTCTTTGCTGAAATGTGACGTTGCTTGTGTTATGGTATTCCTGTTCTGTGTTCCAGTATTTATGTATATAGTTCAAAGGTTAATAAAACAAAATTGCTGTCTTACTCCCAAGTCTGCGCTTACCCCGAATCACACTTCTAGCTAGTCCATAGCTGACATTGCCATTAGCAAGATGGCTCCTAAAAATAATAAAATCACACATTTAAGGATAATAATATGCACAGATCAGCCAGAACATTAAGACCACCTGTCAAGTGAGCAGGTCCCTCATGATCATGTGTGTCTGACCCCTTTTTATCAGATCAGCATTAACATTCTGTCCAACAGTAGTGGTGTTTGGGATCTGACCACACTTAGCAACGAACCTTGGATCAGTGTAGGGACTAACTGCTGCAGAACACTCCACAAGACCTGCTGTTCTGGAGATGCTCCATCACAATAAGGCCTCACACTCCTGTTCCCAACCCATCACCTTAAAGAACTGACTGTTCACTTCCAATATTTGCTTTAAACCTTTTGTTCAGGATCTTCAGTGCTGCTGTGTGCAGAGATCAATGCAGCCAGAAGAACAGTAGAGAAATTCACACGTCTGTTTTGCGTCAGAAGCTGAATTTTACACGTGAGAACATGATCTGACTGACACCTGGCGGACGGGTGAACTGTGGAAATGGCAGCTGTTCCTTTAAGCACAAGCACATTATCCTCCCGCACAAAGCCTGCTGTCCATTTATGATGGAGACCCTCTTTTGTTTGCTCTGCGATATGAGAAAAGTCTGCCCCGGGTGCCCTCCCCCGAGAGCCACTTTGGTGCTGCCAATCTATTTTATGGCTTGCTTAGCAAGGAGCTTTACATTTTGCCATTTGGTAAATATGTTGGACCACCATTAGAGCAGGTCAGGGTCTAAAACATCCTAATCTGATCCCAGTCAATGGGATACTTCACTGGCAAACGTCCTCAGTCCCTTCACTTGACAGCAATTTATGTGGAGAGGCCTCTCTGCAGGAGAGCAGCTCATATCCACCTTAATCACAGGGGCCATGAAGAACCAACATCCAGCCATTTAACATCCATTATTCCTGTCTTTCCTGATGCACTGCGTTTCCTGATGGTGTCTTTCAACCTTCTTTGCCCTAATGTCTCCTCAGAGAGCCATTCATCTGCTTTTGTCCCTTTTAACACTCCTTCAAATCTGACCTTAACCCCTAAAAGGGTGGGCCGGCTCTGGAGGTTGACCTGGGACCTGAGAAGACTTGGGTGTTGACCTTGAGGCTTGGAGTCATGGCTTGGCAGAGATTTTGTTTGGCCAATGGAGGGTGTGAGGGCATGGGTTGATGGATTTTAAAAAATGATTAGAATGGGATTAGAATGGGACAAATTGGGGACAGAAGAGATGTAGTCGCAGAAAATGTTTAGGGTAAAATGGGTGGAACTGGTGCCAGTGCAGGTTAGAACCTAGGGTAACAGGTACTTCTCGAAATGTGAGGAGGTTATCAAGGATAACAAGGCAGAGCTGGTTCCATTATCAGCACCAGCACCAACACTAGCATCAGCACCAACACCAACACCACCAGCACGGAACCAGCAACAGCACCAACACAGCACTGAACCAGCATCAGAAGTAACACCAGCACCAAACCAGCATCAGTACCAACACCACCATCAACACTGAACCAGCATCAGCACCAACACCACCGCCAGCACCGACCCAGCATCAGTACCAACACCAGTACAAACACTAGTACCAGCATCAGCACAATCAGCATCAACACTCACATGGCAGAAGAGGCTCTATGCTGTCTTTATTGTTGGATGTGCTGCCACAGTCTGACTGACCCCATAGTTGTTCCTGACCCGTTTCAGTAGAAAATCACTGAAGTGTATGAGCTGGATGAAGCTCTGAGTGATGTATGAGTGATGAACTGCAATCAAACTCTCACTGCAATGTATCAGCAGACCCCAGAGGAAGCGCTGGCTCAGCAGGTGTCTGCACTCATATGATAATGTTTTCCAGTTTGTCCCACTAGTAATCTCCAGATCTCCAGCACTGGTGTCATTTTATTTGACGTTTTCCTCCTCTCCTTCATACCACCCAAGCGCCGCATGCATGGGAAGCACGACTCAGGGTGAATATCAATATTTATGATGGAATACATTGTCAATATGGGCTCCGAGCAAGGACGCTGAGTGGCTGGCATCAAAAATCATGCCTCTGAAATTGTCTTAAAGCAGAAATACTGTCTGCACCCAGATTGGAATCTGTTCTGGACATGGAGAAAGAGCAGAGCAATCTTCATATAGGTCTAATCAGAAATGAAATACAGACACAGGGGCTGTTTGCAGGTTATCTCCCAACGGCTCTTAATCTTTATTAGCATTTTTCCATTCCAAATGAATTTACGTCTGCTTAGAAATAAACAAAATGAATTGCTCCATCACGCCACGTGTAGATTCATCCATTCTTTTTTTCCTACTCTTAATTTCTGAAGAACCGCACTTTCGCATTGTCATATTTGGCGTAGCTTAGTGTCTGATCCAGTGCATGGTTTATTTTTCCTATCCTGATGTAAGTTATGACCTTTTCCCAGCATCACTATGAGAATACAGTGTGAAATGAAGGGCTTTAGTGTAAGACCAGCCGTCTAAAAACAGTCTCTTCTTTAATAATGGCATCTGTGCGCCGCCGGCTTATTTGATCTCCCTCCGCAATGACACGACCCTAACCTTTCCGCACCCAGACGCCCTCGCCGCGCTTCATGTAAGACAAAGTCATATCAGATGCAGAAATATCTCACAACGTGATCGCAGAAATGCCCATACATCTATTTCACTCCCAGATCAGCCAAAACATTAAGACCATGGCCAGGTGAAGCAACCATTTACCTATTTTCATTTAAGCGGCACCTGTCAGGGGGATGGGATAAATTAGGTAGCAAGTGAACAGTCAGTTCTTGATGAGTTCATGTTTGGAAATCTGATTTCTGTTTTGCGGGAGAGCGGTCGACCTTGATCCTTGATCCTGTAGAGAGCGGTCTACAGGATCCTCAATGGATCTGCTCCCAGATACATGGAAACAGTGATCCAGACCTACACATCCACCAGATCAGCGAGAGAACAGAGACTGGAGATTCCATCCCATGTAGAATCAAACACCACTCCAGACTCTACTGCTTTGTTCTCCCTCACTGGTGGAACAAGCTGCCCAGATACTAAGAACCGCAGTCTATGTTAAAGAAGCTCCTTAGGACTCAACTGTTCCATGACACAGGCACACAATACCTCCAGCTAAATACTACTGTACTTACGTTAAAGCACTTTAACATATTTATTTAATGTATGAGACAGCTTTAGAAGAGGAATGTCCTGGATTATTTGTAGTTCTCCCAGATAGTAATGTACCCTATATACTTCATGTTGTAGTTCTCCCAGATAGTAATGTACCCTATATA
>JBBIGC010000001.1:8809082-8822989 GCA_037576955.1 Lepidarchus adonis
GACACACAGCAGCACTGACACACAGCAGCACAGACACACAGCAGCACTGACACACAGCAGCACTGACACACAGCAGCACTGACACATAGCAGCACAGACACACAGCAGCACAGACACACAGCAGCACTGACACACAGCAGCACTGACACAAAGCTTTACAGAATCAGCAGATGAGCTGGACTGATACAGCATCGCATACTACACCACGCGAGCGTCTGAATCAAACGTTTTTCTGACGTTCATGGCGTCTGTTGAGCGCAGATTGAACGCTCACAGTGTTTCTGCATGTTTGAGTGAATCTGAGCGTCCACACTGCCTTTCAGAGCTGGCGTTTGTTCGGCTGCACGTTCAGATGGCGTCAAAAAACTTTGTGTGCCATGTTCACTTGGCCGAAATCCCGATGAGCGCAAAGAAAATGCCTACATTACGTTTACATGTCCAATACAGTTCTGATTATTATTATTATTGCTGTATCATATTAACATTATTATTATTGATGCAGTTGTTATTACCATTGTTATTTTTATTATTCTTACTATTGTTGTAGATGTTACCAGTATCACCATTATCACCATTATTATTATTGTTGTTTATATTATTACTACTATTGTTGTTACCATTATCGCAATTCCAACCATTGTTATTGTTGCTGTTAATATTATTGCTTATTTATTATGATTATTATTAATACTACTATTAATGTTGTTACAAGAATTGTTATTACTATTTTACTACTGTTATTAATTATTATTCTGATGATTATTATTGTTAAAAACAGCAATAATACTACATTTGTATACCACATTTCAAGCCAAACAAGAGAAAAGGATCATTAAATATTAAATAATTTAAGTAAATTGTCCAAATTGTAAAGGGCATTAATGAAACAGGAGCAGCGAATTAGACACAGAACTAAGTATTTAAATGTGTATGGTTTTATTAAAAACAGTATTAAAAGTTTTGGCTCCACTGCTTTTTAACAAACTTTCACTCACATCCCGATCCACACTGCTGCACATGATCCACATTCTCCCAAATAAATATTAACAACTCCCCACAACACGCACCCTGCTGTTTGTTTAGTTTATATTTTTCTTGCTTTTTTATTTTTAAACTGCATGCTCTCATCCCTGAGGAATTCCGACACTGGTGTCCAAATCCTCAACCAGGCAACATCAGCCTGCTGAAATATTTATGAGGGAGTTTACAACTGTCACTGTTATTTAAAGAAGCAGGCAGTCGAGTCTGAGAGCGCTACTGCACTTCCATTAAACTTTCATTTTTGTCCCACATTACAATCTCAGAACAAAGCCATTATTTAACAGAGACAACGTTTCTCTACACATAATTATTTACACCTTAAACGAGCAATTGGCCTGCGCCAGTCGGCTGTAATGCACTTCATATACCTGTGTAAAGCTGAGGTGGAGGGGGCACTTCTGCAGAGTGGGCGTTCCGCTCGGTCATTCTATCATATACTGTAGAAATGGAAAGGGAGTCTAGTGCTGTAAAATCAAAAACTACTCGAGGACAGTGCACTGTGGTGTTTGGGTCTGACCGGGCCGTGAGCTTGGTACAGTGCACTGTGGTGTTGGGGTCTGACTGGGCCATGAGCTGGGGACAGTGCAAGGTGGTGTTAGGGACTGACCGGGCTGTGAGCTGGGGACAGTGCACTGTGGTGTTGGGGTCTGACTGGGCCATTAGCTGGGGACAGTGCACCGGTGGTGTTGGGGTCTGACTGGGCCGTGAGCTGGGGAAAGTGCACTGTGGTGTTGGGGTCTGACTGGGCTGTGAGCTGGGGACAGTGCACTGTAAACACTCATCAAACGGAACTGGGAAACTCTGCCTCTACAATGAAGACACATGCACAAACCCCCCAAAAAAGGGGTCCCCACAATGGCGTTCATTTAATGGCCCCATACAAAAAGCACTTCAGACTTTTATTTACACTGAATGTCAATTTTTAATTGCTCAACATTAACCTGAAAAATACACAAAGCAAAACAAATGTTTGTTAATTGTTTCCCCTACACACAGAATGAAATAACAGCCCTAATCAAATCAAATGTACTCAATTAAACAGGAAAATGAGCTTTGTTTCGTACTTTCAGGGGTAAAAATCACTGTTCAATGGTTAACCCTGTGTGTTTTGTTTCATGAGAATTAGTCTCTAGTAGCCTGTAATGTGAATTTATCATTTTCAACAATCAAAAATTAAAGGGCAACAATTTCCCCATGGCTATGAACCACACATGCCCAGCAAAAAATAAAATGAAAATTCTATTTCCATATTCTGTATCATTTTATATAATAACACCGATTTTTCTAGGATTTCTGAAAAATTCTTCAGGGACAACCTGGCAAATTATTCTCGAGATCAAGCATTACAGTCCACCTTGATTATGATGGAAGGCGGGCAGGTTTGAAAACACAAAGGATTTCGACATAATGAAAGTACAGGACACCAAAAAACGACCATCGCCTAACATCTCCGCACTCTCTGATGTGTGGAGACGGTTAGACTGACAGAAACGGCATGTCTGCCATGTTTAAATGGGATGGAACTTGAAGGCTTGTGCTTTGACATGTTTGAACAGGTTCTTTCAAAGACACACCGCTCTGAAAGTGTGTCTTTAGTTTGGGTTTTACACTTGAACATCACTCAGCGTCCTGTTCACATTCTCCAGCATCTACTCCCTGCGGTTCCTCTACAGCGGGGTTTCTTCTGGGCTCCTCCTAAAGTCCAAAGGCTGCTCTACATCACCCATAGGTGTGAATGTGTGTGTGAATGGTTGTCTTCTGTGATGCCCTGGTTGAACCAAGCTTTTGGGTCCATAGTCAGCTGGGATTGGTTCCAGCTTCCCCATCACCAAAAATGGATAAGGGGTCTGGAGAATGAATAAAAAGTTGAAGAGGAAGTTCGACGTCCGTGGTTCAGACTGAGATTTCTTTACAGTGGTGGCGAATGGAACCACATCTGTTGGATCTCCTCTCCACCCCCGTGAAGCGAGTCTCTGGGTGTTCCTGTGGAACGGCGATGATGGTAGAACAGTGAATCTGCAGCATGTACAGTGTGTATGGAGCTTTGTAGTAACCAGACGTCTGGTTCCATTCGCCGTCAGTGTGAACGACTCATTTAATTATACAGAAATGTGCAGAACATTGGAACACTAGATGGATTATCTATGATTGTATGGCCAATCATTATCTAGAACTGAACTACACAGCGTAGTATACTTTTCCAGGGAAACGCCCTCCGAGTCCGGGGAGCAGGGTTCATTTTCCCTGGGGTTTAGCACGGATGACACTGTGTGCGACGTGTGACTGATGTATTACTTGGAAATGCGACCTGTAAGTTTGATTCATTTTCACTGCGTGATCAGCAGCCGAGCACCAGCTTCTCGCTTCCAGGATGAAAGTAATGACAGGGCGTCAGAACGAGGCCGGCGACGCGGACGGGCAGCGTGCAGCTGGGTGAGTGATGGAAGCTGAAATGACTTCAGTGGTTCTAACACGCAGAAGAAAAACAGAAGTGCGACTGTACGTAGGGAAGTCTGGCTGAGATGGAGTAGAGGAGGAAGTGGTTTGTGTGGACTGAGTGGAGTCGAGCGTTGGAACAAGCTGTGTGTGATCTAAAGCTCCTGAAGTGGAACAGGCAAGAGAACAACAGAGAAGTCCAACAACTCTGACCCCTTTCCATCAGAGCAGCATTCTGTACAACAAGATCTTCTCTGAGATCAGACCTCACTCCCCACATACATCAGCGAGCAGTGGGGATCAGTTTGACCAGTTTGGATCGGACCTCACTCCCCAGGTGCAGCAGTGAGACTTGGGCGCCCATGACCCTGTAGGTACTAACTACTGCAGAGCTGGAACACTCCACAACACCTGCTGTTCTGGAGATGCTCCATCACAATAAGACCTCAGATCCTTACGCTCAGGTCAACACACAACATTACAGTCTGGACTGACTCATAACTGCCCCCATAGGTCAACACACAACATTACAGTCTGGACTGACTCAATACTGCCCCTACAGGTCAACACACAACATTGCAGTCTGGACTGACTCAATACTGCCCCCATAGGTCAACTCACAACATTACAGTCTGGACTGACTCATTACTGCACCCACAGGTCAACACACAGCATTACGGTCTGGACTGACTCACTACTGCCCCCACAGGCCAACTTACAACATTACAGTCTGGACTGACTCACTACTGCCCCCACAGGTCAACACACAACATTACAGTCTAGACTGACTCTCTACTGCCGAGTTGGTTTATGAGGACTTCTTCCATCATATTCTCCCCATAATATTAGAGAAATGAGTGGTGAACACTAGAGTAAGCTCATGGGCTTACTGATCAAAGATTAATGACAAAAAATAACACATACTTTGTTTCCTCACAGTTGGATTATTGCTCATTTTGGTTAGGAGTAGAAAAAAATCAACAACAAAAAACAATAAACAAACAAATACATTATTTTACCAGCTTATTTCTGTTTTGTAACAGTGAACAGGTTTTGAACATTTCCGAGTGCTGATTGGATTACAGTCCAGGTACCGAGTGCTGAGTGGTTGGCTTTCTTTCTTCAGCGACCTGATTGGTTGGTGTTCTAGCTACTCAGAGCTGTTTAGTTGGCATTCTGTTTACAGTGAGCTGTATGGTTGGTGAGCTGAGCAGCTGATTGGTTGTTGGTGCTCAGTGAGAAAGTGCTGTAATTGGAGCATGTAAAACATAACAGTTGAACTAATTAACACTTCTGTGTTCAGGAAACATAAAATGATCCATTAGAAAAAAACATTTTTGCACAACAAGCTCATTATGGACACTTATGAAAAAGAAGAAGAAAAAAAAATCTCGCTTACATGTAAAGATTACACATTCGTCCTGGAACAGGTGTGCAGTGTAAAATTGCTCGCAGCAACTCCCGTAAAAAAGAATATAAATTCAGCGCAGAGCACTTTCCCTCATGCCCCAGAGATTTAATAACTGAAAAATGACAAATTACAGAAGAATTAAACACTCTTCTCACTGGCCAGATTGCTTTCAGCGATTTTCACGGAATTCTCTGCGTAAGAAAGAGGTTAAAATGAAAACAGAGCAGGTTTAGTGTGAAACTAGAGTAGAACCGTTTACAGTGGTGGTGAATGGAACCAGACGTCAGGAGCAAATGAGTAACAACATCCATTACCAAGGAAAAGAGAAGATCAATAACCAATAACGGGCAGTTTCTCATATATGGAGTATATTGTAAAAATAGTCAATTTGTTTACTGACAGTATTGAATATAGTGTGTGTGTCTGTGTGTGTGTGTGAGAGAGAGAGCGAGAGAGAGAGAGAGAAAATGAACTCAGTTGCTCTCTCACTGATAGGCTTAATGCTGTACCGCGCTCTACACTCGACATCGCTCAGCTGTGGTTTATTTAATCCCACTGTAGATATTACAGCCCCGTGTTCCTGAAAGACTCATCTTAACTTAAAGAAAACAATTCCCTTCTCTTTTTCCTTTCCTCACTCTGTAAAGTAACTGCACAAACTGGAGGCTTCACAGTGAAAATTGTACAAACACAACAAAGTGAGTTTTTAATGCAACTGCACTGAGATTTAACTGCACAGAAAATCCAATTCAATTTAAAGCATCTGAATCGTTTTACAATTGTGTTCCTGCACAAATCTGGGGCTAAACATGAGACCAGATTTATTTAAAAAGCACATTTAAAACAATCCAGTGCTGAACATTCGAATCGACACAAATATAACAATAAACATAAGAAGAAACAAACAGAATTTTGGGGGAAAAAATCATAAATATTTCATATATATTTCAATATATAAAGAAGATATATGTCGTTTTTTACATTTAATTAAATAAAAAGTTATTATGTGACATTAAAGAACTGTGGTATGATTCGCTTAGATGTTTTTGTGACGTCAAATGAATTAATACATGTACATCCACTGTTTCAGCCTCCAGGTGTTTAGCCCCGCCCACTCACCTGACGCTATAAGGAGTGTTTCAGGTGCTGTCGGAGTGATGCACTCTACAGGGCAGTGTGTAGAAATGAATTATGGATATTTTCATATTTTAAAATTAAATCATTAATAAGAAAAAATTTGTCTTTTGGTAACTAAGTGATTTTGAACTTAAGATCTGAAAATGACACTGTTACAGTTCATTGCTCGTCCACAGTATAAGTACAAACCCTCATCCATTTAAACCCGTCAGTGCGACATCTCTCCCTCTGCGCTCTGTGGAAATCTTTAACCTGAAATTCTCTCTCTTATTGTTTATTTATTATTTATTTATATTCGTTTGTCTGTTATTACTATCATGTGTCGACCAGAGGAGGATGGGTTTCCCTTTGGAGCCTTGGTTCCTCCCAGTTTAGGGAGTCCAGCCTCTGTCGCTCAGTAGGGGCTCGGACCCGGTCACTGTAAAGCTGCTCTGTGATGGTGTCAGTTGTTTAAAAAGTGTTATACAGAGGATAGGAGGTAAAAAAGACATGGTGGAGTCAGCATGATATCTCCATCTGTGTGAAAGGCCTGAGTCTGCTCGTGAGCGGAGATGGTGGGTTCGGCTAAAACAGAGCTTTCGCATTATTTTGGAATTATGGAAAAGTGGGTGGAGGAGGGAGGCATTTGCCAGATGAAGGAAGCGTTTATTACCCCGAGGAGGTGAGTGATGGTGTAACATAAAACCGAGTCCAAATGGAACAGATGGAGGCTTGGTGAGTGTAAACCCCAAAATGTCTGCAGAAGCGTTTTTATTGGTGACTTATGAAAGTGATCTGTCAAAACAAGCCCAGCGTTAGTTAAATAATATGCTAATGAGCCGTAGCCGTCAGACTACAAATCACGGTTAAACCGTCAGTTGTTTTGGGGAATCTGAGCTTGACTTCTTGAAGGAAAATAAACCAACAAACCAACGGATGCGTGGGGACCGTCTGGGTGATGATGGTGTGAGCTTTGCTAAATCATGGTTCCTACAGGCCAAACATAGCGGCGATCAAACATCTGCAGATTTACTGCTAACTGACCAATCCTGAGACTCCAGAAGCACCAACGTGAGAAGATTTTTGATGAGCGGCTGGAAGATGAAATGTTCAGCCAACAGACTCTCAGCTGAGCCCACTATCGGCATGAGGACGTCAGAACAACTCCTTTCCATAAACATTTTACGGTTAAAATACCGTATAATTTAAGGTAAAATACACATTTTTAACAATTAAATGCATATTAATAAATCACATATACAGAAAGGTCCTTACAAAAAAATGAGTCCTTTTTAATGGTGTAAAAGTAAAAGCACCTTTAATAAAACGCTCAAAAAGGGCAACACAGAGCCTCAGGTGGGTGAATGTCTCCCTCTTGTGGACTGTGACAAAACACAGTAAACGCTTATGTAAGGGGTTTCGACTTACGGCACGTTGAGGAACAGAACCCAGTCTTGAGCCTGTACTGTATTTTATCTCTGTAGTGGACTGTTTATTCACCAAAACAGATAAATCACCATTATCTCGCATATTCCCTTAATTTTAATGAATGAATTTCAGGTTAAATGGACTTTGCACATTTTTGGTCTAGCGCCACCTGCTGGTACACTTTGACTAGTTCTTGGATATTTTGCTAGAACGTTGTGTTTTTTTAATAGTTGTGGTTGGGAAGATGGATGGGGACGGTGTTGGAGGCAGGTTTCATTTTTAATATGGTTTTCTAATTACCAACCAATCATTTTGTGTGGGTAGGCCCTCATTAGCTGACCAAAATGAAGGTAATTTTTTATTTATGCATTTATAAATTGATTGATTCATTGATGTCTGGCCTTGCGAGACCCGTAGACCATTGGCTTCTGTGCTATTACAACTGGAGTCAGTCAATACTGGGCGACACTGAAGCACTACACTGCAAATGTGGTTTTAATGTCAAAATACTGGATAAACACTAAAATTTAATGATAAATAACTTTTTGTATAGTTTGTGTGTTAATCAATCAGTAATTTCACACATTCTCTTCATTGTAACAGTAGTAACAGTTATTATGGTCTAAAACTGCGGCAGAAGAACTAGAACTAGTTAGTGACGTGGGAACCGCATTCTTCTACTTCCAGCACAGCAAATTCAAGAACTGACAGTTGAATAATATATCCCACCCCCTGACAGGTGCCACTGTAATGAAATAATTACAACCAGTACGTTTTAGGGTTAAATTTTCCAGCTGAGTGATGTGGGAGAGGGAGGACCACTGTAACACTGCCCCAGGTCCTCGCTTCTCCTAAATATCTTCTCTTATCTCCAGCTGTTCTGAGCACAGCTGCATTTTCTAATGACACGGTTTCTCATAATGGTTTGGTCAGAGGTTCCTGGACTGTGCTACTCAGCGTTTCACTCCTGTCTCCATATTAGAGCTTCAGTTGGGTGACATGGGTTGGGGCTTGGGGTGAGGTCTGCTTCGACCAAGGATCCATTTGTTTGTTTTCTGCGATGCCCAATCGTCTCTGCCAGCACCGGAGCTCAAAGGCATCAATACTTTTCCATCGCTCTTTTTTTAGTGTCCGCTGACCTCCATAAAGGAGCTCGCAGGAGGCCGAGCAGTCCTAATCTTTGTTTGTAGAGAAAGGTTATTAAATTTGAAGATTTCCTTCATCCTCGTTTTGCTGGTGTCACAGAAGGAGGCTGGTTTGAGCAGGTTTATGAGAGAGGAGCTGGTAAATCTGCATTAATGCTCGAGCTGTAGTGAAGAATACCTTTGTCGAGGTCCAAGACTAGGATTAGTCAAGTCTGCGTCAAGACCAAGTCCAAAAGACTGAGGCCGAGTGAAGAGTGAGGTGGAAAGTCCACTTGCAACCAATCACCGCACACTTTTGCAATAACCAATGACTGCACATTTTTGTCTAGACCAATCACTGCACATTTTTGTCTTAACCAATCACTACACATTTTTGTCTTGACCAATCACTGCACACTTTTGTCTTGACCAATCACTACACACTTTTGTCTTGACTAATCACTGCACACATTTGTCTGGACCAATTCCCATACACTGTCATCTGGACCAATCCCTGCACACTTTCACCTGGACTGATCACAGCACACTTTCGCCTAGACCCATCAACACGCACTTTCGTCTGGACCCATTACTGCACACTTTTGTCAGGAATAATCACCCTGCACTGTCGTCTGGACCCACCACTGCACACTTTTGTCTGGACCCACGATTTCACACTTTCGCCTGAACCCATCATTGCACACTTGCACTTGGACCAATCACAGTGCACTTTTGTCTAGATTGATCACCACACACTTTTGTCTGGAGCCATTGCAGCGCACTTTTGTCTGGAATGATCACCGCACACTTTTTCTGGACTGATCACCACACACTTTTGTCTGGACCCATCATAGCGCACTTTTGTCTAGACTGATCACCACACACTTTTGTCTGGAGCCATTGCAGCGCACTTTTGTCTGGAATGATCACCGCACACTTTTTCTGGACTGATCACCACACACTTTTGTCTGGACCCATCATAGCGCACTTTTGTCTGGACTGATCACCACACACTTTTTCTGGACTGATCACCAAACACTTTTGCCTGGACCCAGCACAGCACACTTTGGTCTAGACTGACCTCCGCACACTTTGGTCAGGACCAATCACTGCACACTTTCTTCTGGACCAAAATGAAACCACCACTTCTGGTTCCGTTGACCTCTTCTACGTTTGTTCAGGCTCTTCTCCAGACGGACCTTCTCAGATCTGATAGGGTTCCAATCTGATGGAGCAGTCCTGCCACCGGTGGTGCCCTCATCAGGAGAGCGTAGGTGCAGAGTGGGCGTCGGCTCCATCGGATTATGAAAACGAGAACTGTTGCAGTTCCAGAGATCAAATCTGCACCACATTTACAGACGAAATTATTGTGGATGTTTACATGCCAGGTGTGGGTGGAGTCACAGTGGTTCCTCTGCAGCTAACAGACTCCAACCAGCGGCGAGTGTTCTCACACACCATTCACACTACATCCATCTCTCCATCTCTCCTTTCTTCATCGTTCCCTCTCCTCACCTATCTATCCCTCCATTTCACACTTTCCTTTCATTATCTCTCCCTCCATTTCACTCTATGCTTTCTTCATCTTTCCCTCTCCTCATCCATCTATCCCTCCATTTCACTCTCTCCTTTCTTCATCTCTCCCTCTCTACATCCATCTAACCCTCCATTTCACTCTTTCCTTTCTTCATCTCTCCCTCCAGTTCACTTTCTCCTTTCTTCATCTTTCCCTTTCCTCATCCATCTATCCCTCCATTTTACTCTCTCCTTTCATTATCTCTCCCTCCATTTTACTCTCTCCTTTCATTATCTCTCCCTCCATTTTACTCTCTCCTTTCTTCATCTCTCCCTCCATTTCACTCTCTCCTTTCTTCATCTGACCCTCTTTACATCCATCAATCCCTCCATTTCACTCTCTCCTTTTTTCATCTCTCCCTTTTCTCTCCATCCTCTCTCTTCATTTTGTGGTTTTCATGCATCTCTCCCTCTCTCTTCTCTTCCCTCCCCTCTTTTGCTCCATCTCTATTTTTTCCTTCTCGCCATCTTTTCCATATCTTCCACTCTGTGTCAGTAATCTCCTTCACTGCTATATTTAAGGTGGAACAGCAGTATTTAAGGAGGAACAGCAGTTTTTAAGCTCCTTCACTGCTATATTTAAGGTGGAATAGCAGTATTTAAGCTCATTCACTGCTACTGTATATTTAAAGTGGAACAGCAGTATTTTAGCCTCTTTACTGCTATATTTAAGGTGAAACAGCAGTATTTAAGCCCCTTCTCTGCTATATTTAAGGTGGAACAGCAGCATTTAAGCTCCTTCACTGCTATATTTAAGGTGGAACAGTAGTATTTAAGCCCCTTTACTGCTATATTTAAGGTGAAACTGCAGTGTTTAAGCTCATTTACTGGTATATTTAAGGTGGAACGGCAGTATTTAAGCTCCTTCACTGCTATATTTAAGGTGGAACAACAGTTTTTAAACTTCTTCAGGGCTATATTTAAGGTGGAACAGCAGTATTTAAGGCAAGTAGGCAAATAAACAGACAGGCAAGCTGACAGGCAGACAGGGAGAAAGACATGTAGGTAAATAGATAGACAGGCAGGCAGACAGTTGAATGTAGTGTATTAATTTTGACCCTGAT
Source organism: Lepidarchus adonis (assembly GCA_037576955.1). NCBI lineage: Eukaryota > Metazoa > Chordata > Actinopteri > Characiformes > Lepidarchidae > Lepidarchus > Lepidarchus adonis. The sequence continues at coordinate 8,820,278 of JBBIGC010000001.1, forward strand.
CTTTAGAACCAGGCCATCGTACGTGATCAGACACATCAGACGTTCTTGAGACCCTCCTACAGAATAACCCCCCCCCCCCACCCCCCCGCCTGGCGAGCGCTCCGGGATGAGTGTGTGGTATTTGCGGCACCTAAGTTACAGCGAGGTCCAGCAGGAGCATTGGGAACCTGCCGTGGGCCTCTGAAGGTCAGCGGCTGCTTTTGTTTGAATAAATCTCACAGCGTCAGCAAAGAAGCGGCGAGAAATTAATTTCACAGAGCCACGGGAGGGAATTTCATTAAAATACAATTTTCACCAATTAGAATATTTTATTGTACAGCATCAGATGAGCCGTCGCTGAAACCTTTCATTCTTAATTACACGCCTCCACACAAAATAAAAAAATTAATGCTGCGCTAACGGTTCGCCACTGCGAAGACCACAGGGGGCGGAGCCTGAATTTGAGATCAGGACAGTGTCATTAAAGGGCCCTGTCCTGACCCCCTCCCTCCAGGGTCTCTGGGGGTTCTGTTTGGTTGCTGGGGACAACCACAGTGCAATGTGACCTTTTACCCCAATCCACACGTGGGTATTGGGACGGTACCGTGCTCAAGGGTCCCTCAGTGGTGCCTGGGCTGGGACTTGAACCCATGATCCTCTGACTGACCCCCTAACCTCTAGGACACTAGTGAACACTGGTAGAAATCACATGACCAGAGCTAAAAACTCCCCTCCCAACAAAACCCACTGTTTTCATTACTGCACCAATCAGCCACGTGAAGAACATTGACTCCAGTGGCGTCTGTCAGGTGGTGGGATGTATTAGGCAGAAAGGCAACAGTCAGTTCTTGAAGTTGATGCGCTGGAAGCAGGAGTGTAAGAATCTGAGGTCTTATTGTGACAGAGCATCTCTAGAACAGCAGGTCTTGTGGAGTGTTCCAGCTCTGCAGTAGTTAGTAGGTACCAGGGTCATGGGCGCCCAAGGCTCACTGATGAAGGATCCTGGCCATGACAGAAAGGGGTCTGAACACATTTGCTCAGTATTTGGTTTTAGTGTTATGGCTGCTATGCTATGATTGGCTGACCTCATTGACAACATTGGCCCGAAACACTCTTTATAACTTCTTGACGAGTGCGAGAGTAAGTGAGTGGGCGGGGCTAAACGGTTGTAGGTGGACGTGTTGGCTTCTGTGACATCACTAAAGTAATGAATTCTATACCGGACATGGGCCCTTTAAAGCACGTCCTGTTTGAGCAGCGGGACGTCTGGGAGTCGGCGTGTGGAAGTGATGTTTAACACATTGACCCCGAGAACGATGCCACTTCTGGTTTTTGTGCTCAATGCGATGCGCTGGAGCCTCAGAGACGATTTGGCGGCCGCCCCGAGGCCATCTACATTCAGCTTGTATCTTCACTGCCCACCAGCCCGTCTGCCCCCATAAATACATGCACACCAAAGGGAAATTTCCCGTCCGCGCGCCTTTAATATTTAATCAAGACAACAGAGTCTCAAATGAAATTAGCGGCAGTGCACGCTGGATCATACTGTCTGATCCGACGCCTCGTCCCGCATTCGCTATCAATTACAACTCTGACTTTAAACTAACTCATTTGTGCGGGATTGGCAATTAGATTTGGGGGGGAGGGGGAGCACACTCTCACTTGATTTCCCTCTGCCATTAATTTAATCTGGATGGCCCCCATCAGCAGATAGAGTCACCCGTCTCCCACAGCTCATCCCGGCAGCGTGGATTAATGCCTGGTGCACAGGGCCGTCCCATTACTCCACTGCCTCCATCGCCTGCAGGTTACCATCCACCAGACCCGCAGTAATGAGCCAGACCCTCCTTTATCTATACGATAAAATATTACAGATTCACACACTCAGAACCACCATGCGCTGAGCCACACACACACGCTACCGACACGTGTGTTACACTGCTGTGCAGAAAACCCCCCAAAAGACGTGGTCCCACACTAATGAGTGTTTGTAACTGTGTAGTGGTGTGATTAGGCAGGGGTTTCCAATAAAGTGACCAGTCATTAGAAGTAAAAAATGTTTCTAACAAAGTGGCCAGGAACTTAAAGTGAGAAAAAACACAACATGGGTGTTTCTAATAATGTGGCCGATGAGTGAAAGCAGAAGGTGTTTCTAATAAAGTGGCCAGTGACTGGACGTAAGAAAGGAGGTGTTTTCATTAAAGTGGCCAGTGAGCAGATACCCAGGGGAGGTGTTTCTAATAAAGTGGCCAGTGGCTGTTAATAAGGAGGTGTTTCCATTAAAATGGCCAGTGAGCAGATACCCAGGGGAGGTGTTTCTAATAAAGTGGCCAGTGATTGGAAGTAATAAAGGATGTGTTTCGATTAAAGTGGCCAGAGAGCAGATATCCAGGAGAGGTGTTTCTAATAAAGTGGCCAGGGTCCTTATAAAGTGAGAGAAACCACAAGGTGGGTGTTTCTGTTAATGTGGCCAATGAGTGAACCAAATTGTGGGTGTTCCAAATAAAGCGAACACTGAGTACAAATACAAACATAAGCATTGTGTGCAGTTTTGTAAAACTGTGAGGAGCTGTAATTTAATTTACTCTGGTTATTAAGGCTCAGGTGGTTGTAGTTATTGCCACAAAAGAGAACTAATACACAGAGGACTTCACTCCCAAGCCTAAACCAGCACACACACACTCACACACACACACACACGCAAGCACACACACGCACACACACACGCAAAAA
>JBBIGC010000001.1:8874322-8885531 GCA_037576955.1 Lepidarchus adonis
TCTCTCTCTCTCTCTCTCTCTCTCTCTCTCTCTCTCTCTCTCTCTCTCTCTCTCTCTCTCTCTCTCTCTCTCCCGCATTCTGGCGCGTGGACTGCAGACCCATGGAGCGGTCTCTCCCACTCTACCCCAGTGCTGCGTAATCCTGGGGGTTGGGAATAAACATCTGAAGCGCCAGGAAAACCCAGGTGCTGCCCAGGAGGATGGCTGAACTCTTGGGCTGCTGACCCACATGAGGGTGGAGGTCTCCATCTCCAGCTCTGCTAGAGAACAGCACCAGGAGGTTCTCCATGTGGCTGAAGTTGGTGTGAGCTCTACCTGCTGCAAACAAGTGGGACCATGGATGTTGTGAGGGATGTTCTCCTGGGGTTTCCTGTTGCCATAGTGTCAGCATCCATCTGCCCTGCGGAGTGAAGGTGGAGGCTCATGTAGGACCTGTCCGTTGTGCTGCAGGATTCAGAAAGGTTTGGGAGGATTTCCGGATTTGCTTCCAGGCTGGAGGCGACTTGGGAACCTCTGTAAGGAATTTCCTGCCCTCCACCCCCACTGCATGACCTCTCTCTCCATCTCTCACTTCAGACCCCTCGCTCGCTTCTTCTGAAAGTATTCGCTTCTAAATGGAATTAGTTGAGGTTGAAGCTCGCTGTGACAGGAACAGACATGGTACATGGGCGCAGTTTCCTTCACGGTGAGTTCAACTTCACTCACTCCTCACACTGCCCCTGTCAGCGTGAGGTTCTTACAAGTGACTTACAGTGTTTTACTCATGTGAGGTAGATCCCATCAACACTGCAGACATGAGATATACTGGTGTTTATATGTGAGACATACTGGTGTTTATATGAGAGTTATACTGGTGTTTATATGAGAGTTATACTGGTGTTTATATGTGAATTATACTGGTGTTTATGTGTAAAATATACCGGTGTTTATGTATAAGATATACTGGTGTTCATATGTGAGTTATACTGGTGTTCATATGTGAGATATACTGGTGTTCATATGTGAGATATACTGGTGTTCATATGTGAGATATACTGGTGTTTAGGAGTGAGATATTCTGGTGTTTATGTGAGATACTGGTTTTTATGTGTAAGATATACTGGTGTTCATATGTTAATTATACTGGTGTTTACGTGTAAGATATAGTGGTATTTATGTGTAAGATATTCTGGAGTTTGTGTGAGATACTGGTTTTTATGTGTAAGATATACTGGTGTTCATATGTTAGTTATACTGGTGTTTACGTGTAAGATATAGTGGTGTTTATGTGAGATATACTGGTGTTCATATATGAGTCATACTGGTGTTTATGTGTAAGATATAGTGGTGTTTATGTGAGATATACTGGTGTTTATGTGTAAGATATGCGGGTGGTTATGTAAGATATTCTAGTATTTATGTGTTAGATTTACTGGTGTTTGTATGAGATACTGGTTTTACGTGTAAGATATACTGGTGTTCATATGTTAGTTATACTGGTGTTTATGTGTAAGATATACTGGTGTTCATATATGAGTCATACTGGTGTTTATGTGTAAGATATACTGGTGTTTTTATGTGTAAGATATAGTGGTGTTTATGTGAGATATACTGGTGTTCATATATGAGTCATACTGGTGTTTATGTGTAAGATATAGTGGTGTTTATGTGAGATATACTGGTGTTCATATATGAGTCATACTGGTGTTTATGTGTAAGATATGTGGGTGGTTATGTAAGATATTCTAGTATTTATGTGTTAGATTTACTGGTGTTTGTATGAGATACTGGTTTTTACGTGTAAGATATACTGGGGTTCATATGTGAGTTATACTGGTGTTTATGTGTAAGATATACTGGTGTTCATATGTGAGTTATACTCATGTTTATGCATAAGACATGCTGGTGTTTATGTGTAAGATATACTGGTGTTCATATATTAGTTATACTGGGGGTTATGTGTAAGATATGCTGGTGTTTATGTGAGATATACTGATGTTCATATGTGAGTTATAATGGTGTTTAAGTGAGATGCTAGTGTTTATGTGTAAGATACACTGGTGTTTATGTACAAGATACACTGCTGTTTATATATAAATAAATTGTTAATCTGATATAAACAAATAATAATTTGAATTGATATACTGGTTTTAACATGTGAGATATACTGGTGTTTATGTGAGATATGCTGGTGTTTATGTGTGAGATAAACGAGTGTGAGATACACAAACTCTACTGGTGTTTGTGAGATAAATTGGTGTTTATGTGTGAGATATACTGGTGTTTTTGAGACACTGGTGCTTATGTGAGATAATACTGGTGTTTATATGTGAGATGTTGTTGTTTATGTTTAAGATATGCTGGTGTTTATGTGCAAATACCCTGCTGTGTATGTGTGAGATACACTGGTGTTTACGTGTAAGATATGCTGGTGATTATAACTGTGAAATAAACTGTACAGGTGCTTATATGTGAGAGACATGTAAAGTTTTTATGTGAGCTATACACCAAACCAGTCTTAGTTTGAGATATACTGGTGTTTATATGAAATGTACAAGTGTTTGTGTGAGATATACCAGTGTTTATATGAAATGTATTGGTGTTGTTGCTGGCCACACTGGTGTTTATATAAAATATTTCTGTTTTTTGTACTTGTCATATTGGTGTTTATACAACATGTACTGTGAGGTGTGTGAGATATACTGGTGTTTATGCTAATTGTACTGGTGCTTGTGTGAGATATACTGGTGTTTATGCTAAATGTACTTGTGTTTGTGTAAGAGATACTGGTGTTCATGCTAAATGTATGGGTGTTTGTGTAAGAGATCCCGGTGTTTATGTTAAATGTACCAGTGTTTGTATGAGAGATACTGGTGTTTATGCTAAATGTACTGATGTTTGTGTGAGATATACTGGTGTTTATGCTAAACGTACTTGTATTTGTGGTATATATACTGGTGTTTTACGAGTGAGAAGTATTTTTATTATTTATGCACCAGGTTCACTGTTCTCCTTTGAAATGAACCTCATGATAAAGCTGAGTTCTGTCTTTGAGCCGTTAACCAGCACAGCAAACACCTATTGATTAGCGATACACTGTGTCTCACCAGCCTTTTATGTGGATTTGGGGTCTGAAGATAATAATTCTCTATTGATATTAAATTCCCTTACAGCTGTTGCAAGTCTCCTCATACTTGGGTTGTCTGGGGCAACAAAGAAGGAAGCAGGTAATTTCGTTCTCCTACTTTTTGGACGCATAACTCTCATTTCTCCTCGGCTCCCGTGCAGACACTGACGCTTCATTACATTGGTTCTTCCAGTGAAAAACAACTCAGGGGTGCAGCCAGCGGAGCAGTGTGGAACGTGGGTGAAAAATCCAGAGGGAGGGCTGTTCACATCTCCAAATTACCCCAACAAATACCCCCCAGAGAGAGAGTGCATTTACATCATTGAAGGTATGTGCACTGTTTGCATCAGTCTGACAGTGAATTTCATTCAGAGAAGATTTTAGACGAATTTTACTCCATTGCTGGACGATCTAAACTGTATCTGCAATTCATAATTTCTTTACTTCTTCACCAGTAGCAGCTCTGAAGACAGTGTAACAGTTCAGGGCAGGTGTTCCCCCTTTAGAGGGGCAGGTGATGGGGTGGGGCATTTTTTCAAATAGGGGGTGGTGAACCAAGTAACCGTAGACCTGGAGGAACATATGGAGATGTTCTTGCAGACAGGAGGCACTAACTTTGTGAAAAAGGACATATAGGGATGGGTGGATGGATAGATGGATTGTTGGATGGATGGATGGATGAATGAATGGATGGATGGTTGGATTGTTGAATGCTAGATGGCCTGATAATTAGATGTGTGAATGAATAGATGGCCAAATAGATGGACTGCGAGATGGTCAGATGATTGTTTGGAAATTGAATTGATAGGTGGATGGTTGGATTGGATGGAATGAAGTAATGGATAGATGGAATAAATTAGAACAGTTTAGAACAGAATAAACGACAAACTCCAGTCCACACTGCACACTCCAACCATCAGCATCATAACACCATTGATAAAAGTATAGAGCTCCATCACCTTCTTCACCATCACTGAACACTTTTCCATGTGACACTGCATTTTTCATAATTATCAGCCGTAACATTAAGACCAGGTGACATGAATAACCCTGACTACATTCTTATTTTTTATCAGGGCTGTGGAATATATTATGTAACAAGTGAACAGTTCTTGAAGTTGATGTGCTGGAAGCAGGAGAGTGAGTATCTGAGGTCTTATTGTGATGGAGCTTCTCCAGAACAGCAGGAGGTGTGGAGTGTTCCAGCTCTGCAGTAGTTAGTACCTACAGTGATCGGGGTCATGGGCGCCCAAGTCTCACTGATGTATGAGGGGAGTGCGGTCTGATCTCAGAGAGGATCCTGTTGTACAGAATGTTAATGCTGATCTGATAGAAAGGAGTCAGACACACACGTTTGTTGTATGTGGAGCTGCAGTCTGGTCCTCACAATGTCAGAGTTCCCTAACGGCCTCACTGCAGCAGGAGCTGGTCTTAATGTTATGGCTGATGATTAGGGATCTGCTCACTATTAGACAGGTGGTGTTAATGTTCTGGCTGATGTAAATGCTGGAGACTTGCTGGAGGTACATGAATAAAATATATGACATCACCACATCTTCGTGCCTTTGGCAGTAATTGTGCTGATCTCTTATTTATGTGGAAATGATGAAGACATTTGTATCGAGCAAATCTGATGCAGTGTGTTAATGATAAAGCTGATCATTTTTGTTCCCAAAAGACCCATTTATACAATTGTACATTTCCATTCTCTGAGCTCGCATTAACACAATTTTTTTTTATCAATTGATCAAACAATCTGAATGAAACATGACATTTTTGTCACATTTGGTCAAATGGAAGAAGAAATTTTAATAAAACAATGCAAAACTCAATTTGACTGTGTGATCCAATAGATGGATGGATGGATGAATGGATGGTCTGATGGATGGACAGATGGATGGATAAGTGAATGGGTGGATGGATGGATGGATGGATGGATAGATAGGTGGATGGATGGATGTTTGGATGTATGGATGGTTAATAGATGAATGGGTGGATGGATGGATGATGGATGGATGGATGGATGGATGGATGGATGGATGGATGGATGGATGAATGTGTAGATGGACAGATGGATGGATGGATAGATGATGTTTGGATGGATGTTTAGATGTATGGATGAATGGGTGTTTGGATGAATGTATGGATGTATGGATGAATTTATGGATGATGGATGTACTGTAAGGGTGGATGGATGCATGAATGCTTGGATGGATGGTTGGATGGATGGATGGATGGATGGGTGTTTAGATGGATGGATGGATAGATGGATGGATGGATAGATGGAAAGATGTATGTATGGATGGATGTATGGAAGTTTGGATGGATAAATGGTTGGATGGATGGATGGATAGATAGATGGAAGGGTGGATGGATGGATAAATGGATGGATGGATGAATGTTTGGATGGATAAATGGAGTGAAGTATGGATGGATGGATGGATGGATAGGAGTTTGGATGGATGGATGGATGGATGGAAGTTTGGATGGATGGATGAATGGAAGTTTGGATGGATAGATGGATGGATGGGTGGATGGATGGATAGATAGATGGCCAGAACAAGATAAAGTGATGTGCGAAAGTGTCCACATTTTTAATACACAATTACTGTTATATTAATTAATGTAATGAACTGAACGTACAGAACGTGCGCTGTTCACTGTTCAGTAGTTGGTTGGTGAGATTAGTGACTCTGTATTTATTTTCCTTTAGAAAATCAACAAAATCGCTTTTTCCTCTTTCTGTGTTAAATTCAGACGTGAATGGGTTAAACCTGACGTGCGCGTTCAGTTACAGCTCAGTTGTTCCCTGTGGGTTTGAGTGATGTGTGTGTGTGTTGTGTGTTTGCTGTTGCAGCTCCCCCGAGACTGTGCATCGATCTCTTCTTTGACGAGAAGTACTCAATAGAACCTTCATGGGAATGTAAATTTGACCACATCGAAGTGCGGGACGGTCCCTTTGGCTTTTCCCCTATAATTGGACGTTACTGTGGTCAGCAGAGCCCCCAGTACATCCGCTCGAGCGGCCGCTACCTCTGGATAAAATTTGTGGCGGACGGAGAACTGGAAGCCATTGGCTTTTCGGCGAACTACAACTTCACAGCAGGTAACGTGCGCTGTTTAGGTTCTTTTGTTCTGGGTTCCTCTGCACCTCCTGGTTCCTGATGTCAGTGCCTCAGGTTGGTGCAGACAGGTGCAGTACCACACGCTGAAGTGCGACAGCTGCTCTTTTCCCTTTTCAGCCCCAGATTTGACTGACTGACCCGTTGAATTGTGGTGAATTCTTAATGCAATCAGAACCGACTCAGAACCTCCGCCTCGTGATTTTTGTGCCTGTTTGACTGATGTGATGCGTCATGTTCTCCATATGGAACCATCGCCGTGTTTCTTTTGGCCTAATTTCAACCTGATTGATCTTTAGCACATTTTCATAGACAGTCACTCACACACACTCACACCTAGAGCAGGAAGTCGACCTAAAGCATGAGCCTTTGGACTGTGGGAGGAACCCGGAGAACCCAGAGGACAGTTTCTACACTCCACACAGTAAGACACCTGTGGGCGACCCCGAAATCGAACCCAGGACCTTCTTACTGTGAGGAGACGGCGCTGGACACTGCACCTCTGCCCACAATACAAATAATAATAATAAAATTATAATAATATTAATTAAAAAAGTTATTTATAGTTCACCAATCCTGCATTTAAATTCAGCTTAAAATGCTTTACACACAAAAAAGAGAGTAAGAAGAAAGAAAGAGAAGAAAATAAGAAAGCTTTTAATAAAAAAGACATTAAGAAATAAAAAATATATTAAAAAAAATACAAGCTTCTTAAAAGTATAGGAAATTAAATTAAACAAGGCGTAATATGGAAATAAAAGAGAAATATTATGGTGGAGGGCTGTAGTAATAAAATGATAGAAGATATAGAGCTCATTAAAGATAATAAATGGAGAGAAAGCTCGGTTAAATGCTTTATTTTAATTAATACTTTCCTTGTAGATATTTTGTTCGTGTCATTACTTATAAAAAAGATATGAAAAAGACAGGAATGGAAATAATGTATGTAAAGTGATGGAGATGTTTGAACGTTAATGAAATGACCCACGTCATGGTTTCTGAGGTGTTTGCTCTGGTACTTCCTGAGGTTCTTCTGCGCTTGTTTAACATTGGATCAGTATTTATTGTAGGCAGTGAAGGTGACGAGAAGATCAGACAGGAGCAGGACGGCTCAGCTTTATTAATAATGCAGAACACTTGCAGATAAACGCTCGTGCAGAGCCTGGTGTGAGGGATCTGGATGGTTTATTCTCAACAGATGGATGAAGGTGTGGCGCTGATGTTGCTGATGATCTGCTCTGCAGATCGATGCTCCTTAAATTAACATCACTTTTTAATTCGCTTTCGTTTGCACTAAAAATGGCATTAATATTTGTCTCGTCTGCTTTGGAATATTACTTATTATTCCAGCCTTGACACACGGTCACGTCCAGCGTTTCCGATCTCGTGGTAGATCCTTCATGGTTAACCAGGTTGAAGTGTGTATGTGGCGTCATCGAACATGTTCAGGTCTGGGGCATCATTTATATTTGATTATATTCAAAAAAAAATGCTACATTCTGTATGTTAGAGAATTTACACATTTCACTAATTCCTCATTTCCTTCAGCCTAACTTCCCTGCAGGATCAATAAGTATCTATCAGCCGTGGCTTAGTGGTCTTGGGTTTGCAGAACCAGCAGCAGGCAGATGTTCCCAATGCTCCAGGTGTGACTGGGACAGTAAAAAATTAAATGAATTAAATTATGGAAATTATCAGTTTATTAAATTATCAAACACAGGACCTTCTTGCTGTTGGCTCCCACCCCCTGAAAAAAATATTATTGCTAAAAATATTCACTCATCTGCCTTTACACACATATGAACCATTCTTAATCCATAGGGTTTAATATGACGTGGGTCCACACTTTGCAGTTATAGCAGCTTCAGCTCCTCTGGGCAAGTTTTCCACGAGGTGTAGGAATGTGTTCATGAGAATTTTTGAGAAGCACGTTTGTGAGATCAGACACTCTTGATGGACGAGAAGGCATGTCTCACAGGCTCCACCCTAATTCATCCCAAAAGTGATCGATCGGGTGGAGGTCAGTCAAGTTCTTCGCTCATCAATGTGTTCAGTCATGTTGGAACAGTAAGGGGTCGTCCTCAAACTGATTCCACAAAGTGGGAGCAGGAAATTGTCCAAAATCTCGGTGCTGAATAATTTAGATTTCCTTTCTACCCCACACCATAGTCCCCCCTCCACCAAACTTTAAACTTGGAACAGGGCAGTCAGGCTCCTCTCTCTGGCCCACACTGGAGTCACCGAGCTCCTGAGAGACTCATTCTTTCAATAATGTGTGTAGAATCATCTGCAGCCGAGGTGATGAAGTTCTACACCTGTGGCCATGGAACTGATTGGAACCTGAATGTAATTATTTGCGAATGTGAATATAGTTTTGGCAATATAGTGTATTTTGTCGATCAAACCCACTTCATTCATAAAACAATCCAAAAGCTATGAACCCCATCTGGGACATAATTTGGGAGTAAGTATCACCTACCATTTCCGTTTTAATGTCTACACCTCATCCACGCACTATTTAATGGTGGAGGTGATACTAGCATCACTCCACATCAACCGTGCACTGAATTTACTGCCGTGAGCAATGTCTTTTATTTGTATACAGACTGAGGAGATTGCATTAAGAGGTGATGTATAAATGTGAGCTGTTATGTTAGGTTACCAGGACGTCCTGAGTAGGGATTTGTGTGCTTCTGCGTAATGAGTTGTGTTGACTGACGGGCTCGGAAGGAGGTGAATAGGCTGTAGCTGTGTGAGCTAATTGCTATTGTTAAACACAAGCCATGCAATTAGGGCGACTCGCGAAGGCTTGACACACTTCGTTTCCGTTGCATTCTGGGTGACATCCCAATCCCGGGGTGGGAGGATTTCGTGTGGGAGGACTTTTTATAAACTGTTACTCCAAATCGAACTGTCCCATTCAGCCTCAGCCCTGAGTTTGTGTCTGCACTAACTCCCAGCCTTTGTGAGAAAATGATGAAATCATACTGGAACTAAACCGAGGGTTTAGGCCAGAACATTAAGACCACTGCCAGCTGTAGTGAGCAACATTGATCCATTACTGTGGCACCTGTCAGGGGGTGAGGTATATCAGGCAACAGTTAGTTCTTGAAGTTGATGTGCTGGAAGCAGGAGTGTAGGTCTTGTGCCCACCTCTCCCAGAAGTTCTGCCAGTCTCTCACATACTGTCTTCAGCCCTTTGATGGGTGTAAGTTCTTCGCCCAGCAGTGGAAGTGATGGGCCGTGGTGCCCCTTGGCATCAGAGGGTCACCTTGAACAAGGTACCGTCCTGCTACACTGCTTCCTGGGTGCTGTCGATAGTTGCACACTGCTCCACGTGTGGATGGGTAAAATTTTACAAAAATACATAAAACAGCAATGGAAGCTCACGTAATAACACATAACTTATTGAAACGAGTAGGGAAGTTGTGCAGGAAGACCAAATTTGAACCATCCTGTCTGTTCCACATGTAAAAAGTGAAAGTGACTATTTGTCTGTCTGTCTGTCTAAACCTACATGTGGAGCAGTGAACAGTTACCAGCAGCACCCAGGGAGCAGTGACGCTGGACGATACCTCAGTGGAACCTGAGCCGGGACATGATAATAGTACCATTTCACAATACACTCGATTTAGGATGATTTATTGTTACTGACGCTGGTGTGAAAGTGAAATAATAAAATGGTCAGAAAAGGGCAAAACAGAGCCTCAGGTGGGTGAGTGTCTCCCTCTAGTGGACTGACAGAGGAATGACCCCAAGGCATTATACACATAGTCGCTTATGTAAGAGGGTTTCGATTTAATTTGAAATTTGGCTTACGACACAAACTGAGGAACGAAACTCTGACGTAAGTCAATACGATACATTTCGATACACAATATGCCACAATGTATTTTCCCATCATCCTTTAAGACGGAACAAATGAGAAATAGCCACGAGGACCATGTTTTAACTAATAAATAAATAAACGTGTAATGAGCACAAACTATTTTGTACTACAGACTGTACATTACGATCCTTTAAGCGGAACTAATGACGCCCTCTTTGAAATGAAAGTACTGACGTTATCACAAAACGCTCAGAAAATCATATTGCCATATTTGTCATATTGCTACTTGAAGCTGTGACCTTCTGATCTCCAGGGGAAGGTCCTACCCACTAGGCCATCACTGTTCATAAGAAGGTTGTAGGTGGGATTCGAACCCAGTGCATTGTGGGCACTACACACACAAGGCCAAATTAATTACTGTGTGGAAACAGAAGAGGAGCTTCTTCTGAGAGATGATTGTCTACTGAACTGGAGCCAAGGCTTCTAGAAGAAATGGCCCAACAGTGTGAGGCTGCGTTCAGGGGAAAGTAGCTCTGCTCTGAAGGTGGGACTTATCTAGTGTGATTTCTCAGAGATGAATTGTAAAGGCGTTTTTTTTTCCCCGACTCCTTTGCTGTAGGTCGTGATGAAACACTGGGGCTTCTGTTCAGTATGGGCGACACACCGCCTCCAGGAAAAGCACACAGCATCCACAGTCCTGATAAAGAATATCTGTAGCATACCATTTCCATAATTAGTGAGATAAAAGTCCTCGAATTCACTTCACTCGAGTTCCCCCACCAAAAAAAGTCCAGCATCTGCCGCTCTCCCAACACTGCTAACACATGCGAATGCAGATGGCAGAACAGATGAGCGGAGCTCCGCGCTGGAGAGGAAGCAGACGTTCAGCGTCGTGGCTGCTGGAGGAGTTAGTAAGATACTTTACTGCCGAAAACTCTGCAGGGGGTTAATGTCGACACGTCGTCCATAGTACTTACAGTATAATGAGGACTAGATACGGCATCATTTATGTCAGATCATGAATAATTAATTTTGATGGTAGCTGATCCTGGGACAGTTTGGAGATGAACAAGAAAGGAGTGGTGTGTGTGTGTGTGTGTGTGTGTGTGTGTGTGTGTGTGTGTGTGTGTGTGTGTGTGTGTGTGTGTGTGT
>JBBIGC010000001.1:8893484-8914128 GCA_037576955.1 Lepidarchus adonis
TTGTTTCTAAGTCAAGAAATATATTCGTGAATGGTGTGATATTCATTTGATAATATTGAAACTAAACTCTCTCCATAGATCTACCAGGGTTTCTGATAAACTGGCTGCTCAGTGTAGACAGTATGTTAGGGGTGATATGGCGATATATCATCGTTCTTGCTCACGCGAAACGATAATCAACACAGCGACAGCAATATTGATATTTAAACGAATAATCATTTGCCAGCAATTTGACTCCTCTTCTCTCCTCTGGGTGGCGCTGCTCGACTGAGTGCAGGAGACTTGGGTGAAGCTGAAGGAGAACTTTGCAACAGGTAGTAGATGCTAGAAAAGCTTGACTGAGACGCTCCAGCCACATTTAAATCTAAAGTCTGAGTTTGGCTTTTAGAACATTGATGGAACAGTGTGGATTATTGTGTGACGCTGTTTCTCTGTGAGTCTCTTTCCTGCACTTCTTTCATAGAGACTGGATGCGAGACAAGCGAACTGTCAACGTGAGTAAACACACATTGCTGGAGAACTTCTTTAAAAATGGGGAAAGACTCAGTGTCCAAGTGCAGAATCGCGTCCCCGTCAATATCTAGCGTTTGCTGAACTGTCCTCAACAATAATTTAGATCAGAGGTGTAACACGCCGTAATTTGTCCGGTACAGACACAGTTAGAACTACCGTGTTTCATGGGGAGCAGTGCACTGTGTAGTGTTTGTTTGACTATGTAGTGGGATATTAATGTGGGAAAATGGGGGAAAGAGTTTTTTTATGTGAGTTCGGTTGTTAGCACGATGCTAACACAACTTGCTAAGTGACAAAGGAGAACAGAAGTAAAGCCCTGAAGCTGAAGTAGTGGTTTCTTCTAAACATGGGAAAAGTGACAATAGCATTGCTGTCACTTATGCATCCCCATGTTTCTGTGTTATATCACTACGTAATTGTCGTGCGATATATTGATTATTGCAGAATCGTGTATCGCATATCGTATTGTATTGTGAGATACCCTGCGATTCACAGTCCTACAATTCGTATCAACTCGTTACATCTTCCCTTTCAATGTTGTAAAGAACCAAATCTTTTCCACCGTTCTGTTCTCTATTTCTGTGCATTTTGTCCATATGAGGGCGCTAGGCTAACTGTAGCTTGTAGGGTTTTTCAGAAGGTTGGAAGTGCAGATCTCTCTCTCTATGTTCGGGTTGTTCGGGCGATCACTCCCACCCGGTTGTTGTTGAACGATTCCCTCTTTTCTGCTAAAAGTGAAAGTGAAGTTGTTTGACAACTGTCTGTCATTCAGTGCAGCGGCCCAGGCAAACCATTGCCGTAGAGCTGCCTTAATTCATTAACACTGAGTCAACGATGACGACTCAACTCAAACACTACTTTCCCTACCTAATTACTTTAATATGTAAGTAATTTAGGTACTTTTGAAAGAAGTAACTTAGAGCTGGGCAATTTGACGATATTTATTGTTATTGTGAAATTCATTTTCACATATTTCAGGGAGCGTCTTTAGTCTCACTTTAGTGAACTTTTTGCACTGTGGTGTGAGAAACACTGAATAAAAATTATTTGCATTTATACATTGATATACAGGGGGTCCTCGACTTACTTCATACAAGACATATGGAATTTTGTGTTTATGTCGCTGCCCATCTCGCCTCCCCTTAAAAAAATTGTGTGAAAGTGAAAGTATAAAACGGTCAGTGGGTGAAGGTCTCCCTCTGGTGGACTGACAGAGGAATGACCACATGGCATTACACACGCTGGTGCTTTTGTCAACTAGCGTCACACTAGGAGGAACAGAACCCTGATGTAAGTCGAGGACCCACAGTATATATGCGACACGTGGTGGGAAAATACATTTTGTATTCGAGTATTTGGAAAGTATCATATCGCCCAAAGCTAGAGTAACTAGTAATATACTTAACAATACTGCTAACAATCTCAAAAAGTATTGAGAAGGTATAAGAATGAAGCCAGAACTGTAGTCCTATCCCCGGCCCGGCCCGACTGCTTCTCCATAGACTAACAGAGCTGCATTACTCCAAACATGGCGACACTGGTGTTACTCTAATTATGTGGTTCTACCGGCCTTTGCTGGAAGGCCACAAATCAGCCGGGGAGAGTTTCTTGGACACAACCCAACAAACCCAGGATGAATTAGCGTGTTTTCCCTGTTCTGTCCCGTCCTAATTGGGCTATAATTGCTGTTTCATAATATTTTTGGCCTTTGAAGGATTTAAAAGTCCAATCTAAGCTCAGAGCGTAGCGTGAATGAACCTCGGGAAAGTTAAAAGAGCTCTCATCCCATTCCTTTGAAGTCAAAATACATAAAAGTGACGCGATGGGGTCAGCTGCCTGCTGTATTAATAGACCGGCCTTTCTTTAGGCCCGAACTCCGATAGATCATTCCTTCGCTATTTAAACCTGATCTTCAGCTCTGTGTGGAAGCAAGGCCCTGAGAGCGAGAGCTGCTGCACACACTTGACCTGTAGCATCTTTATTTATTTCTTGGACAAACCCAATGCCCTCACTGTCTTTATGGAGGAAAATTTCCCGACTTCTGTGGGGAAATCTCGTCCGAACAGCAGCTGTCGGATATCTGTGGTTTTCCTATGTACAGCAATCAGCGACAACATTAGAACCAGTCAGTTCTTGAAGTTGAGGAGGATCTCCAGAACAGCAGGTCTTGTGGAGAGTTCCAGATAGTACTTACCAATAGTGTCCTGGGCACCCAACGCTTACTGATGCATAAAGGGAATGATGGCTATTTGATCTTGTCCAATCACAAAGAAGAGCTCCTCATTAGAACCACTGGCAAGTGAAGTAGCACCCATGGTTGCCATGGCTCCTGTCAAGGGGTGGGAGATATTAAACAAGTTGTAGTCAGTTCTTGAAATCGATGTACTGGAAGCTGGAATGGCCAAACTGGTGACTTGATCATCTCCTGAAGGTCAGCTCTTGTGGGATCAACCAAACTTTTATTAGATGCTGATGGAGCTTCAGAGGAGAAACATCTGCTTTCCTGCTCTGTTCCTAATGTTCAGGAGTTGTTCTGCTGCAGGAACCCTCTCAGTGTTCACAGCAATGCCTACATGCTTCACACACACAGGTGGAGGAACTGCGACGCTGTGCAGGAGGCAGTGTGTGTAGCTCCATTGCTTTGCAGGTTGCAGCGTGTGGTTTGGGTGACGGCCTCTCATATCGTCCTCCACTAAAGCTAAAGAAGTAAATCTGCCTCCAGGCCGTGCACTCGTCACCTGCTCTCTCAGCAAAGATGAGCTAATGGAGCTGTGTGTGTGTGTGTGTGTGAGTGTGTATGTGTGTGTGTGTGTGTGTAGAGATGCCTCTGAATCAGATCCGTGTAGGCAGATGTTTTCTGAAAAATCATATCGACAGATGTGTAGATGTGAGTGATATTTTAGGCTGATATTGAATAATATATTTATGATGCTCTGGAAGAGCAGAATGTTTAAATACTTTCTCATTTTCCCTCATTTTGAAACATAGAGAAAAGATTTCTTTTTTTGTTCTATTTTTCTAATCCTGCTATCCTGCATTTTTAAGTGTTTTTTGCTTTGGAAAGTAATTGGCAATTTGGCACAAACAAAACAACCAGAAATCGGCGCTGGGCTGAACATCTAAATCAGGGAAGCGCTAGTAGCTGCAGTTCAGCTGAGGAGGTCCCAAGTCAAGCCTTGCTCAGCGTCCTGGGACGTCCTCTGTGTGGGTATAAACAAAGCCAGACTCTTCTCCTTTTTGTGCGTGTTTAGAAAAATCTGATTGTGGTCAGTTTATGAAAGTGCTCCTGGGAAAAATGATGGAGAAAATAAAGGCGAGAGGTTGTAGAACAAGAAGAAATGTGCAGTGTGGGTTATAGTCAATATTCAGCTGCTCTTACCGCAGTAAATGCATGGCACCGTCCCCATAAAGACAGTATTACAGGTGCTGCTGTGTGTGTGTTGTACTTCATGCTGGGAGAGGTTTCATGTGTCCTGTCGTCTACTCTTTCAGCTTTCAGGGGGAGAAAGTGATAAAGAGCCTCAGACTGAGCGGAGGGGACACACTGACTGAAACGTGATCAGACCTGGTGCTTTAGAAGCCCCGTTGTCAGAAATAATGGCACCCCTAATGTTGACTGCTTGTTTACTTCCTGAGTGAGAGCTCAGGGAAGAGTGACGGGCTGATGATGGCACCATGCTGATGGGTTTTTCTTTCTGTTCACATACGGAGAAAAGGAAATGCAAGAGAATCATTTTACTGCAGTGGGAGGGCTGTGTACCCAGAACTGAATGAGCTCATTTTGGTTAAAAGCGATGCAGGATAATCACGTCCATCACATCTTAATGTGTTTACGGTGTCCTGGTTAGAGTGGCATAGACAATTTGGAATAAGAAGTATTTTTATAGGCATTTTTATTCTGTATATTGTTTCCTGTAAACTTTAGGCAAATTTATATCATTTTATTTTAATGTATTAAATATTTTTCAGCGTTTTTTCTACACTTTATTTTTTATCTTACATTAGATTTATATTATTTTTATAAATTACGTGCATTTTATTTTGGATATTTAATTTTATTGTGTTTATTATTTTATTTTATTTAGTATAGCTATTGACTGTGCAGCATTTTGTCGACTTTGGTTGTTTTAAAGGCTTTTTAAAAATAAATTTGACTTTGACTTTACCTTAAAAAAACTTTTGCACAGACCATGATTTTTTATTTTGTTTGTTAAATTCTAAACTTATTTTAATAAAATTTAAATCACTAAAATGTATAGAATGTGGCCAGAATGTTTGGCAGAATATGTAAATCAGGATATATAACAACTAGGTGCACCCATCAGCCATAACATTAAGACCACTGACAGGTAAAATAAGGTTGATATGGGCTTTTTCATATACTATATGTATAAACACAAGACTTATATACGTATATTGTCCATACTGTACAGTTCTGGCACCTATATAGCAGTTCAGCCCCACGTCTCGGCCTCGCAGGACTGCAGCGTGTTTGTACCGCAGTGTTTGGAGAAAGATCTTCTGCTGCATTAGGGGAAATAACAGCATTCAAATGTATAAAAATTTAAATAATAAATGAATATTAATATATACATTAACGTGTTGAATTTTAATGATGTAGCACCAGATCATTTGCTTTTCATTTTCTTTTCTTCTCAGATGTAAATGAGCTCGTTAGGGAGCGTTCCAAGGCAGAGCCTATGTCTCATCAGTAGGTGAGGGGTTCATTTACATACGCATGCATTTAACAACACATTTTATTAAAAGCAGCTTTTTCACTGAAACGGCCATTTTATCAGAAACACATAACTGCATCTATGTGTAATATTTATAGGCAATGAGCACATTATCACAAAAAAACTAATACAGTGGTGCTTGAAAGTTTGTGAACCCTTTAAATGTTCTATTTTTTAGATGAATGGGACCTGAAACAGTAGATGAAGAATTTTTGAAATAAAAATGATAATATTTGGTGATGTATTTATAATAAAAAATCCATTAACATATCTGCATTTTGCAAAAATAAAAGTGAACCTGTGCTTTCAGTATTTGGTGAGACGTCCTTGTGCAGCAACAGCAACTAACAGTAATTGTTGATCAATCCTGCACATTCCTCACAGCTTCAGCTCTTGGATGTTGGTGGTTTCCTCACATGAACTGCTCGCTCTAGGTCTTTCCACAACATCTCAGTTGGATTAAGGTCAGGACTTTGACTTGGCCATTCCAGAATATTCTCTTTATGCTTCTTTATCCATTGAATTCTCCATTTTTGTTCAGAATTTATTATTCAGTTAATGACTGCAAGCTGTCCAGGAGTAGATGCAGCAAAATGGGCCAAAACCTTAACACTCCCACCACCATGTTTCACAGATGGGGTAAGGTTCTTATGCTAGAATGTAGTGCCTTTCTTTCATCAAGTATAACTATATACAAAATGTTCTATTTTGGCCTCATTCATCCATAAAATATTCTTCTACCATCCTTCTGGTTTGTCCACATGATCTTTAGTGAAGTAGTAGCAGATATGGTGCAATACATTGGTGATATTTATTGATTATGGGGCCAGTGGTGATCATATCTGCAAGGTGTAAAATCACTTTTTGTGCTACAGCAACTCTGCTGCTGGACTGGACCAAATATGCTAGCCTTCATCAGCGAGCCTTGGGTGCCCATGACCCAGTTGTTCTTCCTTGGATCTCTGTTGGTACTGCAGAGCTGGAACACTCCCCCAGACCTGCTGTTCTGGAGATGCTCCATCACAATAAAGCCTCAGATCCTGACGCTGCTGCTTCCAGCACATCAATGGTATTGCTCAATTCACCTGGCAGTGGTCTTAATGTTGTGGCTGATTGTGTGTTGAAATATGTCTCAGTAAGTTGTCGCGTGATCTCTGTTGGTGGTGAGGTGGTTTGTTTGACTGGTTTTCGTTTAACAGCGGGAACTCGGCTCCGCGCTGCTGAGAGGCAGTGTGGCGGGTTAAAGCGCCCCGTCCTTCAATACACCCTTCAGTGGATCCGTCTTTCTGTCTGTGAGCGCTTTGGTGTCCACACGTGTCCAACTGATGTGTTAACGAGCCCATGGAATCCTGAACAGAGCATATCTCTGTGTAAACTCACTCTTTGGCCTCAAAACACCAATTGTAGATCAGTAAACAGCTATCAAACTCAAAAATGAATGAATGGCCAAATATGACATTACATATTTATATTTTACTAATTACTAACAGCAAGTAGGTTCTGGGTTCGATCCCCAGACGAAGGGTCTCATTTATAATCATTGCGTACACACAAAACCGGACCCAAAAGGTGTGTACACATCTTCTTACGCAAATGTTACTATCAATTGAAACAAACGTGTTTAGAATGTACGTATGTTTACACAAACTCTGACTCATGTGTGCGAACAGTTTGGAGCAACTAATGTGACAACGGTGATTTATAAAAACTTTAAAACATTTATAATCTGACTCAAATCTTAACGTAGTCTAAACTTTTAATCTATACGCCGCAGCTGTTAAAATGTAAATGGAAAAGTGTTGGTCATGATTATCACCATCTTATGGACACTGTGTGAAAAAGTTCAACAGTGTGATGGCCTGGTTCAACAATGTGATGGCCTGGTTCAACAGCATGTTGGCCTGGTTCAACAGCGTGTTGGCCTAGTTCAACAGTGTGATGGCCTGGTTCAACATCGCATTGGCATGGTTCAACAGCGAGATGGCCTGGTTCAACAGCACAATGGCCTGTTTCAGCACTGTGATGACCTGGTTTAAAAGCGCAATGGCTTGGTTCAACAGCATGATGGCCTGGTTCAACAGAGCGATGGCCTGGTTCAGCACTGTGATGGCCTGGTTCAGCACTGTGATGGCCTGGTTCAGCACTGTAATGCCCTGGTTTAAAAGCGTGATGGCTTGGTTCAACAGAGCGATGGCCTGTTTCAAAAGAGCTATGGCCTGGTTCAACAGCGCGATGGCCTGGTTCAACAGAGCGATGGCCTGTTTCAAAAGAGCGATGGCCTGTTTCAAAAGAGCGATGGCCTGGTTCAACAGCGCGATGGCCTGGTTCAACAGAGCGATGGCCTGGTTCAAAAGAGCGATGGCCTGGTTCAACAGAGCGATGGCCTGGTTCAACAGTGTCATGGCCTGGTTCAATAGTGTGTTGGCCTGTTTTAACAGCGCAATGGCCTGGTTCAACAGTGTCATTGCCTGGGTTAATAGCATGTTGGCTTGGTTCAACAGCGTGATGGCCTGGTTCAAAAGGGTCTCAGCCTGGTTCAATAGCGTGTTGGCCTGGTTTAACAGCGCGATGCCCTTTCCAAATGTTCAGAGCTCAGAGTAAAATTGCTATAACGTTCCTCAAGTGCACACATGAGCTTAAATATGCATTAGGTGATTTGCATTTACCACTTTTGGTTGAACGAGGGCGTGTGAGGGGCAGAGTATGCAGCAAATTCAAAGTGGGAACAATCCCAGGTAGAGTGTGATTTATACAGCGTATGTTGCTCAGAGTTCTGTGCAGATTTTTATAAATGAGACCCCAGGTGTCTGTCTGTGTGGAGTATACAAGTTCTCCCTGTGTTCCCATGGGTTTCCTCTGGGTTCTCTGGTTTTCTCCCATGTCCAAAGGCCCTCTGGTTGTCTGAGAGTAAAGAACATTGACTCTATTAGGCAACAAGTGAACAGTCAGTTCTAGAAACTGATGTGCTGGAAGCAGGAGCTTATTGTGATGGTGCTTCTCCAGAACAGCAGGTCTTGTGGAGGGATTAGTCCTAGTTCCTAGTACCTAGTACCACTTCCCTCTGAAATTTGTAACTTTACGCATATTTTTTTACACCCCATCATTAAACTGTAAACCTTGTGCAAAGTATCAGCAGTGGAGACACAGATGTGTTAAATTGTTGTTTTTATCATCTGTTTGGAGGCCATATGAGCCTCTGCGCAGGTTTTATGGGCCACATTACCTCCTGTATGTGTGTGATTAATTGGTTCCACTGGAGCTCAGTAATTATTTATGGCTCCGCCCGCCACACATCTCAATAAAGTCTGCCATCTCCATCGGCGGCGCCCGGGCCTTCAGAGTGGGTTTGTTTTCAGAGTTTAATTATATGGCGGTTGGAACAGTTCTCTTTGTGCTTTGACAGCATGTGTGTGTGTTTTTATCTGATTTACACTCACACGCTGCTGCTTGGCTTCCTGTTAGTCATGGCCTTGGTGTGAAACAATGTACAGTACAGTGTTCCATCACCTCAAGCAGAGTCCACCACATTTAACCCCTTCAGCAATAAGGGTTCTTCTCTCTCATCGCTGCACAGACTACGCACTAGCTTCCTAGTAGCTATTGAAGAATTCATAGTGGATACTGAATTATTCATAGCCGATACGGAATAATTTGCAGTAAATACTCAATCATCCATAGTGGATACTTTTTAACCATAGTAGATACTGGACAATTCATAGTAGATACTTTATCATTTAAAGTATACACTGAATACTTCATAGTGGATACTGAATAATTTGCAGTAAATACTCAATCATCCATAGTGAATACTTTATAACCATAGTAGATACTGGACAATTCATAGTAGATACTTTATCGTTTCTACTAGCCATGGAATACTTCATAGTGGATACTGAATTATTTGCAGTAAATACTCAATCATCCATAGTGGATACTTTATAACCGTAGCAGACACATAACAATTCATAGTAGATACTTTATCATTTAAAGTAGACACTGAATATTTCATGGGGGATACTAAATAATTTATAGCAGGTACTGAATAATTGATATTCAGTAGTCAATAATCCATAGTGGATACTTTATGACCATAGCAGATACTTAACAATTCATAGTAGATACTTTATCATTTAAAGTAGACACTGAATACTTCATCGTGGATAATGAATAATTTAATAGTGGATGCTGAGTAATTCGTAATAAATACTAAATAATTAATTGTTGCTGAACAATTCATAATGGACACTAAATAATGCATGGAGGATACTGAACAATTTGTAGTGGATACTGAATAATTAATTTTTAGGCCATTTATTTATAGTGGCTACTGAATAATTAATAGTAGATGCTGAATAATTTGTAGTAGATACTGAATAATTTGCAGTAGATACTGAATCATTCACAGTGGATACTGAATAATGAGTAGGGAATACAGAATAATTCATATTAGGCACTACATCAGTGGTGTTACATGGCCATTATGGGAAAATAAATCTTAGTGAAGACCCCAAATCTCATCATACGGATCTGTGCCAAATTGATAAAGATAAACTTTTTTTTTCATGGATTTTATTGCATTTTTTTATGTTTTTTTGCGCTGAGAAAATATAGTTCTTCATAATGTTCTGGTCGTCGCTCAGCAACTTTACCCGTGTGTGGACTTTATCTCAGAACAGACACAGGCTGGAGTCCGGTTTACTTTCTCAGCGCTCGTGGTGTGTAATGTCCAGGGCCGCTCCCGTTCCCGCCGCACACTTAGCGGTCAGTGTGTGTCCAGCGGAGGTCTCGGGAGGAGGGCTTTTGTTGGGCAGTGCGATCCGGACGTGCAGCTGCAGACAGAGACGGTGTAATTTACCGGGAGTTTCACCCAGCCTGCGTCAGCCAAGCGTGTAATTAAACTCCTAAAAATGTCAAATGCTCTCTGCGACGGGCATTGTGGGTATAATCTCAGAATTTCCAGGTGTGTGTGTGTGTGTGTGTGTGTGTGTACTATGAGACAGCAGGGCGACAGTTTCTTCTTCCTTCCAGGCCTCACTTTCTGCATCTGCACGGTTTACCTGGTGGTCCAGATCTGCGCTGAGAAAGTAAAGGCTGTTGCTGTGTCTCAGTAGAGGTTAAGCACTGATGTCACTGATGCTGCAACACGGCTCCTTTAGTGTTGGGCCATGGACCTGACCGGGGTCATTATCATGTTGGAATTCTGCCCTGCATCTCAGTTTCCGAAGGGATCATGCTCTGCTTCAGTAGGCCAGAGTACATTCATGGTTCCCCTCAATGAACTGTGACTCCACAGTGCTGGCAGCACTTGTGCAGCTCCAAACCATGACACTCCCACCACCATGCTTGACTGTCGGCAAGACACACTTGTCTGTACTCCTCACCTGATTGCCCGTGTAACTAAGTAATTAGTCTGTGTCTTCAGGAAACTGTTTGAGGGTTTTTCTTGTGAATCATCTTTAGAAGAAGTTTCCTTCTGGGACGACAGTCATGCAGACCAGTTTGATGCAGTGTGCAGTGTATGGTCTGAGCACTGACAGACTGACTCCCACCCCTACAATCTCTGCAGCAATGCTGGCAGCTCTTATAAGTCTATTTTCTAAAGGCAACCTCTGGATACGATGCTGAGCACATGCACTCAGCTTCTTTGGTTGCCATGGTGAGGCCTGTTCTGAGAGGAACCTGTCCTGTTAAACCGCTGTATGGTCTTGGTCACCGAGCTGCAGCTCAGTTTCAGGGTGTTGGTTCTTCTTATAGCATCTGCATCTTTATGTAGAGCAACAATTCTTTATTTCAGATCCTCAGAGATTTCTTTACCATGAGGAGCCATGTTGAACTTCCAGTGACCAGTATGAGAGAGTGTGAGAGTGATAACACCAAATTTAACACACCTGCTTCCCATTCACACCTGAGACATTGTAATAATGAGTCACATGACACCATGGAGGGAAAATGAGTAATTGGACATTTTCTCTTAGGGGTGAACTCACTTTTGTTGCCAGTGGTTTAGACATTAATGTATATAGACATTATATATATACTTACACTTTCCAAACATTATATATTTTTAGATTATAAAACATTATAGATTTTTTATTCATCTTATTTTTAACTATTTATTTATTTATTTACTTAATTTTGGTGGTGGAGGAGGTGGAGTAGAGAAGTGAAATATCTGGAAAGCTTATATTTGTCTGTGTAACATGTCGCGCTTAAACATTTTCCCTCAACTCAACCGGTCTTTCTGAGCGAAAAAGAGGAATAGAACAGAATAAATGAGTCTGTGATAAAAATGCTGCCTGTTCCTTCATTCAATGACAACAGTCCTACAGAAAAGATGAAAGGCAATATGAAAAAATGTCCCGCTCCATTTTTAAAGGAAATCTGTCCTGGGCGCCTTCATCCTACACGTTCCCACTGTCCCGTTCTGGGCAGATTCCTGCTTCCGACCGCAGAGTGATTCCTTTCTTCCATGTAACGTGAATGGACGTCAACATAAACCTCTTAAAAATGGCTGAACGGTGGAGGGGGACTGATCCACGTGCCGTGACTCGGCGCTTTACGGATGAATCCGAGTGAAAGAGAGAGATTTAATAGAGCCGCCTGCAAAACAGAATATAATGGTTATATACTGGCAGATCAATAAGCAACAAACTCAACAAGGAAGCTGAGAAGATGTCTGGAATCCATGGTCTTTATGGATAATGATGATGTTCTTTATAAAAATGTGGGTTTTTCCACCAGTTCTGAGCTGCAGACGTGTGATTTATTCATGCACTTAACAGAGACAATGTTACAGTTCACTGCTGAACCAAACCAGTGTGAGGAAGACGTCCTACACCCTCACAACCAACCATGGGAGACCAGGAGAACAGGAGGACAGGACACCAGGAGAACAGGAGGACAGGACACCAGGAGACCAGGAGAACAGGAGACCAGGAGACCAGGAGATCAGGAGAACAGGAGACCAGGAGAACAGGAGACCAGGAGACCAGGAGACCAGGAGATCAGGAGAACAGGAGACCAGGAGAACAGGAGAACAGGAGAAAAGGAGAACAGGAGACCAGGAGAATAGTAGAACAGGAGACCAGGAGAACAGGAGAACAGGAGAACAGGAGAACAGGACACCAGGAGACCAGGAGACCAGGAGAACAGGAGACCAGGACACCAGGACACCAGGACACCAGGAGACCAGGAGACCAGGAGACCAGGAGAACAGGAGACCAGGAGACCAGGAGAACAGGAGAACAGGACACCAGGAGACCAGGAGAACAGGAGAACAGGAGACCAGGAGAACAGGAGAACAGGAGAACAGGAGACCAGGAGAACAGGACACCAGGAGAACAGGAGACCAGGAGACCAGGACACCAGGAGACAAGGACACCAGGACACCAGGAGGCCAGGACACCAGGACACCAGGACACCAGGAGAACAGGACACCAGCAGAACAGGACACCAGGACACCAGGAGACCAGGAGAACAGGAGAACAGGAGAACAGGACACCATGAGACCAGGAGACCAGGAGACCAGGAGACCAAGAGACCAGGAGAACAGGAGAACAGGACACCAGGAGAACAGGACACCATGACACCAGGAGACGAGGAGACCAGGAGAACAGGAGAACAGGAGACCAGGAGACCAGATGACCAGTAGACCAGGAGACCAGGAGACTAGGAGAACAGGAGACCAGGAGACCAGGAGAACAGGAGACCAGGAGAACAGGACACCATGACACCAGGAGAAGAGACCAGGAGACCATGACACCATGACACCAGGAGAACAGGAGAGCAGGAGAACACATCTGCCTTCACTCTATCCAGCACGAGTGGCCTAGTGGTTACGGCCTTGTGATCAGAGGGTCCCGGGTTCAAGTCCCAGCCCAGGCGCCACTGAGGAACCCTTGAGCACGTCCCAATACGCTGCTGCTGGTCACTGCCCACTTCTCCACGTGAGGATGGGGTTAAAGGTCACTGTGTGTGATGGAGTGTGTTCACCATAGTTCGACTCCTTGACATTGGGAACATTGGTCTGAAATTCTGGTTTAGGACACAGTATGATTCACTGTGAGCTATAAACATGCAGCTCGTTATGAAGGTGGAGCAGACTTGTGGGTGTGGTTTAGGACACAGTATGATTCACTGTGAGCTATACACATTCAAATCTTTATGAAGGTGGAGCAGACTTGTGGGTGTGGTTTAGGACACAGAATGATTCGCTGTGAGCTATAAACATGCAGCTCATTATGAAGGTGGAGCAGACTTGTGGGTGTGGTTTAGGACACAGTATGATTCACTGTGAGCTTTAAACATGCAGCTCGTTATGAAGGTGGAGCAGACTTGTGGGTGTGGTTTAGGACACAGTATGATTCACTGTGAGCTATAAACATGTAGCTCTTTATGAAGGTGGAGCAGACTTGTGGGTGTGGTTTAGGACACTGAGCTATAGGTCTGAGCTAAAGTGGGGCCGAACACTGTGGCCGCAACAGGGTCTGTTTTCACGAACTGCATTAGGAGCACTGATCTAGAATTAGCATCCACCATTAAACTAATAATAATAATAATAATAAAATATTAGATAAATGACTCCTTTCAAGACGCTTATTATTTACATGACTAGGACTGAATATAGAAATTAACTAAACAAAAACGGCTAAAATATGTAAAATTACTCAAATAGGATAAACTGACAATTCATTACATTGGAATAAAATTATCAGTTTGAAAATGAAAAAAAATTGCAATTTGAAAGAAAGTATAAGCACAGTAAAATATTTATGTTTTTGCAAATAATTCTCTTTTTTTTATTGAAATATTTGGAAAAGCTCCTCATCCGCAGACTCTTGACATGTGTTTCACAGCAAGTCGTCCTCCTTCTCTCCAGCGTATGACACTGCGGCTCAGACATGATGTTTTCATGAGGAAGTAGAGCAGATGGAAGAGAGAAGCGCGTTCTTCGCTGAGCCCCGGGTCTGTCCAGCTTTCCCCTTCAGAGACTGTTTGATGATTTACCTTCAGGCCAGACGGAAAACCAGACTGAGGCTGCTGTTAGAACGTCAAAATATTATCCCAACATCTCCTCTGTGAAGCCTGTCCCATGTGCTGGTGATGTTTTGGAACCTTCTCACCACCTCGACCTGCGGAAAATACTCCTGCACTCACATCTCCAGACAGTATCATAAACATCATTCCCCAAGTCAGCAAGTGAACAGTCAGTTCTTGAAGTTGATGTGATGGAAGCAGAAGCGTTATTGTGATGAACATCTCCAGAACATCAGTCTTGTGGAATGTTCCAGGTCTGCAGTAGCTAGTACCAACCAACAGTGATCTAAGGAAGGACAACTGGGTCATGGGCACCCAAGGCTCATTGATGCATGTGGATCTAGTTTGATTCCCCATTGTTTAGCTGTTTCAGAAGAACGAGGAGAACCTACTCAATATTAGGCAGTTGGTGTTATTGTTATGGCTGATACGTATGTAATATATGGAGCATGAGCCTATTTTCAATTCAACGCTTTTGTGATGTCACAGAAACTAACCTATTCCCTCCTCAGCCCACAGCAGTTTAGCCCCGCCCATAAACCCACAAAGGTTTCATCCTGGACGAGATTCAATGCAGGACAGCCAATCAGAGCAGAGGTCATTTACATATAATATCTTAAAGGTGCAGTAAAACAAACCGCCTGTGTAATTCTAACGGAGTGTATTCATGAAAAACAGACAGAAGTACGGTCAACGTTTCTGTCCTCCAGAGTAGGTCTGGTCTGAACTGGTTCAGCTTGGGATTTCTCTACAGTGCTGGTGAATGGAACCAGACGACATGTCTCCAACTCTAACCTCCTCTCCACGTCCCACATGATTCTATGGGATTGTGATGATGGTAAAGCTGAACTGAATGTACCACTCTACCGGGATTGCTTCTCCAAACGCTGGTAGAACAATGTCTTATCACCGTTTCAGGTCTTCAGACGTCTGGTTCCATTCACCACCACTACGACCAGCTCTGAGGATTTGTGGAATTTCCCCCTCGCAGTGGATTTAAGAAAGCACTCCACCAGCGACCTTGAGGGAAGGTTTTGGGCAGTTCTGCTTCTTCAGATGGAAGCCAAATGACTCCCCACCCTCCTCCACCGACGTGGAGAAAGCTGAATGTGTCAGTCAGTCAGTCTGCTCGTTCAGCCAGAGAGCCTGCCCTCCATCTCCTGAAGCCTGTGGAGAGAAATGGACAGTTAAAAATAACGCGGCGGATGGTGAAGCTTTGGGAGAGTTAGGGTGTGACGGGCCGAAATTGCCGGGTGCGTCGTTCCAGATTTAAATCGGACTGTGGCTGTGGCCGACCGGCCCCAGAGCTTCTCTTCAGCAGCCTCCAACCTCCTCTACACCAGCTAACACGGCCTTCAGAGTGTCAGCTTTAAAGTCGCGCTGTTTTCTTAACCAGTCTGTAATTGTGGCCGTCGGATTCAGCTTCTACAAACGTTCTCCATCAATCCTGCTTCCATCAGCTCGTTCTCGAGCAGCCAGAACCAACGCATGACGCTTCTCATGTCAGGAACCTTATACAAAAGCCATTCATCTCACATCCTTTATTAATAATCACCTTGTGGTGCACACCAGAACCTCCTACACTCTCAAACGTGAAGGTGCCACACAGAAGAACCACAGAAGAACTTTGTTTGCCTCCATAAAGAGCTTTCCAGGTGTTTAAACAAAAGAGATACTCTATACGATCATCTAATGATAATTACAGCTTTTGAGGACCTCACAACCTCTGACCTCACCACATCCTTCACTCACGAGCTCTCATGCAGAACATCTTCCATCTTCCAAATGGCTATAACACAAAAATGGTGCAAGACAGAACCTCCTACCCTCTCAAACGTGAAGGTGCTACACAGAAGAACCACAGAAGAACTTTGTTTGTCTCCCTCAAGAGCTTTCCAGGTGTTTTTAGAGATACTCTATACGATCATCTAATGACCATTACAGCTTTTGAGGACCTCACAACCTTTAACCTCATGCTTTTAATCTGGAAATTTAAAACGGCAACGATGTTTCCAGAAACCACATCACTCACCAGCTCTCATGCAGAACATCTTCCATCTTCTAAACGGCTGTAAGACACAAACCTGGTGTAAGATGGAAGTTCTTGCACTGACAAACGTAAAGGTCACAAACAGAAGAACCACAGAAGAACCATGTTTGTTTCCCTAAGGAGCTTTTCAGGTGTAATTGGCCATAAGGAGCAGCTCCACCTCTCCAGGTGAAAACTAGGACTCCACCTTTCTAAATCTGTTCAGCACAGCTCATTGGACGAAAGACCCCCAACAAACACCTTCACATTTCTCCCAAGATTTCCATCATGACCAGCAGAAATGGAACCACTATATGTTTCCCACCAGATCTACATTCTGAATCTGTATAGAACAATGGCCTTGACTAAAGAACCCTTAAAGAACCATATTAGTGTGTGTTTTTTCCTAGAACCGTACATCTTCGTGTTCTTCTTGCCATCCTGGATGGAGAATCTCCAGATTAAGTGCATGTGAGCATTAAAGGGCCCATACCATGTGTTTTTCTCCTCCCTGCCCTCTGTGTGGAATCTGTGGGCACAATCAGCCCTTATTCAGTTTTACTTTACTGTTTTACAAACGTCTTTTATCTCTAGATATTAAAACCCTTTTATTAGTTCTACAAAAACACCAATATCCTCACTTTTCCACAATTACGCAGCTTAGTGCAGTGTGTAGGGCTGGATATTGTTTGGGATTTTTCCCATATCTAAGCTAAAATGTTACTTATTTTAAGAAAAAATATGTATATATATTTTATATTTTATTATCCCTAATAGTCTCCACAAGTGGGAAATTTATTCTCTGCATTTAACCCATCACACGTGCACACGTGGCGCAGTGTGTGTGTATATATATATATATGTATATATGTGTGTGTGTGTGTGTTTAAGAAAAAAAAAATTCTATAGTACATTTTAATAAACAAAAATAATAACCGTCTATTAACATTTATTCCTTTATTCATTTATTTATTTACTTTTTTTTTGCAAATCTATTTAAATGCAAATTACTTACATTTACACAGCACCTTCATAGCAAGGGAATGTAATGCAACTGCTTTAGGGTGTATGTATATGAGCTCTGTTTTGATTGGTTGCTTTGTAACGTTACACGTGAGTGGGCGGGGCTGATGTAGGGAGATACGGGTATTGGTTTTAAGAATGCGTCGTTCGGTTTCTGGACTGGAGGATGAACATTCCAATTAGAAATATGAATGTTTTCTCTAAAAGAGCTGGAGACTGGGGCGGATCAGAGGATGCTGGGTAATCTACAGTCGTATTGCAGAAGCAGATCACCCGCTGTACAGACGCTGTACAGTATTTGTAAAGCGCTTTTGACAGAATTTACAGAATCGAGGAAAAACTCCTTGGGAGGAACCAAGGCTCAGAAGGGGAACCATCCTCCTCTCACACAGAGAATATAAATACACAGAAAATCAAAGTTATAATAGTTTCATTTTGTTTCCTGTTTGTTTTTTTCTGGTTTTGGATCTTGGCCTTTTTCTGAATTGACATATTTTGGATGTTCTGCTGGTTCCCCTTGGTTCCACTCTGGCCTGTCCCTAATTTTTGGATCATCTCAGTTGCACTGTTGACCTTTTTCTCATGATCACTTACCTGCATTTTAACACATTTTATTATTAAAAATCAAAGAGTCATAAGCAAAAGCAGCTTCTCAGTATAAAACTCTGCCTTCAGTAAAATGAAATAAAATTAATTGTGGATTGAACGCATGCGATATAATGATACATTGGATCGTGCACTATTTTGGTCGATGCGTCAGATCGGTTAATTGTTATATAACGTGCAGCTACGTCACGTATGGCAAATTTATTATCATTATTATTTTATCACAATGTGCAGTACAGTTTGAGCCACTACGGCCTGTTACTCACTTCCTCACCATACTGCTTCTATTAAGTATTTATTCTATTTTATTTCTAATTTTTAGTTTATTTTATTATAAACTATTTTGATCGTATTTTTATTTTGTGTCTGTACTGTTTCCTCAGGGATCAGGATTGTTTTTCTGATTCTGATAAAGAAAGCGGGTGGAGATATGGGTGGAGGAGTGAGGCTTTGATTCCTTCTGCTCATCAAGCACAAAGCTGAAGCAGACAGACGTCTGAGGCCGTAATGTAAAGTGCTGCTTGTTGACAGATGTTGTCTGCAGCTGCATTTGTTCTGTTAGATCCGTGTAGCTTGGGCAAGCGGAGCGAGCGCTCTGTCCCGTAACGGGGCATTAGCTTTTAGATGGGAAGGCTTCTATCAGGCTGAGGGAGTGTATGAATAAGGGGATAAGACGACTCTGCAAGCGGAAAATGTGTTTTTCTGGAGGAAAACAGTGAGTGTTTACCCACCGACACAGGAAACTGCTGCCACAGCTGTTTGCTCAGAGCCAGAAATCTCTCTGCAGTGGGTTTTCGGCCTCGCACGCCCCGTTCACTATCACTGCAGATTTACCGCCGGCCCAGCGTGGACACGGAGGATGAAATTTCTATTTGTGTGATTGTATTTCTAGTTTTATAGCCTTACAAGACCCTGTAAAGCACTAGCACTAGCATTTTCTCATTTTTCTACAGGTTTCCTGTAATTTTAATGTGATTTAATGGTTTTCCATGAATGACTATTAGCACTTTATTTATTATTTTATTAATCATACAGCAGTTTTGGCCTAGTGGTCGCAGCCCAGGAACCACCACCACTGGTCCATGTGTCACATTTCACTTTGTGTTATGAGGTGTGTTCAGTCAATTTCACTCTTAAAAATAATAATAATAATAATAGTATCATTATTTTTTACTATTATTATTTTTTACTTTTATTATTTTTTACTATTATTATTATTCTCAAACCTAAGGTGGCTAAGCAATATGTCCTGCCCAGTCCCCCTTTCGCTGGGACCAGTCAGAAGTGTCTGTGGTGGGAAACAAAGACGTGAGCTGTGAACTGGAGTCAGAAATTGAGAATCGAATGAATCAGTTCTTCATTTCTGAAGGAAAACACTGCGAAAGTTCTTAAAATAGCATTTTGTGTCGAGATCAATGCACAGCGAACTGACAGCAGTGAAAACAGCGGCCTCTTATTAATTCCACCGCTCATTACTCAGTATCTCTCAGTGTTCTCCTACCGTCACCTCCTCGTTTCAGGAGGAAGGGGAGCAATGAGGATCCTCCAGCAGAGCCTGGTTGAGGTCGTCTGAAAACGCCTCCTTAATTATGCGCCGTGTGTTCTGATGCCTGGAGGCAGTGTGAACTAGGTGGCCTGTGTTTTCCTGTTTTTGGACCAGATGTTCCTGATGCTCCTCAGACCAGCCCGGAGTCAGGGGCTCCGTCACAAATGAGCTGTTTCACTCCAGGCTTGAATTTCTTATTTGTGATGAACGAGCAGAAGTAGGCCTCCTCACCTAACAGGGATGACGTAACAACGCCTCCTCGTGTTATTTGAAGCTTTGTGAGATAAATAGAAGTAGATTAGAAGAGATTTTCTCATAATGAAGCAGTTGGTGAACCTTACAGGGTCAGAGCTGTTCACAGTGGTAGTGAATGGAACCAGACGTCTGGTTCCTCTGAAAGCTCCCTCACACGTGAAGATGAGTTTGGAGAAGCTTTATATATGGTTTGTGTGTTGATGGGGTGTGTGGTTCATCAAGGGGGGTGAAGGGGAGGTGGGTTGAAGATTGTTGGAGAAGGGGTGGAGGTACGCTGCATTAGCCTCGTAGCTTCAGCTCTAAGCCTAAAGAAACAAACTACAGATGCTAAACATGGACTGTGCGGTAAATGTTGGGATGGGGGTGGTAAATTGGAGGTTAGGGGTGGGAGTGGTAAATTGGAGGTTAGGGGTGGGAGTGGTAAATTGGGGGTTAGGGGGTGGGAGTGGTTCTCCCCAGCAGCTCTGCAGTGGATACAGTGGCACGGTGGAGTGTTTTGTGCGAGGAACGATTCTCTGCTGCCTGTATTGGTTTTGCTGATGTGCAAAGTGTGTGAGCAGAGGAATTGGGGATGTGTGTGAAGTGTGTATTTGAACTTTGTTGTGTCAAAACATCTGTACAAACAGAGGAAAACAGCTCAATTGTGGCAAAGTCCAGCGTACACACACACACACACACACACACACACACACACACAGACACCACAGGATTTAGAACAAAGATGCTAAATAAACCACTTTTTAATTTTTAGAGCCCATCTGTGGTCACACAGCATCTTAATAGGACTTTGACTAGGCCACTCCAAAGTTTTCATTTAGTTTTACTTCAGCCAATCAGAGGTGGACTTGCTGGTGTGTTTTGGATCATTGTCCTGCTGCAGAACCCAAGTTCATTTCAGCT
>JBBIGC010000001.1:8926975-8951057 GCA_037576955.1 Lepidarchus adonis
ATACTTCCAGTTGATGAACCGCCATTCTCAGCCATTTTCGTGTGGTGTTGACTGAATCAAACGTGAACGCTCTCTGGAAAAAGAAAAAGGGAAATGTGTCAATTTAATGAACTTTCAGTCTTTTAAAACAAATATAGAAATGTATTTTTAAATGTTTTTTACTGTGTAGTGCTCCAGTCTTTGACAGATGAGAGTCAGCAGAACAGAGTGCACATGGACGCTGTGCACATGAAAGTCACTGAAAGTCACAGAGATATTCAGGATATCAAAGGCATCCTGGAATCGCGTAAGTGTGAAAATGATACGAAGCACAGAGATTTGTATGTGACACGCATTGTGTTACTATGGTTACTTTAAAACTGGTTTGTTATTTAGCCTCAGGTTGGTGTTGACTGTTTTTAAATGTGTATATGTAATAAGAGAAGGAAATCTCATAATTTAGTCTCCTTAACACTAAGATGAAAATAGTGATGTATCTAACTTAAAGACCATTAATCACCATGGAAGCTATTTAATGTTATTATATGTCAATAGAACTGAAAACATGTCTAAACATTAATGACCATCCTGTTGTCTGTGTTTAACAGTGAGAAGACCCAGTATTCATCTGCTGGACATTAGAGAGATTAGGCCAGAAGAGCTGACCTATGACTTTCCTATGAAGCCAATCATGACATCTTGCAATTCTGAGCTGTTCAAAGGAGAGTACAACAAGTTCACTGTGGCCATCAAGAGATATACATATACAGTGAGCACCAGCCCGAGGTAGCTGCTTCTCAACTGTTTAATTTTATAGTCTGATCACTTTTCAGTCGGGTTAAATAGTATAAAACTCATCTGTTATTTTTATTATGGACTGATAATATACAGCTCTATTAATATATATCATTAGCCAAAGTATTTTTCTTCTGACTGAATATCTCCACAGCCAAGTGAGGCGCATTTTTAAAAAGGAAGTGGAGACCATGAAGCGCTTTGAGTCCCCCCATATTCTGAGAATGTTTGGGATATGTGTCCAGGGTGAGGATGGTAAGTTAGAAGTTTTTTACAATTAACAATTACTTTTCCCCTTTTTTGCATATCACATTGCATAGGTTTGCACATTTTTACTCCATACACACCTAATCCAAGAATTCAAGGATTCTAAGTTTATTATCATGTATAAAAAGTACAGTGTAAATGATTAGAATGAAATTCTTACTTGAACACCTCTTTTACAGACTAGATCAACAATACAATAACACAATATAGAGTAGAGATGATAGAATAGAATAAAATAACCCAAACAATCAGTTAAATCAAATAATCCACCAAATAAACATAAAACGCATGAAAGACTATAATGTGCAGGATGAATAGTGTCCTGTTTACTGTAATTTGTTGTTTCAGAGCTACTGACTCAATGTTATCACACATTTTCGGATGCCGCACTCAGTCATATGATAAAAAATGTATAAAATTAGCTTTTTCTAACCAACATCGATCACATTTGATCTGTTTTGCATTACTTTCTGCAGGACCAAACCCAAACTACCTAATAGTGACGGAGTTCTGTGAGAAGGGGAGTCTGAGACAAGTGTTGGACAGTCAAAGCAAACTGTCGTGGGAGAGAAAGACCCAAATGTCTCTCGATGCAGCACAAGGACTCTACAGGTAAGCCCTGCTTCTCCGTCTCTCTGAACATAGCCTTTCATTATTTTCTCTTTTTAAGGTAGTCTCTTTAATTAGGGCCAGTCAGTCAATGTGGTGTAGGCCCATATTAAAAACCCTGCTCATTTGATTCTCCCACTGCAGGCTGCACCAGTCTGAGGAGAAGTTTAAGGTGCATGGCTGCATCACCAGCAGCAAGTTCCTGGTGTCCACTGGGTATAGAGTGAAGGTACTGTTATCCAGGGGGGGGCATTTTCTTTTAAAATGTGAAAAAAATTGGACACCCTACGAAAACCTGTGTGTTTTTGTAACATTCTTGGATTCTGTAAAATGTAATTCTACAAAAAAAAAATTCTGATGAGGAATAAATTAGTCTGTAGCAGGTTATAAGTCTGGTAAGGGATTTAAAAAGATCTCAAAATAATTTGCAATCAGCCATTCCATTGTCTGGAAAATAGTCTACAAGTGGAGGACTTCCTAAACAACTGTCCAGGTCTGGCCGTCCAAGCAAGTTCAGCCTGAAAGCAGACAAGAAGATGCTAAAAGAAGCCTCTAACTCTAAAATGTCATTGCTCTATAAGAGAAACATCAGAGCCAGACTGAAGTTTGCCAGTGAGAATATAGACAAAGATCTTCTGGAATAACGTAATGTTCTTTGGGCAGATGAGTCTAAAATTGAATGATTTAGACACCAGAACAGAAGAGACGTCTGGTATAAACCAAATACAGTATTCCAGGAAACGAACCTCACAGCAGCTGTGAAGATTGGAAGTGGAAGAGTCATGGTTTGGGAATGCTCTGCTGCAGGACCTGGACAGCTCACCATCATGAATCACCATAAATCCTACTGTGTATCAAAGGATGCTTGAGGAACACATGAGACCATCTGTAAGAACATTAAAGTTAAAGCAGAACTGGACCCTGCAACACAACAATGACCCAGAACATACCAGTAAATCCACCAAGGACTGGAACTACAGAATGGAGAGTCCTGGAGTGGCCGAGTCAATGCCCAGATTTTGCTGTGGGGTGACTTGAAAGAGGCTGTACATTCAAGAAATCTGTCAAACATCTAACAGCTTAAAGAATTCTGCATTGAGGAGTGAGGCAAACGTTCCTCAGACTGATGTCAGAAACTGGTAGATGCTACAAGAATCGTCTCACTGTGGATCTTTCAGTTAAAGGGTGTAACACTAGTTATTAGGGGGTAGGGTGTCCTAACTTTTTCCTCCGTTAGAATACACATTTTTGTTTAAATAATAAATCAAGATTAATTTTTGTTGTTTACCTGCAACTAAATCACTTTCTGTTTCAGAAGGAAATAAAAACAAGATTAGACATTTAAATGTGAACAATAAAGAAATTAATGTTTAATGGGGTGTCCCAATTTTTTCACATGACTGTAATAAAATCAAATCTTCAGAAGGTGACTCGTTGGTGTATTGGGTCCAATTATGTCACAGTACATTTTAGTTATATTCTAAGATCAATTACAGAGAGGTTATATATATATATATATATTTCTTTATTTATTTATTCATTCATTTATTTTAATTTGAATGGTTCTTCCTATGCAAACAAATATTGTCTACAGCAGAAACACCGTGTTTTTGTCTACCCCTGTATTGCAAGTAGGGTGGAGTAACAACATAGACTTATCTGGGGCTCCTGACTGGTTGGAGAACCTCTGTTCTATGTCAGTACTTGTTAGGTTCTTTAGAGAATCAAAGGTAGCACTTCTGTGAAATTATGTGTAATGTTATATTTTTGCAATATTGCCCAACCTTATGTAATGAAATATTTACATAAGCACAAAACAATGTTTAAGCCAAAGGGAGTTATTTATAACAGGCTCTGTGTTCTGGAAAAGCCTTTTCTAAACATGGCGGCGTTTGTGTGTTTTGAAGCTGGCCGGCTTTGAGCTGGCGAAAACAGAGACGTCGTTAAAGAAGAGTACGGATAAGAAGAACACCTCAATAATCTACATTTCTCCACAACAGCTTCAAGACGTCAACCATCCATATGACAAAGCCTGTGAGATCTACAGGTCAGGAAGTGTGCATGCAGATAATGGCTACAGTGCTAAACATCATTAACATCCTTGTTGCAGGAAGCTCAAGTTTTATAATGGAGTTTTTCTTTTGGGTTTATTTCAGCTGAATTTAGAATTAGAATCAGCCATGAAAACTCATTAGCAGAACACAATATGACTATAACTGATTGACTGTGATATTATATTTGTGATCTTTCCAGTTTTGGAATCGTCCTGTGGGAAATTGCAACACAGCACATCCCCTTCAAAGGCATGTAACACCGTTATGGGAATGAACACATTAAGACTGAACTGCATCTGTTGGTAATGGTCCCTATAAACTAATATATAGAATAAACTTTGCCCTGTACATTTATTATGTGTTCAGACTGTGAGATCTATAAAAAGGTGTGTGTGGAGAAAATAATGGAGCCGCTACCCAATGACTGCCCGAGTCAGCTGAGAGAGGTCATCGACGCCTGTCGTTCCTACGATCCATTCCAGAGGCCCCATGCTGGAGGTATAGCACCTTTATGAAAACATATCCATTAAATACAATATAGCCTTTAAATATTAGAAAATCTGTCTGACTCTGCTGCAAAATGGCCGCACATCCCAGCAGGATTAATAATTTAATGGCTACAAAACTTTTTCATGGCTTTTTTCTTACCACAAACCCACTAAAAACGTGAGGGTGAGCTGAAGAGAATACTCCAAAAGTGTGAGCCTAGGACCCTGGAGGATCTGGAAAGATTGTGTTCATGTTGCTTGCTCTTTATTCTCCAGTATGGTCACACATTACAGAAGGCGGCTCATGTTATGTTGGCAAAGGGAAGTTGCACAAAATACTGAATATTTAGGGTGCTAATAATTCTGACACATCTTAATATTATTTTATATCATTAACTTTTAGTTCTTAGATAGAGTGTGAGGTAATTATATTATATTATGTGGCCTTTTTTATCCATTTTTATCTAGTCTGACAATAATTATGGGACAGATTATATACACACCCCTATTGTAAATATATAAGCTTATTAAACAGGGTTCCTCTCCCTGGTCCAGGTCATCTAGAACCCTGCAGATTTTAGCTTAGAACCTGCTCTAACGCATGGGATTCAGTTAATGAAGGCCTTTAGGAACACCTGGAATTGCCTGGTGTGCTGGAACTGAACTCCAGCAGGACAAGTATGTTGAATGATATGTAAACATATTTGTATATTGAAAGTATATGTTTCTGTTTATGATCAATTCTCCTTTTAATAATCAGCTTCTGTTTCTTTCTGTAGTGTTGGTGGACACACTACGCAAACTGGCACAGCAGTATGAAGAGGAATAATATTGGGTCTCTGTCTACCCTCTATTGTGTGACACACCTGCAGCTGGAACACATGATCACATGCTGTGGATGCAACCTCGGAAACTACGCTCACTGAAGAAGCCTTTGTCCGAAAAATGTTTAGTGAGGCTGGTGATTACTCAGCTGCCATTTTTTTTATCACAAGAGCTGCCTATTTGTACCTCAAGAGATTTTTTTCCGGTGCACAAATTAAACTTAGCAATTTAACTTTAATGCTGCCAGTGCACAGACATTTCAAAATCTTTGTATGAGATACTTTTACAGTTTGTTAAATGATAACGTAAATACTTTTAGCAAATAAGAGCCAACTTTTCAAGTCAGTGAAACGCATCATGTCACATGACCATCAGATCATGTTCTATAAATCTGCTGTGAACTGAAATACAGATAAACGTTTAAGGGTTAAATTGCATTAAATGAAATCTACAATATATTTTAAATAAATTGTCCATGTCTGGTAACTCGAGGACCAGTGGGTTTGGAGTGTACATTGTTTGATTTAACTTATTCTTATTGTTAGATATGCACAACGGTATTTGTAAATGAGGCCAGCAGGAGATAACGTCTCTTTAAATTAGCATAGGCCTCCATAAAGAGCTTACCTGTATCAAACATGTTGCAATACATCGTTCAGTTCATTAGGGGGCAGTAAAGTGTCAGTGTTATGACTATTTGGACTTTGCCATTGAGTAATTATTAACTGACCGCTGCCGTGTGACAGATTTCTCTGTGGCAGTCTGAATGAAGGATAAAGGTTTACTAAAATCCAATTAAGCTCTCTATGCTAAGAAAACGTGAAAATGTAAATGAACTTGTTTAATATTGGGGCGTTTTTTTTTTTTTTTTACAAACCACCTCCTCCTTTGCTAAGATTGGGGAGGAAGTACTCATGATATGCATCATATAAACGAAATATTTTAAACGTGTGCGATACCTTGTGAGAGTTTAGTTGTTCCCATATGTGGTATATCTGCTCTTTCACATGTACAACACAGAAAACGTGTACGGAACGGAAAGTAGCGTCCTCTGCGTCACTCGTTACTAGGCGACCTAGAAGCTTTTTTAAAACCCTGACGCGTGTGATTGGTCAATTGTAGCGTAGGGGGCGGGACTTGTGATGAAAAAACAACGCCCCATAAGTGCGTAAAAAGCATGCGCAAATATCAAAGGGATTATTGTGGTGTGGAGTTGGCTCCGCCTACTATCAACTCTTCGCGCTTGTAATAGTTTTGTTTCCATAATGCGCCTGGAGTGCGTTGTATATGTTGCTGTGAGCAAAGTCTTTGCTCCAGTTAAACCAAATTTTCCCTTGTCGTGATTTTGGAGTAAAGACGTGGTTTAATGATGGAAAGATAGGTGAGTGGGAAGAGAAGCTACCGGTGCTATGGAGAGGACAGGTGAGTGAGAATCACAAAACAACTGCAGTTAATTCAATCTCTTCACAGACAATGTGTGATCGTTCAGTGTAGTCTCACACTGCCAGAAATATATATTTCACTCAGGTTATGGATCAGCTCACGTAAGTGTGTATATTAGAATTATGTAACGTGATCCAGTTATTAGTAGTAGTAGCATATTATATATTAATATTATTCTATATTAACTCAATGATTACTCAGTTGCTAATATTTGTTGTAAATATTCATTTGTTCTCATGTGATTTTGCTCTATTTCACCCCATGACGTCTGTCTTACTGGCACTGTCTTCTCATTTCCTGTTGGTGGATAAGTTGCACTGAAAAAGGAACTGTGTTTTCAAATATCCTACAGTACTAGACTTTGAGAAATCGCCTTATTGTGTAATTGGCCCAAGCAGTGTTGTTTAAAATTGACTTTTTCTCACACTATTACTCAATTCTACCTTACGCTCTAGTTGCCAGCTTCAGATTCTGTCTGTTGATGTTCATAGGGCTTGCAACAGGTGTGGACAAGCCACTGGTGGCCCCTAAACCGAAAGTTTTTCCACCACCAAGACAGATTCTTCATTTTGCTGCTACAAAACAAACACCTAGCGTAAAAGTTTCCCAGCCATCAAAAACCATTGCCAAGCCTGCAGTTGCTCCTAAGCCGTATCTTGCTCAAACCTCTTCACCTCCAGAGACCAAGCCCTTAGTGTGTAACAGTGAGCATCAGACACATTTTCAGCAAAAGTCTGAAAACATTCAGCATGTGGGTTTACTGAATTCCAGAAATGGACCTCACTCCGAGGTCAAAAAGCCAGAATGGGATTATGTGATTCCAATTTGTGTTTGTGCCAAAGGGAAGTGTGAGTGCTCACCCAAGGAAAACAGCAGAAAAGCCCAACATGGGAATTGTGATGACCCAGGTGTCAACAATAAACCAGAGGGATCCAAGAATCCCACAGCACGAACCTGGGCCAAGCCTCAGCATGTAACCGGGACCCCTCAGGATCAGCCGCTGGCTCCTTTTGTTAAGGAGTCCTTTCAAGGTTCTTCCAGTGTACAGCCAAGGCAAACAAGAGTAAACCAGAATCCTGGGACTGTGAAACATGTAGCTAATGGACTGGTAGATTCTGAGCGACAGGCTGTCAAAAAGCAAAGCAGTACTGACAATTCTCACAAGCTTCCAGAAGCTGTTGTAGGATCACCACCCAGTGCCTCAATGCAAGCACTGACGGTCAACAAGCAGAATCTAAATGTTACTGGTAAACAAAATGGCAGTTCACCCTCTGTTGTGGTCCCTTGTAGAAAGCCTCCACCCCTGCCTGAACATAAACCAAAGAACAGCAATGCTAAACAACTGGACAAGACCAATATCATTTTGGAGGATTCAGAAGCACCGGCCCAGGCGAGGCTTAAAATGGTAAAAGTGAACATAAATACACCAGGCCTGTCTCAGAAAGAAAGACCACCTATTACTCCATTAAAACCTCCTGCACTGAAGAATAAATCCTCAAGAGGTGTTCCTGAAACCCAGTGTGACAATGGGGTTTATCCATGCTGGAGGACTCCTTCAGAACAAAGGCAGGACCAGAATGTATGCCATGATGGTTCCTCCCAAAATGCTACCAAGAATCAGGTGTTGAGGCCAGAAGGATGTGCTAGCGTAACTGAACATTCAGATGTCGGAGAAACACCAACGAAAGTCCACAAACACCAGCATCCTACATCAAGGAATCTTCCCAAGCAACCAAAGCCTAAAATCATCACAGCAAAGGAAACACCACAGAGAAACAATGAATCCATGTCTGAGAAAGAAATCCTTCAGAGTGAAACCAAACCAGAAAAGACTAAAAGACCTGGTATTTCTCTGAAGCCCAAATCCAAGTCATTCACCCTAGCAGACAGACTTCAGAAGAAGTACAAAGGAAAGCAGAATGTTGGTGAGCAGTCAGAGAAGGAGACTGATTCAAGCCAAATACCAGAGTACAGAACACACCTATTCATGGTCAATAGCAAGGAGTCCATACCCAAGCCAAACTCCTCATGTCCATCATCTCCCAAAGAACAGAATGTGGATGGAGATGATGTTCTGGAAGAAGCACAGTATGATAATCTTTATGAGGATATTCCAGATTATGTTGACCAGCCTAGTCC
Source organism: Lepidarchus adonis (assembly GCA_037576955.1). Lineage (NCBI taxonomy): Eukaryota > Metazoa > Chordata > Actinopteri > Characiformes > Lepidarchidae > Lepidarchus > Lepidarchus adonis. The sequence goes on from JBBIGC010000001.1 coordinate 8,935,575, forward strand.
AGGAACACAGACCCAACAAACAAAGCAAGCCCCACTTAGACAATTATCCAATAATGACGGAGATCTGTATGAAGAAGTTAATGATTTTGGAGAATTAAGTGACACTAATGAAAGGTAAGCAAGATCTAAAAAAAGATATTTTCCTGTGCGTTTCATTTCTGATTTTCTGTTACTGAAGAGTGAGATATTGGATGGACACTTTTTGGCTTTCAAACAAATTGGGGAATATAATGAATGTTCAGGTTCACCAGATCATCATTTCAAATCTCCTTTTGCAAGTCAAGACCAGGAAGTCAGACTTGTTTTGTCTTGGGAGAACGTAACAGTTTCCTCCCACCTTATTATCAGGCTGGGATTGTCAGTAAGATGTATATACTTTTACTATTCGATTACACTAGGCCTAGTCTCAAGTTCAGGTCTAAACACATACCTTGCAAATACATACACACATGCTATGTGTAGTCAAATATGCTAGTTATGTTTATGCGTCACACCCTGGTGTCAGGTAATAAACCTGTTTATGAGCATAGTTTAACTCTTGAACTAAAACGTATTGTAGTTTTCACTCTTCTGCATATATAGTATTGATAAAATGAAGGAAGAAAGGAAGTGGTTTAGACTTTCTCCTTGTAGTACGAGAGTTTTGTCATGTTTGTACATATTTATCTTTAGTTAATCCAGTGTTTGGTAATAAACGAATACTTTTCATACCTCATTTCATGCCAGCTGTACAGACAGTCTAGGGAAACTTCTAATTAGAAACAAGTCAGGTGACATCTTTCACCATTGTGTTTTAGACACTTTTACTATGTAATGTATTACATTTTCTGTTGGATGTTTGTATATTTTACCCTATATTTGTAATTATCGCTGCAGTATGAAACCTTTCTGTTCTTCCTGTATTCCCCTCAGGAATGTGTTTGAGATTAGCTCAGATGATACTCATTCAGATGAAGAAATTGATAGTGGCTCTGAAGTAGAGGAAGATAGCAGTTCATACTCTGACCGAGACCAGAGTCAGGTACAGTGGACTACCTTATCTTGCAGTTTATTTTGGCTTAGATTCTCAGTGTTTTCAACATTGTGCATGCCAGACATGCAGAGGTTTGCAGATCTTGAAAAGATATATTTTGGTTTTCTATTTCAGGATGACGCCAAGAGGACCAAACTTGCTCACATAGCCCAAGAGATCATGAGCTCCGAGAAAGTGTAAGTTTCCACATGATTATTCGAAAATCTGTACAATATCCTCTACTAGGGCTTGGGCAATGTTCTTTATTGGTAACAACAATTGGATTTATTGGTGAAAAACTAAAGCAGCCATATTGATTGGCTGACCTTTACCAGCTCACATCTATTAGTACATTGGAGACTGGACTGGAAACACAAAACACTACTCTGAAGCTCAGACACTCAATTCATTTTATTTTTTTATAGTTTGTGTGTTTGTGTTGTTTAAGACATCAGATAATTGAGAAAAAAACGATAATGTTTGCCAATTTACACTTAAAAATTACATTTCTACAATTCTACCCACTACATAGTGCTCCAGTCACATCAGGGTACCATCACCGGGAGGGTGCAGGCTCACATGCTTCCTCTGAGTCATTGAAAGTGCCAGCACATCTTTTCAAAATGTCACCAATGCAAGTTCAGTTCAATTTGCTTGGAGAATCACCTATTTTGTTATGTCAGCTAACAGATGCCCATAATGAATCACATCACAGTGAGTGGTGGAGGGTGGGGAGAGCGTGAGCGAGGTCGATTTTGCACTGTTTAGCAATTGGAGCCTTTTAAATTTTAACCGTATTAACTACAGCAATTGATTTTCCTGTGTACGATGTTGTTGGTATCAGTCATAAACCATTCAAATGGATCTGTACATCAGTCCCAGTCTGATAAATCTGATGAGAAGCTTGATAATGACCTTCTGAACTGGATCATGTGTGTGGGGGCACTGTGCATGGCAGTGGTTCCCAATATTTTTCGTAATAATATGTTGTTTATTCTCTTCGGCAGGTTCGTGGAGGTGTTGAAGCTTCTCCACATTGTAAGTGTGTGTTAGGCCCAGTGCTGAACATTGTTCATTGTGGCATTCTCCTGTTTTCTTTTTCTGTGATTATTTGAAGCCAGTCATGGTTATGTAATGGTCTGGTTGACGACAAAATGAATGTGAAACGTGAGTACAAGGTGGTCACAGGATCGCTAATCTTCTCACTCTGGACGTCAAACCACACAATACTTCACTGTTGAGAAATAGAAAATCTGTCTTAATAGCAGGTGTCTTGCCAACAGCTTAACACACTCCAGACCACGCTGTGAAATAATGTAAGAAATACTCATTGACATTAATGTGTTTCTGCATGAGAGGCGTCTCGTGGAAGTATCCATATGAAGTGCTGAAATACAATGTGTAGTAACAAAAAGAGGTGGAAAATCTTTTCACTTCAGTTTAGGTAGATGTTCTAATGTCAATCACAGTTTAAATTTAATAACAGACAGAAAGTAAACCAAACATACTTAAAAATATATCACGAAAGTATCTCACAAAGTCAGTACACCCTCATATTTTTGTACATATTTTATTATATCTTTTCATGGGACAACACTGGAGATATGACACTTTGATGTTAAGTAGTCAATGTACAGTTTGTATAACAGTGTATATTTGCTGTCCCTTCAAATAAGTCAACACACAGCCATTAATATCTAAACCACTAGCAACAAAAGTGAGTGAAAATGTCCAAATTGTGCCCAATTAGCCATTTGGGTCATTGGCACCCAAAGCTTATGGGGCGTGAAGGCTAGTCTGTTGAACAAAATGTGAATGCTGACTCTGATAGAAAGGGTCAGAGCTGTTTTTGCAGATTGAGGGGAAAGTGCTCAGTATTAGGCAGGTGGTGTTAATGTTCCTTCTGACGGGTGGAGAATCGTTCAGGTACAGTATGAGCTTTCTGCAAGTATCAGTGCCTGTTATAAGACCAGTAACACTTCCTTGTATCCAGTCTTTACTGTCTCCATTAAATTGCAACATGAGGAAGTGTTGCAAAATGTCAGCTTGATTTCATGTGCAATAAAACTATATCAGTGACAACTTGAGCTGAATGTAAATGTTTAGGTGTCTACAGACGTTCGTTCTCCACTTACAATATTAATTTTAAGTAGAGGGATCTTTTTACCATACAATTGCATATTCAAGTAATTTTAGTTTGTGAAAATGTGCATACCAGACAAGACATTTCATTTACTTCTATTATTACTTCATCTGCTTCTGTAGTTGCTCTGTGATGTTACTGCGAGCAGTAGTAAGAATATAGAACTGTTGATACTGATACAACTCAACATAGAGTAGCAAAGAACTGAAACCTCCCAAAACCACAAATGCTTCTACATACTAGTAATTAGGTAGATGTACTGTAGAACTTTCCACCACTAACTTGGTGTGTGTGCCAGTCATTTCAGAACTGCCTCTGGTGCAATGAACCTTGTTTTTTCCATGTTTGTTAAATTAAAATCAAAATTAGGTATTGAAACCTGTAAAGGAATCTGCCTTTGCAGTACCACTTGAATGTGTTTTAATGAATTTCTGCTCCCCAGACTTTTCGGGATACAGTGTTAAAGGCCTCCAATCAGCCTGGGAAGGCTGTGATTGATGAACGGATTCTCAGTCAGATCCTGTTTTCACTGCCACAGCTCTATGAGCTGAACTCTGACCTACTGAAAGAGCTGGAGAATCGTGTGGCCACTTGGTACAAAAACTGCACCATTATTTTCCCTTTACTGTAGTGTGTTTTGTAGCTGATGCCTGCAGTGACCATACTGATTCAATGTCTTGTTTCCTTGTTGCATCAGGAACGAGCACTCTGGGGTGGCTGACATCTTTTTAAAGAAAGGGCCGTATCTGAAAATGTATTCCAGTTACATCTGTGAGTTTGACAAGAATGTGGCTCTACTGGAGGAGCAATGCAGGAAGAACCTGGCATTTGCAAAAGTAGTTCGGGAATTCGAGGTAACAACACTAACTCAACCTGTTCTCCAACTTGCTTGTTGTGTGCGTATGTGTGTGTATGCTTTCCTGTGTTTACCACGTGTGTTGGTTTTGTCATACTGAATTCAAACCTCTTGACATTTCTGTCTGTTTAAGCTCCATTGTCTTTCTGTAACACAGAGCAGTCCTTGCTGTGCCAACCTGGCAGTGAAACACTACATGCTGAAGCCCGTTCAGAGGCTTCCCCAGTACCAACTACTGCTCACAGGTTAGTCCTGGCAGGACTTCTGGTTTTAAATGGCCCAGATACATTGTCTTTTTTTTTCTCTCTCTCTCTCTCTAATGTCTCCTGTTTTGTACCATTGTATACATGTATCATGCACCATTATGTACCATAATATACCATTATGTACCAAAAACAGTTATGATAAATTTTTCCGTACCATTTTCCAATCGATATACACTACTCACAAAAAGTTAGGCATATTTGAGTTTCTGGGGAAATTTCAGGATCCACTATAACCTTTACAGATTAATTTAATGTTGCCATGTCTAACCGGTCAATGTTTTAGTACTTTTTACACAACTTGTGGTTCTCTAAAAAGGGAGACGAAATTCACAACTGGTGTTTAATCAATTAATTGACCAATACATTTCTTGGTTCAATCTGAATTAGCATTTAAACAGTGCTCCTAATCATCCTGATCGCATTTTGACATCATGAGACCATGACGACACCTAACAGTTGATCAACAGTATGTCGCCATTGTGAGGCTTCAAACAGGATGTTTGTTGGAAGTGGCCACTGAGCTTAGAGCATCACAGAGTGTGCGCAGCAGGTTGAGTGACAAAAGAGTCACAGAAAGGCATACATTTTTAGACTTAAAGTCTCAGATTATTTTTACAAGGTAATCAGCTTGTTGGATCTGATGCATGGCAACAGCCGTCATTAGTATATGTCAGCTGGTGCCAATTTCACTTCTTCAAACCTTGTGCACACACTTGTGGACACTCAACAACCATGGGTTCCTCTAAGCAGCTGTGTAAGACTCAAAGTTTTACAGTGAGACATGTCATTAAGAGATGGAAAGACCAAGAAAACTCTCAGAGAGAACTGCTCATATGCTGGTCAGAAAAAACAAATCAAAATTCCCATTTGACTGCAAAAAAACTTGCAAGAAGATTTAGCAGACTCTGGAGTGGTGGTGCACAGTTCCACAAGACCTTCATGGAAGAGTCAGCAGAAGAACATCTTACCTGTGTCCCCATCATAAAATCCAACATCAAAAGTATGCAACAGAACATCTACAGAAGCCTGATGCATTTTGGAAACAAGTGCTGTGGACTGATGAAGTTAAAATAGAATCTTTGGCCATAATCAACAATAGGATGTTTGGACAACACCTTGCCAACCATTAAGCATGGGGGTGGATGTATCATGCTTTTGGGTTGTGTTGCAACCAGTGGCACAGGAAACATTGCAAATTCTGGAAGCAAACATCACACCATCTGTAAAAAAGCTGAAAAGAGAATGGCTTCTACAACAGGACAATGATCCTAAGCCTACCTCCAAATCCACCATGGACTACCTCAAGCTCAAAATTTGTATAAGTAGAAGTGGATGTCCTGTGACAACATCCCACCCTGATGACCACTACATTGTGAACAGTGTCCTGCGGAACTAGATCATGAATGGCACTCAACTCCAGGCATATTTAAGGTGATGAGAGGAACCCAAAGGTCATGTCAGACAATTCATAACCATTTACATCAGCATGGTCTGCGTGAAAGATGACCTGCAAGAGTACCTGACCACACCACCAGACACAGGCATGGTGACCAATGGGCCTCAGTGCTGTTCTCTGATGAAAGTGGATTCACATTGAGCAGAAACAATGTTGGAGACGTCAAAGAGTGTGCAATACATCAGCTTTGGTGGTGGCGTTAGTGTGGGCAGATGTGTCTAGTCAATACAAAACTGCCCTACACTTTGTGAATGGTACAGTGACAAGCCCATACTACCTGAATAACATCATTAATCCAGTCATTGTGCCCCTGCATGAACAACACAGGCCTAATATCATCTTCATGGACAACAATGCTCGAGCTTATCGAGGTTGCATCATTAGGGAACGGCTTTTGAAACCTCGAATGGAGTGTCCTGCACTTTCTCCAGACCTGAACCCCATAGAAAACCTATGCGATCAGGTGAGTCACCATGTAGAAGCTGGTAACTCTGTACCCCAGAACCTCAATGACCTGAGGCCCCCCCCCCCCTTCAAGAAGAGTGGGATGCCTCAGCAGCAATAAGTCAACTTTTGAACAACATGAGACGTCGCTGTCAAGCTGTAATTGATGCTCAGGGGGAAAAGACATGTTCTTGAGATATTAACATTTTTTGTAGTGGTAAACTCACCACTGTTGTAGGCTTTTGTTTCAATAAATTGTTGGCGTTGAGAAAATCACCATGGCATCATTTAAATGCCCTACTTTCATAATATAACATCAATGTAATGTGAACTTTTTAAGTTTTCTGTAAATTTCACCCAAAAGCCAAATATCCCTTTTTGTGAGTAGTGTGTATATATGCACTGTTGTATATGACACAGGGTAAAAGTTTTGGAAGACGTTTACTGAAATGTATTCAATACGTCATACTAAAGCCTTTGTTGATGATTGAAGACACTTCCCGTATAGTCACATGCATTGCTCAGGTGTGATTTTGTCCCATTCTTCAAATCCTGGGAGTTCTGTGGGCTCCTTTCTATGAACTTTTAGCTTTAATTCTTTTCATTGCTCTTCTGTAGGATTCAGGTCAGGTGATTGGCCATTCTAGCAGCTTTGTTTTCTGTCTCTGATACCAATTGAGAGTTCCTTTTAGCCGCGGGGCAGTGGTGGCCTAGTGGTTAGGACTTTGCCCCTGAGAGCCAAGGGCGCAGGTTCAAGTCCCAGCCCGGGCACCAGTGAGGTAACCCTTGAGCAAGGTACCGTCCCCACTTCACTGCTCCCCGGGCTGTTTATAGCTGCCCACTGCTCCACGTGTGCACGTGTGATGGGTAAAATGCAGAGGACAAATTTCGTTGTGGTGACTGAGTGCAGTGGTGTATTCACAATGATCGGAAATCACGAATCACTTGAGTTGTGTTATTAGGATAATCTTCTTGCTGAAACATCCACCCTTGTTTCATCTTGATCATTCTGGTAGATGGCACCAGATTTTTATCAAGAATGTCCCAGTACATTTTCCATTCATCGTTCCTTTAATTATATGTAGCTGGACTGTGCCATGTGCTGAAAAAAAGCCCCAAACCATGTTCCCACCTCCAAATTTTACTGTTAGTATGGTGTTTATTATACTAACTATACTAAAAATGGGATGATATGCAGTGCCATTTGACCTCCAAACATGGTGTTTATTATGGCATAAAAAGAGAACCTGGTTGTGACCGGTATATGGTCAAATTAATTTTTTTTCCACTTCTGGATTATGGTGCCAACAGTGCTCACTGGAACATTCTGTTAAGAAATTCTTCTGTAACCAATGGCATCAGTATGTTTTGCAACAATAAGGTTGTGAAGGTCTCGAGAGAGCTCTTTGGTTTTACCCATCATGAGATGTTTCTTCTGTGACACCTTGATAATGAGACGCCTTTTGATACCCATCACTTCTGTCATCTATGGTTTAATTGCTTTGTGTATGTGGATTGGATGGATTGTTATTGACATCTGGGCAGAATTTGTCAATTGCACCTGTAGAAAAATATTTACATAGAAAATGTATGATGTGTTCTAGTTATTTTAAAACTTATTTTACCTGCTGTGTACATATATTGGTATGTGTGTGCACAGCTCTCTTCAAGTCTTTCCATAGCATCTCTATTAGATTGAGCTCAGGGCTCTGACTTGGCCTCTCTAAAAGGTGTATTTCTTAAGCCGTTCTTTTGTGGACTTGCTCCAGGGATTTGGGAATTTGTCTTGTTACATCACCCAACTTCTACAGAGTTTCAGCTGACATACACACATACTCACATTTATCCTGAAAAATGGTTGGATAAACTTGGGGATTCATCTTCCCCTCAATGATTGGCCAGGCGCTGATGCACCAAAGTGCTGTGTGTTCTTCCCAAATAGTTCAATCTTAGTTTCATTAGTCCGTAAAACATTTTGCCAATACTGCTGGATTGTCTACATGCTCTTTCACAAATTTCAGTCGTGCAGCAATGTTCTCTTTATTAAGCAGCAGCTTCCTTCGTGGTGTCCTGCCCTAGGCAACCAGCTTGTTCAATGTTCAATCTTTGGCTTTCACTTTGGGTTGTATATTTACCTCATTGATGAGTATTCGTTGTGCTCTTGAGGTCATTTTGACTGGGCACCCACTTCTTGGTAGAGTAGTCACAGTCCCCCAAGTGTCTCCAATGAGCTTTTTTTGAGGTAATTAATTCAAGGGTTCATATGCTTTTTTCACTAGCAATATAAGTTGTTTATGGCTGTCCTCAAAAAAGACATAAAAGATCAGATTTTTTTGGATTACTATTTTAGGAACATTCTGTTTGTTAAGACCCTTGACTTAGATAAACATTAGATCACATTTTATGACAAACTAATGCAGAAAACTGTGAAATTCCAAAAAGTTCACATACTTTTTTCTTGCAATTGTATATATTTTCATGTTTCTTCATATTCAATTAATGGGAATTGAACTATGAACTCGGGACTTAAACTTCCTCTGTTTCCATTTCTTCCTGTTCTCAGCATCTTCCTCTTTTACACTTGCATGTCTTTTCTTACCACATTCATAAACCTCTTCATCGGCCTTCCTCTTCTCCTACTGCCTAGCAGCTCCATCTTCAACATCCTATTCCCAGTATACTCACCCTTTCTCCTCTGCACACGTCCAAACCAACACAATCTCGCTTCTCTGACTTTGTCTCCACACTGTCCAGTCTGTGCTGTTCCTCTAATATACTCCTCTCTAATTCTGTCCATCCTCCTCACCCCCAACACAAACCTCAGCATCTTCACCAGCTCTGCTGTCTGTCGTCCTATCAGAGTCGCCGTCTCCAACACGTATAATATATCTGGTCTCACTACCGTCTCACTTCTCCTCTCACTTCCGGGATGGAGCGGCTACGTCCAGATGCCTACCTGACCTCTCCATGCAGACTATGCACGTTTTAGTTTCATTTAAAACAAACTGTGTGTGTGATAAACTAGTTTTAGTTTTTAAGTTTAATGTATTAAGTTTTAAGTTATTTTTATTGAACCCAAGTATTTAAACTTTTCCACCTTTGCCACCTGCACTTTATGCATCCTCACCACTCCACTTCTCATTCATTCACACTCACTTTCATTCCTCTCCTCTCTAATGTACACCTCCACCTCTCCAATGTTTCTTCCAGCTGCTCCTGTTACAAATCACCAAATGTTCTGTGACATGCGAGTCCACGGGCTTAATATATGCAAATTACCTCTGTTGTGATTGGCTGCCCTGTATCGTTCATACATAAAATAGTCTGTAATGAAATACTGTAGTCTTTTTAAACCGTAGGCATTTAGCAGTTGCACTCAACATAGCCATTGTACCCTATTAGTTGTGGCTTCATAATGGCCGTAAACGTTTTAAAAACAGAATCTTAATCTCAGAAATAAAACTTCCTTTTAAACCTAAAAAAAACAAATGTCGCAATTTCCTTCAATGCAACAGGTTTTATTTGAGGAACAGAAAGAACTCTGATTCATGGACTACGTCATCACTATCAGAATTAAACCTTGTATCCCCATTTTTGTCATTTTTCACTTTTTTAGTTTGTTATGCAATGTTAAACTATCATTTAGTGTCAAAATGTAGTAATGCAGACTGATAAAAATGGCCTAAATTAACGTCAAATTTTAAAAAGTGTTTTTTTTCCCTATAAAAACACTGATCTGTTCATAATGCTCTAGATGTAGTGTACACAAGGTAACTGACAATTTAATTGCTTTGTTGTGTGTGTTGATTTTTAAATAATCCTTCAGCTTAAGACAGAAATAACACATTTTTCATTTATTTCCTCTTCTCTGCAGATTATTTGAAGAATCTCAAAGAAAACTCACCAGATTATAAAGACACCCAAGGTAACTAATCTCCTGGCACTTACATAAGCTATATGATGAAAAACTCAGCCAACAATTTATTTTTCTTTTCAGCTGCACTTAAGTTGGTAAAGGGAGTGGCAAGCCATGCCAATGAAACTATGAGACAAGGGGTAAGAAACCACTCATTAAAGTAGGGGTCAGCCCACTGTCTGAATTTCAGCATTGGACTAACAATTCAGTATTGTCAGGATTTATTGAAGAAAATTTAAATGAAGAAAATTTATGCTAGATTGTTCCTGTACCTGGAAGTCACTTATGAACTTAAAATTTAACAAATGTGTCTATTTTGTCATAAACTGTGAAGCTGGAAGGCAGGAATGTGTGGCGTATGACATGAATGTGCATTGCTACACCACTTCTATTTATACACACAGGTTTTTCTCTGTTTCTGTACTCTGTCTGATCAGATGAGTGAGGAGTATGAACTTGTGATTATTGCTTTTAACAGGATAACTTCCAGAAGCTGATGCAGATCCAGTACAGCCTAACAGGAAGTCATGAGATCGTGCAGCCTGGGAGGGTAAATACCAACCTGTAAAACTATTCTAGATCACTTTGTGTTCCTTCAGACAAAAATCTTGAAATTTTGGCTTGAAGAAGGGACTTTCCTGGTAGTGTGTTCCTGATAGAGTGTACAGTATATGGTGTGTGTGTGTGTGTGTGTGTGTGTGTGTGTGTATATGTTTATAGTTGTCATGATTTGACTGGAACTGAGAGCACAGTCTATGAGCCTATGGATTTTTAGTCCTTTAAGGAAAAGCACTCACTGAAAATTCACTAAACACATACATTAAACACACCTTTTCCCACAGGTCTTGTTGAAAGAGGGGACCTTGATGAAACTTTCTAGAAAAGTCATGCAGCCTCGAATGTTCTTCCTAGTAAGTGACCGTCACATATATGTGTATGTATCCTTATTAATAAATGAGTATTCAGAATTGGAAAAATAATGTTTGTGGTTATAGCATATTTCAGTGATACTCTTAGGACATATTTTATATTTTACATTTAAAATGGTCAATGAATGAGATTGTAAATAAAAAAAATAAAATTAAAAACCTGAAGATAATTTTGGATCAATGCAGTTTAAAATGTATAGATTGATTGCAATAGAATTTAGTGCAATGATGTTCCTGAACTTAAGATACAGGAGACTCACCTGTGAGAGTCCCACCCCAGTGACCCTTTCATTGCAATTACAAATAGATCATCTCAGGTGTTTTATTTATAACTTATTTCATACTTATTTGGTTCAATTAAAAGTTTTATTTAAAATGTACGATTTTCTAACAGTTGCTTTTGTTTTAGATTAAAATTAAAAACTTTTTAAATGGTCTTCCAAAGTGAAGCACTTAAACTTGTTCTGTTTGTTTCAACATTTTTATTCCAGTTTAATGACACGCTGCTGTACACTACACCACTCCAGTCAGGCCAGTACAAACTGAACAACGAGCTGTCATTGTCTGGGATGAAGGTAAGCTGAGGCGTGGGACTGGGGCGCCCCCTACAGTTGCATGCTGCTAAGGTTTTTTTAAAAAAAGGTTTTATCAGTACTTTTTGGAATCATCATCAAAAAGAATTTCTCCAAAATTGTTGTGTAGAAATAATTGGAGAGTATCCTTCAACAGGGGCATTTGTAATGTTGTGTTTTTCTTTCTTCTTCCAATTGCAGGTCAGTAAACCCAGTCAAGAAGGTTATCAAAATGAGCTGAAAATCGAAAGCATTGAACGCTCTTTTATCCTGTCTGCCAGGTAAGAATTAGACTTTGACTGTTGAATATTTACCAGATTAGTGTAACACAATGCTGCCCAAAGTGTGGCCCACAGGCCAAAGTCTGACACTGAAGACATTTCATTTGGCCTCTAAGAAAATCTCCCCCCAGAACCCTGTGAAAGTACAAACAACTATTTTATACTGTAAATACTGTGATTTATTTTCCATTTTATAGATTGTAATTTAACAGGGCATATCATAGATAAAAAAGATCATAAAATAATTAAATAATAAAATGTTAACCTACATTCATCTGTATGATTTCTGGTCTGTTTGGCCCTCAGCCCACATAGTCGTTGCACTTTGGCCTGACACACAAATTTTAGTCCTGGTTTAACAGCTCAATACTGATGTACTAGGAAGATTGAGTGTTCTATAAGGTGATGGGTAAAGAACAAACACTAGTATTTATCCAGGCATTTCACCACTAACGTTTGTACTGTTTCAGTTCTCCTGTTATTCGAGATGCATGGCTGGAGGAGATTTCCACTGCTATCAACAATTACACCAAGAAAATTATCTCGTTCGGCTCAAGCAAAAGTCAAGAAGAGGTACGTTTAGTGATTCACTGTGTCTTCCTGCCATTTGTATATGGCCTTGTATTACTGTATAACTGGAACCTGGCATGCATGAGAGGTTGTGGGCTTGAATTTGTTTTTTACTAATAATTAAGCCTTTGTTTACTTCAAGATCTGACAGTTTCATAAGATCACCGGTGATGGATCAATAGGTCATCCCCAGCTTAATGTCTCCTGATATTGTCTCACAGAGTCAGGGGATTTCTGTGATGATGATAAAGCAGTGTGGGTAGTGACTAAGTAACATTAACTGCTTTATGGAAATTGTACTTTTCTTTGTATATGAGTACAATGTTTATTTGTTCTCATGTATTTTTGTGAGAAAAGCAGCCTACTTTTTTTCTCAGTTCCATTTAAGTCATTCACATTTCCTTTTTGGGTTAAATATTATTGTGCTCTGTTGATTCAGAAACTGAGCTTCTTTTCTGTTGTTCCTACTAAAAAAATGAATAGTATTTGTCTGACTTTGGATCCTGTCATGAAAAATGCTGCGTGTACAAAGACATTCCACTTTTTTATTTAAAATGTCTGATTCATACCTATTTAAGCTGCTACTATTGTTTTTCTACATGGCGTATTCTTTCAATTAAGTAATAATACTTTTACTTTTACTTTGAAATGTCATTGGATCCCTGATATTTCTTCATGTAGGGGGAAAGAGAGGGTTTTGACACTGCGGATCAGCTGGGATCCAAGGCCCCGATATGGATCCCAGACCTGCGAGCCACAATGTGCATGATCTGCACCTGTGTGTTCACTCTGACCTGGAGGAGACATCACTGCAGAGCCTGTGGGAAGGTACGGTGGTCCTGACATGGTTTGAGTCTGGTTTTGATGGATGTAAAGGTGGATATCTTTGTGAGTGTGTATATGTGTGTGCTAGGTGGTATGTCAGACCTGCTCAACCAACAAGTACCCTCTGGAATATCTGAAGAATCGACCTGCACGAGTGTGTGATCAGTGCTTTGAGGCTTTAGAGCACAACAACTCAGGTCTGACAATAACGCATCTGTTTAAAGTTTAAAAATAAGATCTGCTTACAGTAATATTGTGGTCGATTACAAACACTGTAAAATCGATGTATTTCCCTTTTCACTCATTTCAACACACTTATAATAATAATTTTATTACTTTCTTCATTTAAATTTCTTGAAATTGAATGGTTTAAATTCAGTTACAGCTTCAAAATGTTGTTTAATCTTATACAAAAATATTGAATATGGAATATTCCATAACCCTATGGAAAGCAAACATACAGGTTACATCCTGACAGAATTTATGATTTCTTAATCATTTTTCAGAGAATATGAATAATAACACAAAACATTTTCTTTCACTCATGGTTAGTGGTTGGCTGAAGCCGTTTATTGTCAATCAACTGTGTTTACTCTTTTTAAATCATAGTGACAACAAAAACTACCCACATTACCTTGATCAGAAGTTTACATACCCCCCTTCTTAATACAGTGTATTGGCCCCTTTAACATCATTGACATCTTGAAGTCTATTGTGGTAGTTGTGAATGAGGCTCTTCATCTTCTCAGATGGTAAAGCTGCCCATTCTTGCTGTAAAAAGCCTCCAGTTCCTGTAAATTATTGGGCTCTTGCATGAACTGCATGTGTGAGATCTCCCCCAGAGTGGCTCAATGATATTGAGGTCAGCAGACTCAGATTCCACTTCAGAATTTTCACTTTATTTTGCTATAGCCAGTGATTGGTCAACTTGGCCTTGTGTTTTGGAACATTTTCATGTTGGAATGTCAAAGTACGTCCCATGTGCAGCTTCCAGGCTGATTAGTGCAAATATTTTTTTGATAAACTACTGTGTTCATCTTGCCATCAATTCTGACCAAATTTCCTGTGCCTTTGTAGCTCACACATGCCCAAAACATCAGTGATCCACCACCATGTTTCACAGTAGGAATGGTGTACCTTTCATCATAGGCCTTGTTGACTCCTCTACAAATGTAGCGTTTATGGTTGTGGCCAAAAAGTTAAATTTTAGTCTCATCATTTCAAATGACTTTGTGTCAGAAGGTTTGAGGCTTGTCTCTGTGCTGTTTGGCAAATTGTAATTGGGATATTTTATGGCATTTGCATAGTAATGGATTTCTTCTGGCAACTCAATCATGCAGCCCATCTTTCTATGCTAAGTGCCTTCTTTTTGTGCATCTTGAAACAGCCCCAACACATTTTATTCAGAGAGTACTGTATTTCACCTGAAGTAATTTATCAGTTGCTCTAAAATGGATTCATTTAATAGTCATTTAAACCCGTTTGTGTCTAGTTATGTACATGTTATCAGGCCAAATCACCAGGGTATGTAAACTTCTGATCAGGGTCATTTAGTTTGTGTTGTGATTATGATTTAAAAGAGTAAAAACAGTTGTTTGACAATAAATGGCTTCAGCCAAACACTAACCATGAGTGAAAGAAAAGTTGTTGTGTTATTATTCATATTCTCTAACAAATGGGCAAGAAATCATAAATTATGTCAGGGTGTGTGCTTATGAGCACAACTATATGTATTTGAATTTTTATTCATGTCATTTAGAATATGTGCCAGTTCCCATGTTTCCAGATTCAGTTGAAAATGCTGTAGTATTGCTTTAACAGTTGAATTTATCATTGGCTTCCATTGACACTCTGTTCTTATTTGTTCACAGCAAGTAACAGTGTTTTATCTCCAAACTCTAAATCTTCTGGAGGCTTTCACTTTAGAAGGCAGAAGAAGATCCCAGCAGCCCTGAAAGAGGTTTGAAAGCTGTGATCTCATTCATTTTATTTGCTATTTTTACATCATGGCGATGTTCATTTTATTCAGTAGCTCTAAATCAGTGGTTCTTAACCTTGTTGGAGGTACCGAACCCCGCCAGTTTCATATGCGCATTCACCAAACCCCTCTTTAGTGAAAAATAAAATATGATTTTTAAAAAAAACATATGTTTTTTACTGGTGCACAAAATGAGCCGTGCATGAACATCACCTTGTTCAAAGAACAAAACCAA